>LHCL01000011.1:330299-651110 GCA_001305275.1 Talaromyces verruculosus
TTTTACTGACCGATAGTTTACATCGAATCCTGGAGCGACGACCAAAACAAAGCCGTCGGCCGGGTATGCGACGTCTTCGACGCAGTCCTGTCCGAATGGATAAAACCTCTTGCGCCGAGCATGACTTGGGCGGAGGAATTGTTTACGTCTTCTTCGCATCTTTATGGACGGAGTTTGACTAAGTAGCTTATCGACTCCACATAATTCGGCAACATGCTTTGCTTTCCATTGAAAAGTAACACTATCCGGGTGGGTGGTTTTGTCTCTGATTATCAAAACAAATTTATATATATTACGCACATTCTATCCGAAAAACTGTCTATCAACTAAACAAAAATGAAATGCAACAAAAAATTCATACAATTCTACACGGAAATATAAAAAAAACAAACAAAAAAGAGGAAAACAAATCTCCCCTCGCTAGTTGCTAGCACAGTAATACATAGTATAATTTGTCACACAAAAAATATTTCAACCCCACGATGGACGAGAGACATGGCCAAAGTTACAAATCAAGGAAAAGAGATAGAATGGGAGGGAATATAGGAAAGTTTATGAGAAGAATGAATACAGGGTAATTATCTATCTTTTTTTCCCGCCTTGATATCGGCCTAGACGCCTCCTCCATGAAAGGTAGACGGCAGGGAGGTTGATGGCTTAGAAGTGGATGGCCTTGGAGTAGGTGGCCATGGCAGCCTCCTTGAAGGCTTCGGCGAGCGTAGGGTGGGCGTGGCATGTGCGGGCGACGTCTTCGCTGGAGGCGCCGTATCTGTGGGATAATTAGTATGTGAGTGTGTAGGAAGTTAGGGAGGAGACACTTACTCAACGGCCAAGGTGGCCTCGGCAATCATCTCACCAGCGTTGGGGCCAAGGATGTGGACACCGAGGATGCGGTCGGTCTCAGCGTCGGAGAGGAATTTGACCTGTATTAACGTTAGGTGCTGTCACTACTTTGGAAGATGAATATTCAATAAACTAGAGTTCGTATACATACCAAACCCTCAGTTTCCAAGTTGGTCTTGGCACGGCTGTTGGCGGAGAAGGGGAAGGTTCCTATGGACAGTTAGCATAGATCATACACAACCGAATTCCTATGGCATACCCTTGTTGTACTTGACACCAGCCTTCTTCAATTCCTCCTCGCTCTGACCAACCCAGGCGACTTCGGGGTGGGTGTACATAACGCTGGGAATGGCAGCGTAGTTGACGTGACCGTGACCTTTGGTGATGTATTCAATAGCAGCGACAGCCTCTTCCTCAGCCTTGTGGGCAAGCATAGGACCGAATGTGACGTCTAAAACTTCTGTCAGCGTACTTAATCAATCCGTCACCAGATTGGTTGCACATACCACCAATAACACGGATGTGAGGGAGCTTGGTGCGATATTCCTGGTCAATGACCAATCGTCCCTTCTCATCAGCCTCAATTCCAATGTTCTCGAGTCCGAGACCGTCGGTGTAGGGTCGTCGACCGATGGCAACGAGAACAACGTCGGCGTCCAAGGTCTGTTCCTTGCCTCCCTTTGCGGCTTCGGTGCTGATGGAGATGGTGGATCCGCTGGTATCACCCTTGGTGACCTTGGTGTTGGTCAAAAACTTGATTCCCTGTATATCATGATGACATTAGCGGTGTCACGACGAAGAAAAACGGAACGAGTCGAATGTACCTGCTTAGCGAGGATCTTCTGGGCAGCCTTGGAGATCTCAGAGTCCATGCCGGGACCACCGATCTGCCCCAAGAATTCGACGACGGTGACTTCAGAACCCAATCGGCTCCAGACAGAGGCCTACATTGTTAGCTTAGATCAAACCAGCGGGACGTGAATATTCACCATTTCCAGACCAATGATACCACCACCGATAACGACCATCTTCTTGGGGACCTCCTTAAGCGACCTTAATTGACACCAGTATTAGCCGCCGCATAGAAAACTGATTATACAAGGTCACTTACAAAGCGCCAGTGCTTGTGATAATTCTCTCCTCATCGACCTCAAGACCGGGGAATGGCGTAGACTCAGATCCAGTAGCAATGATAATGTTCTTACCGCGCAAAGTGCGCTCGCCACCATCAACTAAGTTGACCTTGACCTCATTCTCATTCACGAAGCTACCGGTACCCTTGACGTAGTCAACGCCGTTCTTCCTATTCGAAAATCACTGTCAGGTACATATGCCGCGGGAAACGGATAACCGGAAAATAACGTACTTCAACAGAAACTCGACACCCTTTGTAAGACCCTCAACGGAAGTATCCTTGGCCTTCAACATCTGTTGCAGGTTGAGTTTGACTTCTCCAACCTCGATACCGCGCTTTTTCGTGTCGTGGAGGATCTGGTGATATAGATGGGAGTTGTTGAGAAGGGATTTTGAGGGAATACATCCGACGTTCAAGCAGGTGCCACCGAGGGTACCACGTTTCTCGATACAAGCGGTCTATATCAATTCGCAATCGCATGTTAGTCGTTGCCCATTGGATTTGTTGAATCACGGCTTTTCCGATGATCGCAGCGGGAGGAAAATCTCACCTTCAATCCCTCTTGTCCGGCCTTGATAGCAGCAACGTATCCGGCAACACCACCTCCGATGATAACGAGATCATGCTCCTCCGACTGGGAAGCATATCCGCGACGACCAAACGGGCTCAAGGAGGGAGCAGCAATGACGGACGAGGGAACGGCGGCCTGAGGTCTCAACGTGCGGAGAGCGCTCCGCGCAGGAAGCATTGAACGGAACATGGCGTGGAATGTGTAGAGGAAAACCAAGGTATCAAACAGGAAGAAGAAACAAACAGGACCCCGGATGCAATTGATTGGGGGTGGAGTGAGGATATAGATGGGGATGTGTTTTTGTCTTTTGGAGGTGCAACGTCAGTCGGCCAGTTCGAAAGTTGTCAAAGCAAAAGCTATGCGTATTGTTACGTATGGTCATTTGTGTATTTTATACAGCCATCAACCAATGAGCGGGTAGTTTTATTAACTGACCGGTTACAATCACGTACGGACACTAAATACCGCATATAATCGGGCCGATTCTACGGAATCCACCGGGAGAGCGGCTACTCTTTCCACTCAACTCTGTATAGAGCATCTCATCTCTCCATTGTTGAGTAATCTTTCATTGGCACAGTCTACTCATCGTGGCAATTCTCGTCTAATCACGGAGTATTATCCAATCATGACCATTCTAGCATCATCTTCGTCTCGTCGTTAGCGAGTCCCATGACTACGCGGAGTCATTGATAGGAGTATTGATAGATCATCACCCAGTGGCAATCATGACTCCGTTGTAGAAACCTCTTCATGCGCCGTCTTTGCCGCCTCCGGATCCATCAAACTCGCCTTACGGTCAGGTGTCTGTGTGAAGTCCCCGTTCTCCTCTTTGAGGCGAGCAAAAGTCTCTTCAGCATCCCAGTTCCATGGCGTATCAGCCGCAAAAAGAAGATCCATGTCTTCAAGCGTGCGCTGATTACTTTCGGGGTATAAAGCCCAGACCATGGGAATAGTGATTATGTTGCAGGCAGCAAATATGTAGAGCGTCTTTTCGCCGATCGAGTTGAACATGACGGGGCAGACAAGCATCTAAGCATATATCAGTTTATATCTTTGCGAGAGAGATAGACGAGAGGAGTACTCACCAGCCATCCATTTCCAATACTCCATCCGACCACACCCCAGGCATTACCACGAGCACGAACTGCCAGCGGGAAGATCTCAGCAGGATAGAGCCAAGGCACTGTTAACCAAGTAGCACCAAAGGCGGCAGTGTAGATGAAAATCATGGATGCTGCACCGGCTCCGTATGAAGAGGCTTTCGACGCGTCTCCTGCGTTTGAAGCGTTGATGGCAAGTCTTGAAAGTCCACCTGCGAGAAACATGGCTATGGCTTGTGCAATGGAGCCCCAGTACAGTGTCCATCTTCGGCCGATACGATCCAACGTAAATACGCAAATCAAAGTACTGAACTATTGATCGATTAGTAAACGATTTCGAGTTTCCGTGGCAAAAAGTTTACATACCATATAGAAGATGTTGTTCAGCCCACTGATCCATTGACTCTTCTCTGCGTTGTACCCAGCAATGGAAAAGATAGTTGGCGCATCTATGAGGAACATTAGCAACAAACCCTATGGCCCAATGAAATATAGACAGAGGAACATACAAACAGTGACACCCGCAATGCCAGTCCATTCCTGCATGATCTGCAACCAAATAACCAACTGCACCCTTCTCCCCAGATGCAATTTCCCAGACTTGTATCCAAATAACATGGCCAAATAAGAATGATCATGCGTCATCGACTTTTCCAGTTCAGCAATATGTGAGATTTCGCGAAACTCTAGGTCCGCTCTTGCGCGTTCTTCAGGTGTAGTACTACCACGCAAGCGACCCAGGATGTAGCGAGCTTCGTCTTCGCGGCCGACTTTGACTAGCCAACGGGGCGATTCGGGGAAGAACCAGATCATGCTGAAGAGCATGAGGAGGAAGATGATTTGGAAGGCTACCGGGAAGCGCCATCGGAAAGCTGATTTTCCGCCGTCGATGAATGAGAGGCCGCTATTATTGTCAGTGAATAGGGGTATTCCCATCCTGGCTAGTGAAAGGGAGACGTACAATTCCATCCAGTAAGCGACGACCACGCCGAGGATGTTCAAGGTGAACTCAATGGCGATGAATTGTCCGCGAGAAGTATGCTCCTGATTTGCATGTTAGATTCCTATGGTTGATTTAGATCATGAGACATGCGCACACTAGTCTCTGTTGCCCACACTGGAATGATAGCATTGAGAATGCCCGTACCAATTCCATTAACCGCTCGAGCTGCAGCATGTCAGCCCATTGTCTTTCAACAGTCCCAATTCATCATAGTCAATACTAACCACAAATCATCCAATTATGATTCTGTGCAGAAGTCTGCAAACAAGCCCCAACAATCCCCCAAAGCGCCCCCAATGCAATCGACCTAATCCTTCCAATACGATCACCAACCCATCCTCCCAAAAACGCACCAAACAGTGTCCCCAGATAATACACAGAGACGATACCTCCCTGTAGCAGACTATTGGTAATAACTGGAGTTGGTGAACCATCAACGTCCTTCGTGTAACCAAACTTCATGAGATCAATGTAGTTCTTGGAGTTGTTGACGCCGCCCATTAGACCTTGGTCGTAGCCGAACATGAGGATCGATAGGGCCGCGGCGCAGTTGATGGCGATGAGAAGCTGGCGCTTCTCGAAGCAGTGGACTACGTTCCATGAGCTTATTTTGTCGCTCATGATGCTGGTGTTTTGTTCTATGCTGTCAGTATTTTCAAAGAAGCCTCCACGAAGCACTAAATCTCGAGATTCGGAAACTCTTTCCCATATTTCTAGAGATCGGGAGACATCCGAGTATTTAAACTTGAGCACATGTCTAGCTACCTAGTTAACCATTATCTGACAAGCCCATATGCGTGCCTTTGGTCTGCATGTAGAGTGGGACTGCTACCAATCCCTAGTAGGAAAGTGGTCAAATTTACCGGCGATCCTCCACTTGCGTCAGTCGATGTATTGGACTTATAGTTACTGTTTTAGCCTGCTTCGAGAGTCAGCGTACTAGCCATGGCTGAATATACGTGGTGGGATGACAGGGATCAGCCAACCCCGCCAAATGCTAAGCCTTTACACACAATACAGACTTAGATGTTGTACAAACGGCATGGAAACGCGCACACTCATGCTAAAACATGTATCCCTGGTTTGGCTGAGGTAACTGAAAAGCACCGCATGTAGCCAAGAGTATGAAACCGGCCGGAAAGAATTTCGGGCACATCGACAGTCTCGATCTCGGATCGGTACAAAAGTGATGTACAGACACTGCCAGGGGTTCCCCCCGGGGTACAGGTACAGGACAAACATTGAAGCATCGGTTAAATTCAAATCACTAGCCCGAAACTGGAAGTTCCGACCCCTCAAAAAAATGTGTTCCATCGCTTTAAAAAAGGCCGTAGTTCCATGCTTATGTACAGGCGGAATTCTTGACTCGCGGA
Source organism: Talaromyces verruculosus (assembly GCA_001305275.1). NCBI lineage: Eukaryota > Fungi > Ascomycota > Eurotiomycetes > Eurotiales > Trichocomaceae > Talaromyces > Talaromyces verruculosus. The sequence continues at coordinate 336,328 of LHCL01000011.1, forward strand.
AGGAATTTGAAATCCTACTTACTCGCTAAGTGGGGGTGATCAACAGACCCTGTTCGTATACGGCAAGTCGAGCGAGTCGAGGCTGTTGAACCACTTGGCTGGGTATGAAATTATCCGTACATCTCGTCTAGAAGACTAGAACAGTCGAATGGCTGGCTTACTTCAATCTAGACAGAGAGATGAGATAGATACTGTTGGTCTTGTGATCTGAACCCTCGGAGTTGCGCCGAAAGCGTCAATCATTGCCGGAAGGGTGGAAGAGTAGAAATGCATGGGAAATGTACTTTCAATGTAGCATGTCATATGTACTTATGGGTATTCCTTCTTTTCTCGTAAAGTCTTGCCTGATATCTGATTCACAGTCATGTTTAGTTGGCCGTGTCAACATCCTGAATGTCCGATGTTGAATTTGAGTTAGGTTTAGGGCTAGGGCTTCAGGGCTTCGAGGCTCGGAAACTACCAGGCAATACAATCTTGAATTCCGAATATTCGTCAATCTATTATCTCAGCTTTCAGAGATAACAAACCGTGGAACTTCTGATAACGTTCAGCATAGGGACGTATCTTTCTGCTTTCTGATAGCCCTTGGATTTGTATACTATAGTACGGAGGAGGTGTATCGACGCAGGTCCTCGGAATGTCGGAATTTCATCCCTACTAATTCCCCAGAGCTATCAAGCTCGGAAATTCGGAAACTTCCGATACCACCTTATCTGTTCATATTCCCCCAGAAATTCATTAGAGAACATATATATATATACACGCTCAGGAACTAATTAAATTCGATTTTGATCTTCACCTACATCACAACTCGCTTCTAAAGATATCATAGGCCGAATTTCATCATGCACACCCATCCCCTCTCACAGCTCTCCGCGCTCGAAACGACAACGGCAAGAGACGTCATCCGCACTTACCACCCCGACAAAGCCATCTTCTTCCGCGAAATCTACCTCCAAGAACCCGCAAAGGCAGAACTCATTCCATACCTAGAACTAGAGCACTCCGGAAACTTGAATCCGACATCCCCTCGCCCACAAAGGTTGGCGAAATGTCAGTATGATGTTGTCGGTGGTGATCGTGTGCCGGAATACCATGAGTCTATTGTTGATGTCGAACGGAAGACGAGGATAAATCATGTTGTTGTGGGAAAAGAGCATCAGGCTTCTTTGACGCTGTACGTTGGTATTTCCGTTAATTGGCCTGCGATAAGCCACTGATATTGATACAGTGATGAATTTGATATCTTCGTCAAAACCTGTCAAGAATCTCCATTATTCAAGGAAGCAATTTCCAAATTCAAACTCCCCGAGGGATTCGACTATGTCATCGAACCCTGGCCCTATGGCGGTCGTGACCGCGTCACAGACGACAGTCGCTACTTTCAAGGCCTAATCTTCGCGCAGGACAAGCGCTCCAACAACCCCGACTCCAATTTTTATGCATACCCCATCCCTATCATCCCAGTTATGGATTACCACAAACGCGAGATCGTGCGCATCGACAAGCTGGCCACGGGCGGAACGGGTGATTCCCTTACCGCATCAGATGCTGCTTTTAGGGAAGATGTTATCGGACATTGTACGACGGCAGAGTATGTACCTGAGTTGTTACCCAAGGGGACAAGGAAGGGTTTAAAGGAGTTGAATGTACTGCAGCCGGATGGTCCTTCCTTCAAAGTGTCGCAGGATGAGTCGTTGGTTGAGTGGCAGAAGTGGAGATTTCGTGTGGGCTTTAATCCGCGTGAAGGCGCAACGATACATGATGTTTGGTATGATGGGAGGAGTGTTCTTTATCGGTTGAGTATGAGTGAGATGGTGAGTAAGATTGTTGGTTTGTTTGTGCCTAAATAACTGACGGAATTGCCAGACTGTACCGTATGCGGATCCTCGATACCCATTCCATCGAAAGCAGGCTTTCGATTTCGGAGATGGAGGAGCTGGAAATTGTGCAAATAATCTGTCACTTGGCTGTGATTGCTTGGGTGTCATCAAGGTATGTGAAACTCGTTTCCGAACATAAGGTAGAAACTAACGGTTCCCTCCAGTATTTCGATGCAGTGATGACAGACGGCGAAGGCAACGCCAAACCTGCCCCAAACGTCATCTGTCTACACGAACAAGACAATGGCATCGGCTGGAAACACACAAACTGGCGCACCGGACGCGCCGTGGTTACCAGATCCCGCGAATTGGTCGTCCAATTCATCATCACTCTAGCAAACTACGAGTACATTTTCGCATACAAATTCGATCTCGCCGGCGGCATATCAGTCGAATCCCGAGCAACAGGAATCGTCAGCGTTGTAAACATCGACCCAGGTAAAGTGTCCGAATATGGAAACGTTGTCGGAAACGGTGTTCTAGCACAAAACCATCAACATGTGTTTTGTATTCGTATCGATCCTGCTATTGAGGGGCATAAGAACACGGTATATGTGGAAGAATCACATGCGGTCGAAATGAACGATACAACCAATCCGGAAGGAAACTTCTATCAAATTCGAAAGACGCCAGTTGAGAGATCGGCCTGGTTTGATGCGGCACCCGAGCACAATCGGATCATCAAGATGGTTAATACCGACAAAATCAACCCAATAAGCCAGAGACCAATGGGATATAAATTTACGCCGATGGCAACGCAGCTTTTACTCGCTGATAAGGATTCTATACAATCTAGACGGGCACAATTTGCGCAGCACCATGTATGGGTGACGAAGTATCGGGATGGCGAGCTCTATGCTGGCGGTCGATATACACTACAGAGTCAAGACGAGATTGGCGGTGTTTCTGATGCCGTGAAACGAGGTGAAACTGTGGCGAATGAAGATGTTGTTGTATGGAGTGTTTTCGGTATCACTCATAACCCTAGAGTTGAGGATTGGCCGGTCATGTAAGACTGTCTGTTCCTGCCAGACTTTTGAATCATTGCTAACGCTTTTCGTACGTACAGGCCTGTGGAATGCTACCAACTCAATATCCGCCCAGCAGACTTCTTTACAGAGAACCCGGCTATTGATGTCCCGTCAATAAAGAATCTAGCTTCTCAGCTAGTCACTTCCAGTTGTTGTTCAAAGCCTAGTTTGTAGGCTACATATGTAGCTATCATGTATATATTCTTATTCGCCTATGCATTCATCGTAGTCTGGTCATGTTTTCGTTTCTTTGATATTCGTTTGCTGCGGCGTCTGTATTCTGTGGACCTTTGACAAGCTACACATTCCCCATTTTGATTGAAATAATGATCGTCCCTAGACAGAATGAAAAGGTCAGTTATGACACAGTGGATATTTCTCATCAAATGCCATTTCACCAATTGTTCGTAAGCGAGTAACTTACAGTTCATGCTCGCAAAGTTCATGGGGCTCCTCGTTATCACATGAATCACAGACCGGTATGCGATAAGTACAATCCCACAGCGCACCCGTCCAATTTGACCATGTATGAAACAAGTGGCCCTGAATCTCTTCCGGCCTCTGTGGCTCCCTGGTGCGTATACGAAGTGCCAATTCATTGGCATCATCGCCCACAGAAAGCCGTTTAATTTGGACTGATGGACCATAATCAATCTTCTCAACATATGCCCAACCAGATCGATCATTCTCAAGAAGAGATTCCTCTTTTTCTTCCGCATCATAAAATTCATCTATGTATGTTTCCATGGCAGGTGTCACATCCTGGTCAAACATGACATGGATAATCCCCCCTTGCAAGACATCTTCCCACGAGTGACAATCCGCAGGGATCACTAGGATCCAACTCTGATATCTGCTATCAAAATCTCCACGATCAACCCACACTCTCGAAGAGCGGCACCATGTGGGAACGATATGCGGGTATAGTTCCAACCCTCGTAGTGCCAATACTGCTTCCTGTGCCGCTTCTTCGCGATCCTCGTCATCCATTTCGGGCCCACACTCATCTCTCGCATCGGCAGCAACAGTGGCATGCATCTCCTCAACAGCTCGGCGTCGATAAACCTTCTCACGTCGGTGATGCTCAATGCATTCCTCAATACTGCCCAAAGGCGCATACACATCTACCCGCGGCCAGTAATTTCTCGCATTTCCCCATCCTAGAATAGCGTCGGACTGGAGAAGACTGTTTCCGATTTCTGCTCGTTGTTCTGCATCCACATCACTGAGAAAATAGAGATGTAAACTCAATTTTCGGATGATGTCCGAGTTCATTGAATATGTTGGCCCTCCCACGACTGTATATGGTTTCTGAGCATGATCCTGGAATGAGTCAATGAAGTAGGCTTTGCCGGAAAGTTGTTTTCTCGGCGCTTGTCCACCAGTGGACTTTCGAGCTGTTTGTTTCGTTCGAGCCATATTCTTTCAGTGTCAGGAGCAAGATATCGATTTTTGTGAGAAATTGAGGAGGAAAAGGCCAATCCACAGTCGAAATAAAAGCAGGCAACAGCCGCACTAACCCCAAAACAGCATAGACTATAATCTTATTTTCACATTCTTATCAAAGCCCTAACCCTTACCCTACTTTATTATTGGACGATGTTTTACACTAGCACCAGAGTGGAAAAACACAAATATAGGGCCAAATTAAAGGGTTATACTGATCTATCTTTCCTAGACCTCTGCTAGTCCCATGGACAACCCTAACCCTAAAAATCACTAAAACTAGTATCAGAAATGTAAGAGGGGTTTTACGAGAGTGTAGTAGTACGGGTAAGAGGTTTGGCTAGTGAAACGTAGGTGTATATATCGTTCGCAGCTATTTGCTCCTCTCTAAGAAGCCGCGCCGCTGCGGCTTCAAGATAACGTAATTCAAAAATATTGATAGGTGGCAATCTCTTGACAAACCCTGCTTTTTAAGATTATAGTTGTAGTGATGGTAGGCCTACAGAAACCAAGGTTCGTTTTAAACGCTATGTTACATTAAAGTGTTGGTCTCCATTGTGTAAAAATTGGCATTCTTTCCGCATCGCACTTGTCGTATGAGAGTTGATGGGAGATAGTATATTGGTGTGCTTATAGTTCAACCCAGGGAGGTAGGGCTAGCAGTTGTGAAACCGCTCTTCTCATTGATGGTCGAGATTGCAATGTTTAAAAGCAAATCTGCAAAGGCCCTCATATGTCCATCCATAATAGACTTGGTTACCGATGTGGGTGCTTGTGGTAACTTCTTATATAGCTGCAAATACGAAATGTCGGATCGCGCTTCGCTCAAAATTGGATTGCTAACAACGTGAACGAAAATCAACAGAGCAGCTACCAACAGGTAGAAACATATCGGCCCGTTTATTAAGTCAGGAATAAGTCTCATTGCTTGTAAGGGGATAGGACAGGCGTTCACTCACCAGGACGCAATGGGATTTACGGCGAGAGCGTAATCGCCATTCCAGAATAGATCGAGGGTAGCTCTGGCAGCCGACAGACAGACCTTTGCACTTGCTTCAAACTGGTCTGAATAATATGTGCACTGCTCGTTTGCCGTATCCGTCTGTTCGGGTGGCATGAAAATCCCCAATGACACTCGATGTATCGTGGATAATGAGTAATAGTAAGCCATATGGAGGTGCATGACAGGACTCATTCCCGACTCATGACATTGACTATCTTGGCCAATCTGCCATTGGGCCGGGATGGATTCCTTCCATGTTTCCAATAAACGGTCCAGCTGTTGTATCAGATTAGCCTGCTGCTTTACTGGCTTCGTGCAGAAATGAGGTGAATAAAGCCATTTGCATATCTTGGCCTGGATAAGTGCCAGGTCAACCGCGAGGGGAAAGAACAAGGTATCGTTCGAATCTGATGCTGTTCCGTTACTTGAGAATGCATCATCCGTAGAAGGAATACTAATCCCGATATGATCATCGTCAATTAGAGCAGGTAGACCAGTTCGAAGAGACATCTCTTTATCCATTAAGTACGCAACCCAAAACATATTCTTTCGTTTGATTGCAGTTTCGGTTGTCACGACTTGCCCGGACACTGGTCGATGGAAGCCTTTTCCCAATATAGCACGAACAACTATGGACAGTAGCAATGATGATGTCTGGAATAGTAACAAAGACTGAAGGCCGACTATCTACAACCCAGGAGTCAGTATTAAGGATAAGTGGAGATAGAAGTGCGTCATACCATCATTAGAAGGGCCTGAATAGCCATATCATCAATATTTCCAAAAGTCAGCTCCGGAAGAACCGTCGTTGCGTTTTTGAAAAGGCTCAAGCCTACAATCTGCTGCTCAGCACTATGAGGGGGCTTGTGCAAGGCCATGTATCCGAGGCATAAGATCATGTTAAATACGGCATACCATGATGCTTCCAATGGCGGATTATCGGAGTATTGCTTTTCAAAGAACAGGTCGAACTCTGACCTATCGTACAGAGGTACCCAGGCATTTATATCACGGAAGAAACCTTTGAACATTATTTCTCAACCCTAAATTAGGTAGCCAAAGAACTCACTGTCCACATAAACTCTAGCGACGTGCTTTGCAGGGGGGTTCTGTCGACCTGTCGATTTCATAGTGAGGGAAATATTGGCGACCCAAAGAGAAAGTGAGTGGCTGATATTGGCTAGGCCGCCCATCATCTTGTTAGCGTTGTTGGCTCCTATATGCGTGGACAGCCACTGTAGGCCACCAGGCGATAACACAGATAATGCGGATGTTGTTCCTATTTTCTCACGGACGTTAGCAGTGATCACTTTCCAGAATGCTGTAGTCCATAATCTTGTCGTGAAGGTAAAGCGTACCTATGAACTGAGTTTCTCCATCATTTCCAACCAGAATAAGTGGGGACGTATCAGATGGCCTGGCTTGCGATCGAATGTTGGATTCTGGCGAGCTGGCATCTTGAGATGGCCCTGTACAAAGACGTTCAACAGTTGATTCTATTCGATCAAGACGTTGTTCCAACAATCTAAAATTGTTAATTCTATAGAGCGAGGTCAGTGTACTGGGCCGACTTCACTTTCATCCCAACCAGTTAGCTGAATTGTAGGTGTCAACCGACCTCGAACGTCTGTGGGGCTTTTCATTGAATTTTGCGGAGGCACAAGTTGCGTTTGCAATTCGGCAGGGACTGCAAGGTTTATCGTTCGTCCTATTGCACCTCACCTGGAAATACATAGTCTGTCAATTCCTCGAGCCGTCCAGGTGTTGACCCCAAGAATAGCAAGAGACCGTCTGGAATATGTTACCTTTCGATTCTTGCATCTTTCACAAGCATCTCCACGGCGCACCGAGTGCGGTGCAGAACCCATATTCGAGACAGACTCCAACAGTTTTGAATAGGTTCACTCGCTATGTATTAAGGGCATTAGATGGGGATCAGCCCTAATAATTAGAAAATCGATGCATTTGAGATTTTAATGTTTGCCAAACCCGAAGAAACTCAACTCAGCATCTGTCTCGCACTATATACGACAAGTTCCCTAGGTTGCGGGCCAGGCAATGGCTGGCCCAAGGTCCTTCTCTCCTCTCCCCCTTCCCCCCCGCAAAAAGAGAGAAAACAACGAAGGCAGATTATTGTCTTCGGGATGTCTGAGTTCCGGTCGCCAAAAGACATCGCCTTAGTATCACTTGTGGCTTTGCCCCACACAACGACTGTCGCCAATGCTACGCCTCGTACATCAAACTCAAGCGAAAGATTTTAAGCAAAGCTGCACGGAATTAAGGATCCGGTACACACCACGGCATTCTTATTTGTCCAGTGTGTTGGAAAGCGAATTGGAGTCAATTTTAACTCGGGTAACCTTTCAGTCTAAGCTTATTATTCGGGTTTGGCCGCTTTCTTACATGCTACCACCAATCCCCATAGGGAAGATCGATGGAGGAGCAAACATCCGCTCTCATCCTGCCTCGGTCATCACGAATCCGAGCCGACTGTTCGGTCGAATTCGTCCGTCCTGTCAGGCGTGTCCCAAGCACTGACATACACAGCCCAGAGATATACCGTCCACCTTGCATTCTTAAAGCGAGTATCCGAGTGTCGCGATTAGTATGGGGGAAGTTCTATCGATTTCGAGCATCAGGCCGATTACTACATACGCAACGCCTGCTCCACACCTGAATTTCGGCATCCCAGATCTTCCGATCCCGGACACGCGACCGTGGCGGCCAGTATCCTTTGTATGGTGAATGTAGATTTAAGCCACATGCGGCTTAGGGCGGACATGAAACCGAGATCCGGAATCTTGTGCATACATACACGCGCCTATGTACACATGTAGCAACTCCATCAAAGACCGCTGGGTTCAGCACTGTGTAGATTATCCCAAATTGACCTCAAGTCTTCACATATTAATGGGTTTGCATGGGGCCTATTCCAGATGTCCGTCCCCTACCGCACCTCGCATGATGTATATATCTTCGGACCTTATAGACCTTATATATTAGGAGAAACTGACGAGCAGTCGAGGACTACAGAAGTAACACGACAAATATTGCCCAAGGTATACAGCTTATTTTTATACGCAAGTGGAGTTTCATAACCCACATCTATACTTTCGCATTTCTGGAAGGAGAATGGTTTTCGAAGTGTTTGGTTTACCCCTGCTGCGGTATGTGATTATCTTCATTGTCTTCCGTGGGCCAGAGAAGATATCCGTTATGAATCCGTCCCGGAGAGTCGAATACCCCTGAGGGAGGGAAGCATCAATGAACCGATCCGACTGCTTCGAGTCTTATACAAGACTCATATCCTTCAAATTTGATATATAAGGATGATGATTCCAGTCGGACCAACCACTTCGAATTCTCTCGTCTCCCATTCATTCGTTCAGTTCAAATTTCTACATTCTAAACATCGATACATCGCCTTTCATTTGTCATCTGTATTCCGCTATATCGGGAGGTCTCTTATTTAGTAACGCCATTGCTAGAGTTAGCCATCTGCAAGTAACATGGATGAGAAACAGGATCCCGGAATAGTAAGTGCCGACTGTTGGTTTGGAGGGTTAGGCCAGTGCAGTTTCATTCATTAATGTGGACGACAGATACTGTCTTCCTTCCGGCAGGAGAATATGGACCTTGAAGAAGCCACCCTGACGTCGACACCAGCTCAGAGTCAGTCAGGAATTGATAGTGATCAACACCAAGACAATGGAGAGGAGGCGAATGAACAAAATGCAGGGATTAGAGAGTTGGCACGCCAATACACAAGGCAGTCTGTTTACTCAACAAATGATCCTAGCCCATTCAATGCCGAACCAGGTTCAAGGCTCGATCCGGATTCCGACAAATTTGAACCAAGAGCTTGGACCAAAGCAATGCTGAGGTTGCGCAATGAAGACAGCGACCGCTTCTTGGGCAGGACAGCTGGTGTGAGCTTCAGGGACCTCAATGTGTACGGCTTTGGTTCTCCGACCGACTACCAGAAGACCGTCTTAAGCATCGCCCTGCAAGGTGTGTCGTATATCCAGAATATTATTGGTGTTCGCAACAAACGAAGGATTGATATCCTTCGGAATTTCAATGGACTAGTGCGTGCTGGCGAGATGCTGGTTGTTCTTGGCCCCCCAGGATCAGGTTGCTCAACGTTGCTGAAAACAATCGCCGGTGAGACACATGGCTACCACGTCGACCAAGGTTCGCGTGTCAGCTACCAGGGTATCAGTTGGTATGACATGCATAAGAGCTTTCGTGGTGAAGCCATTTACACGGCGGAGCAGGATGTCCACTTCCCGCAGTTGACAGTGGGTGATACTTTATATTTTGCTGCTCGTGCCCGTGCTCCCAAATACATTCCGGGAGGTGTTGGCGTGCACGAATACGCTACCCATATGCGAGATGTTATCATGACTACATTCGGGATACGGCACACGATAAATACCAAAGTGGGCAATGAATATATCCGAGGTGTTTCTGGCGGTGAACGGAAGCGCGTGAGCATTGCTGAGGCTGCCCTGAATGGCGCTCCGTTACAATGCTGGGATAACTCAACACGTGGTTTGGACAGTGCGAATGCCATCGAATTCTGTAAAGGTTTACGAGTGGAGGCAGATATTTCGAATGTAGCAGCCGTGGTCGCTATCTACCAAGCACCCCAGGCGGCTTACGATATCTTTGACAAAGCGGTTGTTATGTATGAAGGACGTCAAATTTACTTCGGCCCCGCGAGCAGAGCGAAGGAATATTTCGTCAATTTGGGCTTTGAATGCCCAGCTCGTCAGACAGATCCTGACTTTTTAACATCTATGACTAGTCCTAACGAACGGAGAGTAAGGCCAGGGTTTGAAAGCAAAGCTCCCCGGTCTCCAGATGAATTTGCCACGGCATGGAAGAACAGTGATGCATACAAGACACTAATGGAAGAGATTGATCAATACGACAAAGACCATCCCATTGGGGGCGAAGACCTGGAAACGTTCAAGAAGTCGAGGGAATTACAACAAGCCAAGGGTCAACGACTTCAGTCTCCCTACACTATTTCCTACATACAGCAAGTGCAGTTATGCCTATGGCGTGCTTTCCAACGCCTAAAAGCAGATCCCAGCCTGACTTTGACATCATTATTTGGGAACTCTATTCTGGCACTGATTATCAGCTCTGTGTTTTTCAATATGCAAAACAACACTGCTAGTTTCTTCTCCCGATCAGCATTGTTGTTTTTTGCTACTCTAATGAGTGCTTTCAGTTCGGCTTTGGAAATCCTTGTCCTCTATGCTCAGCGTCCAATTGTCGAGAAGCATACCCGTTACGCTTTGTATCATCCGTCAGCGGAAGCGCTTGCATCAGCGCTGAGCGACTTACCGTACAAGATTGTCAATTGCATCATATTTAACTTGATATTGTACTTTATGACGAATCTTCGGCGCGAAGCTGGGGCGTTTTTCTTTTTCCTGCTCATGTCATTTGTCATTACCTTGACCATGAGTATGATATTCCGAACAATCGGGGCAATTTCCCGCACTCTGGAACAAGCCATGGTTCCAGCATCGTTATTTATCAATGCACTCGTTATATACACTGGGTTTGCCATACCAACCAATTACATGTTAGGATGGTCACGTTGGATCAACTATCTGGACCCAGTCGCCTATGGCTTCGAAGCATTGATGGTCAACGAATTCTCCGGCAGAGATTTCCCATGCAGTAACTTCGTTCCTTCATACGGTTCTCGCGAAAACAGTGTTTGTAGTACGGTCGGATCGGTCAATGGTCAGCCTCTTGTTAACGGTGATGCATATCTTCAATCCACATACAAGTATAACAATTCACACCGGTGGCGCAATTTCGGCATCCTCTGGGCATTTTTAATTTTCTTCGCCATGCTCTATCTAGTCGCAACGGAGTACATTCAAGCAAAGAAGTCAAAGGGTGAAGTTCTGGTCTTTCGTAGGGGCCAGATACCTACAGCAATGAAAAAGACTTCCTCTGCCGACCTGGAGACTGGATCAGTTGCACCATCGACTCTAGCAGCCCAAGGTAATGAAGGTTGGGGGAAGCTCCAAAAGCAGACCGCCATATTTCAATGGAGAAACATCTGCTACGATATTAAAATCAAAGGGGAGCCTAGGCGAATTCTCGATCATGTCGACGGCTGGGTTAAACCCGGTACGCTTACAGCACTGATGGGTGTAAGCGGTGCAGGAAAGACAACCCTGCTGGACGTCCTCGCGACCCGTGTAACGATGGGTGTAGTCAACGGCGAAGTTCTAGTGGATGGAAAGCCCCGAGATAGTTCTTTTCAAAGGAAGACCGGATATGTCCAGCAACAAGACCTACACCTGGCTACTTCAACTGTTCGAGAGGCATTGAGCTTCAGTGCACTCTTACGTCAACCTGCTCATGTACCACGACAGGAGAAAATTGACTACGTTGACGAAGTGATTAAGCTTCTTGAAATGGAGGAATATGCTAATGCTGTTGTTGGTATATTAGGAGAAGGACTGAATGTGGAACAACGGAAGCGTCTGACAATTGGTGTTGAGCTTGCCGCAAAACCTCAGCTTTTACTCTTCCTTGATGAGCCTACCTCTGGATTGGATTCCCAGACGTCATGGTCTATTCTCAGTTTGTTGGAAAAACTTAAGAACAGTGGCCAGGCAATTCTCTGTACAATTCACCAACCATCTTCAATGCTTTTCCAGCGTTTTGACAGACTGCTTTTCCTTGCACGTGGCGGCAAAACCGTTTACTTTGGTGAGATTGGACAGTCATCCCGGACGATGATTGAGTACTTTGTGAACAATGGGGCCTCTCATTGTCCCCCTAATGCAAATCCTGCAGAGTGGATGCTGGAAGTTATTGGTGCCGCTCCTGGATCCCATAGCGGGATCGACTGGCCTGCAGTTTGGAGATCATCCCCCGAATACAGGGCAGTGCATGAAGAACTTGGCCGAATCAAGGACGAACGATCGCCATTGGATGTGGGAGAGCCTAGGACAGGAGATCGTGCAAGCTATCGTGAATTTGCCGCGCCTTTCTGGTCCCAGTATTTGGAAGTCCAGAAGCGAGTCTTCCAACAACACTGGCGAACGCCTAGTTACGTTTGGTCTAAATTAATTCTTTGTATCGCAACTGCGCTCTTTATTGGCTTTTCGTTCTTTGATGCTAAAAACACAATCCAGGGACTGCAAAACCAGATGTTTGGTCTCTTCATGCTGCTTAGTGTTTTTGGTCAGCTAAACCAGGGAATCATGCCTCTCTTCGTCACACAACGCTCACTCTACGAAGTCCGTGAGCGACCTTCGAAGGCATATTCCTGGAAGGTTTTCATGCTTTCTAACATGGCCGGTGAAATTCCCTGGAATTTCCTTTGTGCTACTCTTCTGTATGTTTGCTGGTACTACCCGATTGGGCTTTACAAAAATGCACAGCCAACGGATGCAGTGACCTCCCGTGGTGGTCTCATGTGGTTGATGGTTACGGATTTCCTGATGTTCACTTCTTCATTTGCCCATATGGTTATTGCTGGTATTGATAGCGCTGAAACGGGAGGAAACGTTGCCGGTATGATGTTCTCACTGTGCATGATCTTCTGCGGGTAAGTCTCCGACATTATTGTTGACCAGTCAACCCATATCTAAGATCGTCTTTTTAGTGTTCTCGCTACACCCCAGGCCTTGCCTGGTTTCTGGATTTTTATGTACCGGGTATCACCGTTCACCTACATCATTGAAGCCATGCTTTCTACCGGTATCAGCAACGCGCAAGTCAGGTGCGCTAATAATGAGTTGCTGGTATTCGACCCTCCTTCAGATCAAACATGCGCTACCTACATGCAAAGATACATCGATCAAAATGGAGGCTATCTAGAAGATCCCTCTGCAACATCAAACTGCTCATATTGTTCTGTCGGAGAAACAAATTCGTTTCTCGCAGCGCTTTCCATAGATCCTAGCCACGCTTGGAGAGACTTTGGGCTCCTTTGGGCGTTCATTGTGGCCAACATTATCGGTGCCTTGTCCCTCTACTGGCTTGTTCGTGTGCCTAAGAAGGCTCAAATAGCCAAGGAGGAGCAGGTAACCGTGGACCGAACCGGGGGAAGTGAGAAATCCCGGTAGGAGGGTGATCGCCATATCCGGGCACTCATCAATAAGGTTGGATATTAACAAGATTATTGCTTTGACACTCATTAATAGTTTTTTTATTAGTTGTTTGCTTTATAGATTTGTTGCTTAGACATCATTAATTCCATGTATTCTTTCCTTTCTGTTCCTTTTTTTTTTTTTCACTTGGGACGACCATAGTATGGAGAGGTCTAGCCTCCACTTTCCTTTGACGATATGGACATCGAACATGGCCTCAGGCTCTCCAGCAAGCTAGTTGGCTTTTAACTCTTTTCTAATGCCTGGATTTCGGATCAATATGTACCACTAGGGTGAGTAGTTACTGATTGGCAATTTTCAGGGCGCGTTTTCGCGTGTTTCTGGGGTGCGAAGAGTACGTGCGTACAGCAACCAAGGAGTTCGGCCGGAGAATACCCCGTAAATCTTGGGTATGCATCTGGGGCCCTGGATCATCTATCCTATATAGATGAACTAGGCCACTAACTCGCTGTGTCTCCTGTACTTTGCCCGAAAGTAAGGTTCCAGTCTTACATATAAGGTCGCCTACCTTTCACAGCGTCGTCGAAACCAGACTTAGCAACCATGTCTGGAACCTTGAACAATTCAAAGCGTCCCTTTCCACGTCTCTTCTCAAAAATAATTGGAAGCCAAAAGCTCTTTTCTGTATCTCGAACAGACCCACAGACTTTGTATCCGTACGCGAAGTACTGGTCAGCAATGTGGGAGCCTAAGAGACCCTTTGCACTAGTCATAAAGCTGGTGGAGCCTTTAGGCACAGAAAGCTGAGAAGGGAGTCCCATTATTCGAGTAGAGTAGAGAGTGATTAGTTTGACAGGAAGTGATAGTTAAAGATGATAACTTGACGAAACGGACAGAGACAATTGGTCGGATAGTTACTACGTAGTATATACTTCCGGAGCTCTCTACGGTTTCGGCTTCCACAGCCGCGTCAGTATCCGCGCGGAATTGGATGCGGATTGGATCTGAGTTTGCCAGAGCATATGTGGCACGACCAACCAGCACTGACCTCCGTGGGTTTAACATTCCTGATGAAGTACATTACAGTATCCGAACCCGACAAAATTTTCAAATTGTAAAGGATTCAGAGGAAGATCTGGTTGTCAAGAATCGTAAGCAGTAGTAGATATATCAGTTGTACGCTCCCTTTGAGAATTGATGGATTCTCGATAGGGAGTTCTCAACGTTCTTATCTCTCTATCTGTTCGATCTAACCTGGTACTCCATCTTAGGGGTGAGGTCTCGTATGCCATACGGATAAGTATCGGTCCGAAGGTCTCATGATCTTTACCACAAATATCCAAGGTTGGATCAAAGAACGATAGCCCAATGACATAACTGCCCTTTGAAAATTGATCGGGATCTGCAACAATTCTTGAGGAGCGACTGTATTCAAACTTTTCGGACGAAATATTCCGAAATGCACGGGACCGTTCGACTTGGTGCAGCTACACCGTGGGTGCGTCCAACACGAGGTCCTCCCATAAGAGAATAAATGCTAGGCATCTCGCCCAGGAACTGATGAGCCATAGCTCACAATTCAAACTCTGCCATTTCTCCAAATACTTCTTTTGCCTAAAGATGGGCCTGTTTTCCACAAGCTCGTCGGTGTCGTTTGATCCTTCTGTTGATATTCCTTCTCTTTCTGGCAAAGTCATCCTTGTCACTGGGGGAAATAGTGGACTGGGCAAGCAATCTATCGTTGAACTGGCAAAACACCACCCCGCCCAAATTTGGCTTGCTGCGAGAAGCTTAGTCAAGGGAAATGAAGCGGCTTCCGATATTAGAAACCAGGTCCCGGGTGTGAATATCAAAGTTCTAGAGCTTGATCTAGGGTCCGTGAAATCTATACAACATGCAGCCACTGTCTTCTGTCAGGACTCACCGCGTCTTGATATTCTGTTGTTGAACGCTGGTGTCATGGCTCTCCCGCCCGGTATCACTGCTGATGGATATGAGATACAATTCGGCACCAATCATCTCGGGCATGCACTCCTCACCAAGCTGCTATTGCCAGTTTTACTTCAAACCGCAGGGAGGGACGTCGGTTCAGATGTTCGCATCGTTGTGCTCAGCTCAGCAGCCCACACTGTAGTCCCGAATGGTGGTATTCAATTCGATACTCTTAAGTCGAGTGCCGAAAAAATGGGAACTCTCAGCCGCTATGGCCAAAGCAAACTTGCCAATATCCTCTTCTCTTCCGAACTGGCAAAGAGGTATCCTCAGTTCAAGGTTGTGGCAGTCCATCCGGGGATTGTTGACACAAATCTATCGAATACTATGGTCCAACATAGCATCTTGATGAGGGCGATGATGAAGGTGGTGAAGCCTACTGTTGAAGTCAGCGTTACGGAAGGGGTGAAAAACCAATTGTGGGCATGTACAGCAGACAAAATTGCCTCTGGGGTATACTACGAGCCGGTTGGAGTAGCTGGTAAGGAAAGCCGATATGCGAAAGATCCTGAACTTGCCAAGAAATTATGGGATTGGACAGAAAAGGAACTTGCTCAGTTTGATGCGTCCCCTCCTGGGAAGCGCAATTAGTGCCAGGTATTACGAATACCCAACAAGGCTGTGGTGATATTCAGCCTAGCCCCAAAATATGGCCGACATTTATGCACTTTGTCGTTATGTTCTAGAACAATATGCAATTACTTGCCATTGACCGAATATCAATCAATGTTGGCTCTATATATTTTTGGAAGCGCTATTAAGCCTTCCCAGTGGTAATACAAGCTCGTTGTATACTGTTCCGTCTCCAGCTAGCATACAAGATAGCGAAGAATAAAACCTTTCGATGTTGATAATCATCAGTAAGATATTATCCTCCATGAAAAGTGTCCTGAGGAAATACACAACGAGAGACTGTTTAATCAAAGAATATAACAGTCTTTATTAGGGCTTTTGTCGTCCTTGTCTGCTGCTTAAAGCGGCCCGAGAAACACGGGTCCGCTTATCGTATAAGCCCGCCGCCTAGGCCGCCCATAGACTCCCCGATGTCAACAAAAAATGCGCAACAAAAGCCTCTACGAGTCACGCTGGGCGCCTTCCCAGACAACAACTCCTCAAACAACAACTCCGTCGCCTTCATCCGCTCAAGAACTCGCGCGTTTCTTAAAGATCGTTTCGCGATTACGATGGAAACTCCCATTTTTATCGGAAGGCTACCGCCTAGCCACGACCCGCTACAATACGTCCCCAGCTGACATTCATTACGCCGAGATGATGTTCAAGATCGATTTTCACGAGTATTACGCCCTCCTCGAACGCGCAATCGTCCATTTACTTGCGGTTTGGGATATTACAGTATCGCGATACAAGCCGAATGACAACTCAACCACCTCCGGCGATCGTTGGTCCTCGAATCATCGATACCATGCCAATGTCCTTGAGGCATTGGAGCGAGAATCATGCCCTTTATACGTTGCGCTAGGAACTGGATCAGTTCGTGATCAACTACGACGAGCTAAACAACTTCGCAATCAATGGAAGACCGCAGACTCACCCGAAGACGACGAGCAATACAGATCGGCTGCTTCTGGTAACGAGACGACATCGCTAGAAAGTTATGACCTCGAAGGAATATTGACAAGTATATTCAACGGCTTGGAACAAGGGCATGCTCTTGCGCACCAACATGTCTCCAGTGAGAATCCGGAGATGGAAGTTGAGGCCGCTGCTGGTCAGGATACAGAAGCTGACTGGGATTTTATTGTCGATGCTATGGATTGGGAAGCTGTGTAGCCTTCCTCCGTTGTTGCGGGTGCGGCGTTTATATTTTTGAGTGATACCCCAAGAATTCTGTTCGAAATGTTAAATATCTGAGTCATTTATCATGGAAAGATACTGATGAATACAATAAAGCATGCATCTGTGACAGCTGTAAAGTATATCTCAAATCGTGGTCCCTCATCACCTTGATACCGGAGCATCATATCCTTTAACTCCATGGGAAAGAAGACTGCGGCTTGATTTCCTATTCGTGGCCTACAGTATATATAAACTTCTGTCCCTTCTTCTGTCTGACACTAGTGCTAGAGGAAACGGACTTCCCTGCGGCTGGTCTGCTGTCGACGGTCAAGGACAATCTCCTTATGTTCCCGGAGGATTCGACCCGAATGACTCGATTGGTGGACATACTTTATGCTCATGTAACCCGCCTTTAGAACAGACAAACTCTCTAATACCTCGCACATAGGTACCCGGCGGCTCCTCCTCAGGAGTTTCCATTGCCATCAGCGCTGGTCTAGCTGCGATTGGTGTTGGAGCAGATACCGAAGCCTCACTTACCGCGCCAGCAATCAGAGCGTCTCTTTATTCGATCAGACCAACTACCGGAATCGTCTCAGTGGATGGTGCAGTTTCGTGCTCGAAATCTTCTGACACAATTGGCCCTATAGGTAAAAGCGTCAAGGATGTAGCAGACCTTTTGTCGGCTCTTGTCGAGTCGAACAAGACCACGATTTCGGAACGTGGTTATGCAACTGGGACTGCTAACTACCAAGAGAAGATCTTCAGAGTTGGTACGCTTGATCCGCGGATTTGGAAGTATCCGGATTTCTTAGTCAAGCCCGTACCTGAAGCTACGAAGCACATGGTAAGAAATCGACCAAGTGGCTATTATTAGTCCGGCTAACAAGCGCGTACAGAATGAAATTGTTCTGGATGAATATTCCAAGATACGTGAACAGCTCGCTAGTTTCTTTCATGAAAACGTTCCCCTTCCTCCAGTTTCAGAATTTATGCTCGAAGGGAAACATTCGGTATATACCATTTGGGGTACGTCCTTTTATAACCTCATAAGCCAATGCTACATACTAACAGCCATAGATGTGGAATTGATCGATGTTCTTAATGTATACCTTAACAAGCTACCAGGTTCTTTGGTGAGAAGCGTAGAGGAACTCGTGGAGTGGAATAAGGAGCATGCAGAGGAAGTACTTGCCGCCGGTACTTCCTCCTACAACGTTATAGATAACGTTTTCTAATATTTGCAACAGAGTATCCGAATCAGGATATATTGGTTGATACATTCAACGCGAAAGTAACAACAGACCAGATTGAGGGATTTCGAAAGCACTACCTAGCTGTAGGCTCATACCTTGATAAGACCTTCCAGGATAATGGAATCGACATCATTGTCGCCCCAGGGTATTGTTTTCTGACTCAATACGCCTCGGCCAAAGGTGCGCTAATCAATCCCTAACCCCAAGGGTCCCTTGATTGAACCCTTGACTAACGACCATTGTAGGCTATCCTATCGCTGCAATTCCTATGTCGTATCTCGGCTACAAGGGTCGGCCTGTTGGGTTGCAAGTTATCACTTCTGCTCATCGCGAGGATCTTCTTGTTGCGTTCATGAGTGCATTTGAAAGATCCATCTCGAAGAGAAAGCCGCCGGCTGCATTTATTGAAGCCTCCGAAACATGCAATGGACAAGCTCAAGTCTAGTATAAGAAAAGTAGGCAGGGAGTGACGGCTGCGTGTTCCGTCCAGTACGTATTTATAGTTAGCACAGTGTATTCGTGGAAAACATATACAATTACGCTTAGCAACTCCTAATGATACCTTATGCCTTATAAATATGCTTCTCACGCATTCTTCTACATAAAGAGCCAAACACCAACCGATAATTAACAAAATGACACATAAATGAAGCTGATACTATTCGGAGATGTGATTGGTCCGACCTCGAGAGTATCCCGAGAAGCTTATCTTATCTTGGACTTCTGAGGTTGCCGATGTTACTCAGCTCTTTCTTTCTTTCTCTTCGTGACTCTTCTTTCCCTTTTCGCCCTAGCATTCGAACCCCGATATTCTCTGTCCAATCGATGTCCAATAGATAGAACAGCCGAAGAGCATGGTATCCGGCAAATGGCAGCAAACGACAAGAGAAGCGCGGCCAACCTTGAGGCACACGACTTTGAGCCGCGGAAACGAGGGAAATACACCCAGGTTGCATGGTAAATATACTCTCATTCTATCAAATTTATATCAATATCACCCATCTAACAATATGTAGTAATGAATGCAAGCGCCGAAAGCTAAAATGCAGCGGGGAAGATGTATGCAAGCGATGCGCTTCAAACCGTGTTTCTTGCATCTATGCCGTCCCTCGACCAACTCCAAGCGAGGAAACCCATCATGAGAATTATTCTAGAGCTCAGTACGAAATTATCTAGGCCTTTATTTGGTCCAATATTTTGTTCGTCGAATAAAATTAACCAGGATTCTAGTTCCCCATCGAGGCTGGACTCATTGGAAAGTCGCATGTCCGCTATGCAAAGACAGCTGGATCTTATGTCCAGTGAAATTCGGATACTGCGACGAAGATCGAAGCCACCTCCGCAATACGCCCAGGCAACAAAAAAAGCCAGCAAGCTTACTGATTCCCGATGGGCGAGCCGAGCTCCAGTTTCACCTAGCTATGTCGGACCAACTAGCAGTGAATTCGGTCTAAATGTCCCCAACGATGATGCACAGGATATGGATGAAACGGAGAATTCAGAACTAGTACAACCTTCCGCATCAAACAGTCCATATGCACCGCCGGTAGCGCTAGAAGAGCCAAGGAGGAGAACCAATATCTCACGAACTAATCCCCTGCTTTCGCTCGACGAGACCGATGCTCTTAGGCTTGTCGATGTTTACGAGGAAGCTGTTGGAACGATGTATCCTGTCGTGGACCTCAAAAGTATACGAGAGTATATTGTCGACTACTATAGCCAACACTCGAATGATGCCGCTGGTCACATGTCTCCGCCACAAAGCGGGAATGAGGACTGGTGGTTTTCGGCGCGTGATACCGAAGTCTTGAAACTTGTGCTTGCCCTGGGTCTAATATCAGAATCGCCTGGACAAAGCGAGCTAGGAAATATACTTGCTGCGAGCGCTGAAGATACGTTTGCCACAACTCGGACGCAGGTTCCTGAGGTCGATATGAAAGAGTTGATCATTTTAACATTGGTGGTAAGTTTACTCCATTCGAAAATGCAATAGATCTTATCGCTGATTATCGTGAAGTCCTTGTATCATTCTTGTCGGGATGATGATATATTGGCATGGCGTACCATCGGTTTAGCGTCACGAGGCGCCATGCAGATGGGGTTGCATAGATGCGATACGTGGCTACGAACTGGGGGCATTTTCCCCGGTGACCTGGAGCGCTCTTGGGCCATAAATCTCTTCTGGTGCATCTATGTTTTCGACAAGGAATATTCATTCGAGACAGGTTTGCCATTTGGCATGCGGGACTCTGATATGGATTCAACCCTACCTCGACCGGTATGTTCATTCTGGGGTGAATATCAACGGCCGCTTGCTAACCATAAGTTTCCACTAGTCTGAACACCATACGTACCTAGAGTGTATGATATCATATTGTCGAGTTGGAGGCAACATATGGGATCTGATGATCGGCTGGGGTAGCACAGCCAAAGCGGTGGCATCTGATAATGAGTCTTTCTTGAACTTTCAGATACATCAATGGCAAGAATCCATACCTTCCGAATTCCGCTTGGAAGATCTACAGGGCGACTGGACTCCTACGATGAGAGATGCGCGTCTGGCAACGCCGCGGATCCTCCTACATCTACGCGCAAATCATATGAGAATTCTTATTTACAAACAGAACCTTCTAAGCGCCCAGTCAATCAGGAACAATTTTGCAGGCGCTAACGTTGCTGTTGCAAATGCCAAAAACACGATACAAGCACTGAGCAATCCCAGCTATGTCTCGGCTATCTATTTCCAACGACCTCAGCCATTCGACCGATTCCTTTTCTCGGCTCTTGCAACTCTTTTCCTAGCCATGTTTCATTACCCGGATTATTTTGTGAACATCTGCCGCGACAGTTTCTCCGAGGCATTGAATGCATTGAAACGTTCGTCAACCCGTGGGAGGCATTCTCGACGACTTCGCAAGGTCATGAAAAACCTCAAACGACTCGGCAGCAGCCGACCTTCTAGTCGATCCAACCTCCTTGCAACTGCAAATGATTCTAGTCACGCAGACGCAGTCGAGCTTAGAACGACATCAAATCCACAGCCCGCTGGTATAGACCATTCAATCTATTCACTCCCTCCGTCACTAATCAATGAAACTACACCAGACGACTATAGTGACCTGACCAATTTTTTTGAGTTTGCTGGTGACTTTTTCATGGAACCTCAACTCGGCATTCGTGGAGAGGCTGATCACACCAATGCTATGCAGAGTGAACAATTACACAATTCGCTGGATGTGTTCCACGTCGAGGATGAGACTTTAACTAGGCTGATGATGGGACTCTTATGATGAGGGCGACGGAAGCAGCCAGCTCGACGAATGACCTATCTACACACAAATGCCGAAACTCAAAGTCATTCTAATCGCAGCAATACTAAAGGTCCTCGGAGGCAGTGGAAGGGAAAAATAGCTTCCTTATGATTCTACACATGCGTGGTAGATCCGTAAGAAGCTAGCGTATGCGCTACCATACAGAGTAACATTCAGTATCTTGAAACTATACCTTAAAAAACATTGTTTGCCACGATTAGATGTAATTATGTTGCAACTGGCCGAGCAGGAATCGAAAGGCAGATGATACTTCGCGATATACTGGATCGAATCCTGCCGCTCAACCCAGCATTATCAATCACATTGCATTATCAAACAAGTTCAACAATTGTCATTATGTCAGCTCAACAACATGAGCCTTTGAATATCAATAATCCAACATTATGGTCTATTTTGACATTTGTAATCATTTCTACTTTATCTCAGTCTTCAACTATCAAGCTCGAGGTGATTAAATGGCTGCATTGTGTGCTACTCGTATCGTAAAGTATTGGGTCTTGATCAACAAATTCGATATGAAATGAATGAGGAAGTTATAAAAAGTGATATTCGCTCTCCAAATCGAATTTTTTGTCCAAAAGTCAGATCTCGCCTCCTCTTGAAAAATATGTTGCCCTTCTTGGTCAGCTCTGTCACTGTTGGCGCTGCACTGACACACGATGTCACAACACAATGGAAACTAGCAGTGCACGGCCCATGAATATTTCGGTTTCCTCCAGGTTAATATACCAAGACCTAATTCTTACTCCGGAAAAGAATTCATGAATTGATAAGTATTTATCTGCGACAGTGAAAGGATACATGCCAGTGAATCATCGCATCCACGTGATGGTTCCGAATATCCTTAAAAAGAATCAACAGCTGGGCTCCAAAAGAGGTTCTTGGAATCCCATAGAGCTTTGACCCGTTTAATCTCCTGGGCAGCTTTCGGTGAGTATATTTCCCCAATACTTCCTCCGAGGAGCTGATTGTTTGGAAAAATCAGTGGAGCAATGCCATTTTTTGTGTCATTCAGCCGCCCGACGTGGAGTAGATCTTCCATGAATTTTCTTGCCGGATCATGCGTCTTCCTCTCAGTGTACCAAACAAGAACCTGGAGAAAAGCATTTCGATTATTCCCTTGCAAAAGTGTGCTTGTGGGCATTGGGGAAGTGCTCCAAGTTCCCCAAAATATTATGGTATGTTCTTTTGCATCCGGATGGTCGTCACCAAATCGTAACCAAGCATGCACACCTTGCCGGGTCCCCTCGAGGTTGACAGAGTCAAGTAAAGCGTTTTCAAGCTGCTTGAATCCGCCAGTTATGTTCAGGGACTCTGTCGCATCGTTCATTCTGTGTAATGGGATGGTGGAAATGCTGGCCGTAAGGGAGTGCTGAAGGAGTCTGGGCTTACCGTCAGATTGATCCTGCTTGCGGATGTGATAGCCTGTTCTGTTCGGTATTGTACAAGTGAGAAGGCAGAGGCCACAGGACCTCTGGCTCTTCTTTTTCCTCTTTGGGTTGCTAAAGATACGTACGAGAGCGGAAACGATGCAGCTTGTCAGCAGAAAACTGAATACTGCCTTGGGGTGTTTCGGAAGCTTATGGAGCGGGGAGTGAAGTTTTCGGAGCCCTTGCGAAAACACACCCCGCCACAATGATTTCCGGTAGTTTACGTAGTATTCTGAGTTGCAGGGATATAGACAGTTATGTTCATAAATGACTAGATTTGACATCTCTATGGCTTGAAAACCGTGTATAGTATTGTAACCCTGGTTTTCCGTCCATACATTTTACATTTTCACTTTCATTTCTTTCTCAAAAAAAGAAAGAGCAAATCGATACTGCGAGAAGAGATTGCAATGTGCTTACTATATGTATCAAACATCATCAACATGTACTCTGTATACTTCTAAAAATTTACAATCCATAAGCTAGTGTACTCGTCTATACTATGTAGAATAATGATACTAGTCTATACTAGTCTAATATACTATGTAGTAATGTTTCGCCAAGGGAAAGCCAAGAAATATTGAGGTCACAGGAGATCTATCGGGGTCGCGTTAACTAACGCAAAAGAGTAATTCTTACTTGTTAGATAAGGATGACAGAAATCTAGCCCGCATCTATTACTGTCGGAATATCAATCCCATGATTCGGCGCATGTGCGCATGTATGTGCATGCACGTACGCGTATGGAAGCGGGATTACTATATCCCTAGCGCGTACGTAGCAACCTTCTATATAGCCACTACGGCACCCCCGGTGCCCCCTCCTTTCGTTTAGTGAGTCATTATAATATCAATATTTGTGCTTATAAGCAGGCTCACCAGCTAGGGCAGTTGGACCGCCCTTGCTCCCTACTCTATGCTTAGTGATACGGAGTATAGCTAAACCAACAATTACCTAGGTTCTAATCCTGGCCTGCCTGGCCCGTCCTAACTTATAACTATAGGGCTCCTTAGCGAGTCTCTATCCACTTTATTATACAAGCATGTTAGGCTTAAGAGCTGATTGGAGCGATAAAATAAGATGGCTGGACTTCACTTTAAGTTCAAGTTGAGCTCTTTTGCTCGCTAGCGTGCAGCTAATTATCTACTACACATACTACGTAGTCTTGGTAGTGGATATAAATTCAAGCGCTAGATTTTCTGCATACAGAAACAGTTTCATCTTTCTACAGTCCCTTTTCCTCCCCTTGGAATCTCGTGGATTTGTTTTCTTTACCAGGCAACCGAACAATGGACCAACGCTCTCCAGTGTGGTGTATTACCGGTGCTAGCTCCGGTTTTGGGCGTGAGATTGCACTCTCGGCCCTCCAGCGCGGCCACCGAGTCATCGCAACCGCCCGCGATACCTCCAAGATCTCAGACCTTGAACAAAAGGGGTCCTGTATACTCGCCCTCGACGTTTCGGATCCTATAGAAAAGCTCACCGAGTTTGCTTCGACCGCGATGCAGGTGTATCAGCGCGTGGACTACTTGATCAACGCTGCCGGATACATCCTCGAGGGCGCAGTGGAAGAGGCTACTCCGGAAGAAGTGCAGCGACAGTTCGCGGTCAACGTTTTTGGTACAACAAATTTGATTCGGGCGTTCCTTCCGCATCTTCGTGCGCAGTCGGTATTACTTGAAATTGGCGAGCAAATACACATGCAGGGTCGTCGTCGTGCGACCATCGCCGTCTTTGGTAGTCTAGGCTCATGGGTTGGAGGGGCAAGCTATGCATTCTATGCTATGACGAAGTCGTGCATGTCTTCACTTGCAGAGTCTCTTAAGGAAGAGCTAGCTCCATTTGACATCCAGGCTACCGTCATTGAGCCGGGATATTTCCGAACTGGGTTTCTTAATCCCGGATCTAAGGTGTCAACGGCTACCAGGATCCCCGCGTACGAGGATGAGACAACACCCTCGGGGCATGTGCGCAAAGGCCTGGAGGCCCATAATGGTCATCAGCTTGGTGATGTCAAGAAGGGGGCTTCGTTGTGTGTCGATATTCTCACTTCGTCTGGAATTGCGGAGGGCAGAGACTTGCCCTTGAGAATTGTTCTTGGTAGTGACTGCGTTGATGCCATCAGAAATAAGTGCACATCCACTCTCAACCTGATCGAATCTTGGGCGGGGATCTCTGTCCAGTCGGATCATGCATGAGAGGTACATCTTCATGGTAGTGCGGAGCAGATGGAATATGTTTCTGTGGAGATTTTGCAGTTGTAATATGAATTTCACACCCTCTGAAAGGCCACCGAGTTCCATTCAAGTAGTGTAATATTGACAATACGCGACTCACCGTATTCATCAGAGACTTTGAAATAAACCCCTCCAAAGCTGAATT
The DNA here is from genome assembly GCA_001305275.1 of Talaromyces verruculosus. Lineage (NCBI taxonomy): Eukaryota > Fungi > Ascomycota > Eurotiomycetes > Eurotiales > Trichocomaceae > Talaromyces > Talaromyces verruculosus. The sequence continues at coordinate 361,979 of LHCL01000011.1, forward strand.
GCCGGCGGACTCAAATCCCACGCCCACAAAATGTTGTATTAGTTCCTTCTGATGGGCTACTTAATTCCTATTATGAAGTTGTTATACGTTTTCTAAGGGTTTACGGGTTTCATGACAAAATCAATCGCGTGTTTTTATTTTGTATACAAGCAGGGCTGAGTGCATTCTAGGTGAGTGCCTTCAAGCCAGTCATCAATATTGTGCATTTCTTGGGTAAACCGCAAGGACCACCATCACCAGCCTTCACCTTTGTGGGTTGACTCTCCCCATGCGCTGGCGATTGATCAGATCGTAGACCTCCCTCTCTTTTGGCAAGTCGTCTCTATCATGTATTCATGCGAAAACAAACTTGGACACAGTTTGATAGAAGGCCTTTCCCTGCTCCTCTGCAATGCTAAGCTCAAGTGCAGTAGGCTGACGAGAGCCATCGGCTGACTAAAAAGCAAAAGCTCAGTCAGCCAGGTGAAGATATGCAGATCGTAGCAAAATGCGACAAAAGGAAAACATGAAATCAAATCTAACATACCGCAAATGTCCCAGCACCCCAGGGGCTCCCACCATGAATTTCGTCCAGATTGCTCAGAAGCGGGAATACTGTTTTGTAACCAAGAGGCACATAAATCATACCATGGTGTGCCAGGGTACTCATGGAAGCAATGCAAGTTGACTCTTGCCCACCTCCAAGAGTTCCTGACGAGACAAACAGCCCAGCGTATTTCCCCTAGTAGCCGCTAGTAGCTCAGATGCCACCTGTCTGGTCCCAGAAGGCCTTCCACTACGCAGGAAAGTTACCAAATCGAGTAGAGATTCCAAAGAGCACCGCATCATAATCTTTCAGGGTCTCCGGCGTAGCGATGGGGTGCTCGGACTTGGGAGGTGCGTACATCTTGGTGAGGACATCGTCGGGAAGAGTCTCTGCAATTCTGGACAGAGAATCAAAAATCAGCTGCTGCTCAAATAGGGAGGACTTTGAGACTCACTGATAGATGTCCGCTTTACCACCGGCGGCTTTTATCCCCTTAGATTCAGCCTCGGTCAACGCCTTGATATGTCCGTACATGGAGTACTAGAATGAGCGTATTCATTAGACACCGAATTCTCCAGTTTTAATAAATAGAGAAAGAATCTCGATCATCAACATCCCGTAATTGGCCCTTATATAATGACAAGACAACATACAAATACGATAGCAACCTTTGGAGCCATGCTGAATGCTCAGAGGAAGACAGGTACTTGAAGTGCCTTTCAGATAAAGAATATTGAATAAGAAGTCTTCGAATCAGCAAAAGGATGAAGAAACATAAGTTAGATCTGACTAGGAACTCTTATGTAGTTTCTCTACCCGGTCCGCAGGAAGGGCTGCTAATCCGGTGAAATGATATCTAGTCAAGACTGGCCCCGGTGTCACCAGGTTCCAGATAGGAGACCGAGTTGTGACAAACAGTGCAGGAACACTGCGCAATGACGCGCGTTTTGGAGCCCTGCAGCAGTATGCTCTCACTACACAACAGCTCACGGCAAAGGTATTAGTTTTCCGTCCTTTTCTCCTCCCCCAATATAGCGCAGTTTATAATACCATCTGCATTAGGTCGGCGAAGCATCTTTTGAGAAATCGACCACGCTCGCCTCCAATCTCTACGGCGTAATTAGTGCACTTCTTCTCCATCTAAGACTAGACAGGCCTCGCTCTGCTCCAGATCCACAGAATAAGTCCAAAAAGATTCTCATATGGGGAGCATCCTCTTCATTCGGCGCTGCTGCCGTCCAGATAGCTGCCAGCGCCGGTTACTCAGTCGTGGGCGTGGCGTCGGGATCGAATGCCGCGCTGGTCAAATCGCTAGGCGCATCTGAGTTTGTAGACAGGACGAATGTTTCTGCAGCCGAGGCTTTGATCGCGCTGGGCCGTATCATGCTGTGCTTGCCGCAGCGGATTCACCAGGAGACGATCGGCGCTGTGTTGGCTGCGCAGGGTGGCGGCACGTTTCTGTCTACTATGGGTGTGAGGGCTGGTGTGAAACTGCCAGATGGGGTCACTGGGTTCTTCACCCAGTTCTTAGATGATTACATGGGCCCGGCAAATGCAGAGTTTACTGCTTGGGTGTGGTGGGAGTATCTTGAAAAGGTACTGGCGGATGATCGGATGCATGTGCTTCCGTCTCGGATCATGGGAGGATTAGGCCAGGCCCAGCTAGCTTGGGATCTTCTCAGACAGGGACGTGTCAGTACGGAGCGGCTGATAATTCAGCCTAATGCTGAGTAGAGTCGAGATTGAAATTGTATAGGGTACATCTAACAATCAAAACAATCTGCTTTCAACTGAGATCTATTGCATCTAAGCGATGTTCTTCTATGCGATACTGGTCACCCAAAATACAGTGTTTGATGCGATGTGAAGAAAACCGTATTTGAGCACTCAAATGTCTCCTTTTCAACTCGAAGAGCATAAATGAATCTATACATCTAGATCGGTTGATTGGAGCGTACTTTCCGTAATCGCAATTAACAATCATTACCCAGAAGCCGCTGGAGAAAAATGCTACAATACTTATGTCAAGGAATCAACGCAACTCAGAACAATATTCTTCTCGTTGATAAATCGACCTGGCAAATAGCGTTTAATATGGTGCTTGAGGTTGAGCCTGAAGTTTGGGTTGAGGTTTTCAGCATGGCAAGGCATCACGTTACATCGAGAATCTGGTTACCAGAGGAGCAACAATCCAAATAATATGAGCAATCCAGCAGGTCAGCTCTAATACATGGCCCACCCTCCACTAGCCGAAACAACCTGGCCAGTAATCCATCTGCTCTCCTCGCTGGCAAGCCAGGCCACTACCGGCGCTATATCCTCCACGGTGCCTATCCTGTTTTGTATTGGGGTTTGGCTTTTTTGCATCGCATTAGTCTCCTTGGGAATATTGTCCATGAGTTCCGTCTGAACAGGGCCCGGGTTCACACAGTTAACAGTATGCCCACTTGACCCTAGCTCAGCAGCCCAGCACCTTGTCAAGCCTTCCAGTGCTGACTTTGAAGAACAATAAAGAAAGCTGCTTAAACCCATACCGCCCGCCAACAGAGCCAATGTTTATAAATCGCCCTGGGGCACGTAAATACGGTAGGACAAACTGCAGCATCAGCATGGGCGCGCGGACGTTGAGGTCATAAACAAATCCAAAAGCGGTCAATTCTTACTAATAGATAAGACAACTTGAGTAAAATTTAACAAATTTTGTGTACTTGTAGACGCATTTGACTCAGCTGCTCCATCTAGTGACTAAGGTAATCGGTGAGCCAACCGCCCTAGCGTGGATGCTAGAATCCCGATTGATCGTGACTGATCCGCCCATCATTGACTGTTAGCTACTGTACAACGTTGGTGGTCTGCCCTGTTGGCCAATGCCATCAGATTGCCATGAAAAGGATGAATATATTTTTTTCTCATTCCCGTCTGGAAATCCTGATCCTTTTTATATGTTTCTTCCACACAATAACAATCACAAATTCAAATTCTTCAAATCAATGACCCCGAAGTCTGAAAGTAAGTCCATACAAAAATTGTGTGTGATGGTCGATGTTGGCGATGCGCATATTGTTAAATAGTGTTAAATAGATATCTGCGCGATATCCTCATTTCGCTTAGTTCCAAAATATATAGTATACATAGCCAAACATTGGCCTAGGATTGGGGGTTAATAGATTTTTAGAGTCCTTGTATGTAGCTACGTATATATAATAAGAAAGAATATCTCTCTTGTAAGTTTCTGGCTCTTATTTTTCTTGAAAATCACCTTTCATCCAAAAAATGATGGACTTGGCCCGTGATCTACCGAATGCCTTTTTCACCGCCGCTCTTCTGATTTTCCTCCCAACAGTGTCCCTTATTTTAACGCCCAAACGCTCCCTTCTCCGCTATGTCACGATAATATGCATGATAATTCCTAGCTCACGCTTCATGCACATCTACCCTGGCGCAAGTATTCTCCGCAACATTGGATCAATCCAACTAGTGCTTACAACTGTCCAAGCAATCAACGTACTGTTGCTGAACCCGCTGGACGAGGGCGATATAGCGCGGGAAATCCCTCAAAAGGCGCGTTTCCGTTCAAGTCGACTTTACCACGCTGCGGAAGCAGTAATCCAGCTCCGTGCTATCGGCACACCACGCCAAATCAAGAACGTGCCTCTACAACCTGGGTATTATGCGACTCGGAGGCGTGGAGAAGTAATTCCTCGGGCTACTTTTCTGTGCAGACAAATTTCCGTATTTGTATGGCAATACCTAGCACTGGATGTTTTGCAGACTGTAGCGAGGCTCAATCCATCCCCCACAGAGGGGTTCACCCATGTAGATTGGTTTGTTTCCATGGATAAATGGCTCGAGCGTACGCTTATGAATTTATTCAACTGCTTTGGGCCATCGCGTATCGCAATCGATGCGAATTATCGATTCTTGTCTATTATCTTCGTGGGTTTGGGATTTGATACCGCGGAGAACTGGCCACCTCTTTTTGGGCGAATGGTGGACGTCTATACGATTCGCAATTTCTCGGGGTGAGTCTTCTATTGGAGCTTCTGGGGTGTTTGTTGTTGTTGTTGTTGTTGGAATTTCGAGTTCGATTTTCCATGCTTGACAACTGACGAAATCCTTGTAGAAAATTCTGGCATCAACTCCTTCGTGGACCTTTTACGGCAGTTAGCAACTTCATCGCCCGAGATATACTCAATCTTCCTCGCCGATCTCTTTTGGAACGATACACAAACGTGTTTCTCGTTTTCTTTGCTTCCGGGCTTTTGCACATTTTGGTCGACCGCATTCAAGCCATTCCATATGAATACTCGGGCGCAATGATCGCATTTCCCATTACTGCCTTTGCAATCACGTTCGAGGATGGCGTACAGGAGCTATGGAAACGGTTCACTTCTTCGAGGAAGGCATCTCGGAATGCAGATTTTGTGCTGCCGCTGTGGCAGAGAATGGTGGGCTATATTTGGACTATGGCTTGGCTACTGGTAGTTTCGACTTTTTACTTTGACCCTCGGTATCAATTGCCAGGAGAGCTCACGACCCTTGTTCCATTGAGCCTTTCTGAAAAGTTAGGATTGGCTCCCGTAGGAAGTGTTGTTCTGGGATTTGGATTGTTAATAGCCTATGCTTTTGAATGTGAGGTCTAAACTCACGAGCCTTCTCATATTAGCCGTGCAACAATGTCTACAGTGTATATAGTGCGTTGAAGACGTTATATGCTTAGACATCCTCTCACACTGCTCATCGACTGTCGACCAAGTATCAATTACTGTGATTAATAAGAAATAAAATGGTTGTGACGAGTCTCATCCCACCGTTCGAAAGCGTCGCCTGTGTCTCCACAGCCATTTAAATATCAGGACTGGGTGATTTGTGTAAAGAAGTATGACTGTGCTCGAAGCAGGCATTAAGCTGGAATTGATGTGACATAGCCCTAACCCTAACCAAAATAGGCATTTATCACTATTTCAATTGCAACTTTCTTGGCGCGTCTTATTTCATTCCCACGAATGGCAATTTATGTGCTCTGCCAGACCACCGGCGGCACTATAGCGGGGTTTACTCTCCGCAAGGCGTACGGAGCCAGAGACTTTACATGTGGAGGCTGCGTAATCGAGCAATCGATGGTCCCTCTGGATGAAGCATTTCTTTTAGAGTTCATGTTTAGCTTGGTTTTAATCTTCCTGTCCTTTGGAGTCGGGCTACCCCCGTCAAGGGAAAGTTTATGGGCCTGCTTTGTCACCTTTTTTGGTCGGAATGGTACTTGGAACGTTGAGCTTGGGCTCCGCGTTTGTGCGAACTGGGTTTGCAGGTGCTTGTGAGTTATATATATGAACGAAATTTCCAAAGTGTTGCTGTGCAATCATCTCACATTCCCTTCGGCAGCTATGAATCATGCTCGGTGTTTCGGTGTCTTCGTGGCTACCTCATTTCCAACTTATCACTGGATAAATTGGGTAATCGACACTATTTGCTCGTTGAATCCTATACTTATTCTTGCTTAGGTCGGACCAATTGTTGCATCCGTGGCTCACGGAATCGTCCACTATGTGGCACCTCCTTGGGGATATTGAGTCTATACCACACTGTCGTCTTTCGAGCTCAGACCAGAAGATGTTACGACTTTGGGGAGGATTTGACGATTTGTGGAATTTCATAACTGAGCTACTCTTGACGCAAGGGTCAAATGATTAGCACGCTAAAGACCACAGCAGTTACCAGAACAGGTCCATCCTTTTATATTTCACGAGCATCAGCACAGAAAAGTACAGGGGTATGTGCCTGTGTATAATCATTACCCCTGACCACTCGCCAGTTGCTCCTAGATTACATATTGGGGTAGCCGCCACCACCACTCTACGCACATAGGCAGTTACTGTGACTACAAATAGCTGCGGCTACTTGTATAGTTAGAGAATGATCAACACACTTGACCCTTGAACCCAGGGTTAACTTTGGTGAAGGGCCACAGGCTAGATCATTCGTCCTTCTAACTGTGACAGGGCTGAGCGTGCGGCTCCGTCCCAGAGCCGCAGCACGTGGCAGATGAAGCTATTCCCGCATAGGGCTGAAGCCCTACGGCAGTACTGAATCAGGACAGTCGTCAGAGCGGTACTCGATTGGGCGAAGCGCTGCGCACAGAGGTGCATATAATCTCTGCAGCGAGGTGGGAAGCTCTCTTCTTCTTCCTTTCCCCCCTCATACTGAATATTCTCGTGTACGCGCACCTCCATGTACGTAGCCTAGATAGGTGAATACAGCGAGCTTGCCACTCTCACACTAACTGCCAATCTTTGTTTCCTTATTTCTCATGTCGTACATTCAATGTTTACTTACACCGCTTACTAATAATCACAACCGACATACTGAACGGAAATGCAAAGCCCCATAAACTCCTTGATAATGCACACGCAACACCCGAGCTATTATTTTCTTTGCTTGCTCTCGTAGTCAGCGCGTAAGCTGATCGCCAACAGAATAGGTCCCAATTCTCTCATATGGGCAGCATTCAGAGTATCCCATGGACCAAACTGATGCATAGTCAGAAAAGACGGTTTGGTATCTTGACTAGAAGGCTGCGTGTTGTTCATGTGATTGAGATAGCCCTCATCGTACTTAGCAACGTTCACGAAGATTTGGTCTCGGTCTTGAGATATGTGAACACGTCTACCAGTGGTTTGAAATCAGCAAATCAGTAACGCATAAGAAAGGGTTGTTAGGTTCCAAAACAACTTACATCATGCAGTTTCGTTGCGTCTCACAGTCATCGCTCTTTATCCAAGCTACGATCTGCGCGCTCTCCTGCATCCTGATCGCCGATAGCTTTGTGGACCTCATCACAGGCTTAACCTCAACTATGATGCTGGGATTGTCTCGATGGTCATTCAAATAGCCATCGGTTCTCGCTTCAAATTCGGCATCCCCAAAGGCCGCGATAAAGGCTTTTCGATGTAAAGTCCACTTGGAGGAGAAGGATTCAAGGTGGATTGTAAGAGCATTCAGGAGTACAATGAGCGCTGTGTTGACAATCTGTTCGTCTTTGGTTGGAGGGTACATAACATTCACCAATTCTTGTGGAACTGGGGTTTCCGCCCTAGGGGGAGTGGGTATATCTTCGTCGTCGCTCTCTGAAGCAGAACAGTTTTCCGGAAAATTTGTGCTCTTTGTAGTTGGCGTGCTCAAATGCGTATCTCTCATTTTCGATTGTACTTGCTGAAGCAGTCGTCCACGAGTTCGCCTAGCGATAGGCGTATCAAACATTGTAGGGGTTGGCGTTCCGTCAGTTTTTGCAGCGTCAAGCTGATAGTGGCGGACGATAGCAAAAGTTCCCTCCGGAATGCGTTTACCGATGCCAAAGCTACTACAATATGTAGACCACGATTGGAGGCCAAGAAGCTCTTTTTGCGCCTTTTTTACCCACTCCTGCAATCCCAAAAAGTTAATCACATCTTTTTTCTCTTTTCGTGCTTCTTCCACAACACCCGGAGCAGGAGAAATTGATCCAGGCCGATCTTGGAAGCGGAGGCAAGATCGACAGTATGAATGGTGCTTTTTTCCAGGCCACGTTTTGCTAGTAACTTATACCATTCACCAGGGGTCTCGGGCAAACTGATTTTGGAGTCCGCCATTACGAGAATAGCTTGTTCGTGTGACTAGGGCAATTTATAGCCGAAGGCCTCTCAAGGATGGAATCTCCAGCAAATGCTGAGTGCTTCATTACTCCTCTACACTACATATGCAGTGTTATATAACTTCTTTTGTAGATTGTATGAAGCGTTCTCCAAGCCCTGCTTGTGGTTGTTCCTTGAATGCTTCACGCCTTCTGAGAGTAAACAGTGACAAAGCCAACCTGATTCTTTCAATCCTGGCCATGGCTCAATAGTGAGATAGATCATATAGACCAGAACAGTCTCTGAAGTCTCAAAGAACTCCTAGCATAAATGAGGATGTCAAACGTATTTTATCTATGTGTTCTACTCAAAGGATCCGAGATTGTCACCTGTCAACCTTGGAACTGTTACTTTACATCAAAAGATATGGGTAATATATAAATCTCACATGCAGAACAGGGCTATCATTCACAATGGGGCCGTTTCAGTTCACATTTTCTCATATTCTCCATCTTATACATGAATGTCGATGCCACTATTATGACTTGATAATAGGTACTGTGTTCTACATATGTAGGCGGCAAGTTATTCGGAACACCCCTACTTTATCAGTTACCTAGGTAATGTATATCTGGGAGCTAGTTCTTATAATATCATTCTTTTTCCGAAAAAGAAAATGTTTGAATAAATCAATGCATTACCTCGTATAGTTTGCTAACCAGTCGTTGGACGGTCAAGCTTTTATTTCTTCTTATTCCATTCACCTCATTTGGGGAACATTGGCTAGAAACATCAAAAAACGATTTCTAAAGTGCAAAAGAGAAAATCAATCGAAGTTACTCAATGCCATTCAAAGACCAAAATTGAAAACACTCCTTCTTAGATGACAAAAGCATTCAGTAACAGGCTACGTAGTACGTACCTGATATACAAATTTAGGGCTTGGAAATGAGGATGCAACTTCCCGCCGGAAATGCACGGTTTGTGGGACAAAGAAGTCCCTAATGGGGCGTCGCCCAAGCAACAACAACAACCCCCCGATATTGAACTCCACCTTCTTCTACCCACTACAAAATAGCCATATGCCTGACTTAGTTTATCATATTCATCCATTGTGTCGCTCGTCTCATACCGCTGTTTCTCTGCTCCAACATATCTGTCGAACCAGCCAAGCGCTCCGATATGCGCGTGGCTCTGTTCCAACTGGAAGCCATCATCGAGAGGATACATGCTAATGAATACATTATCAAAGAAGGCATGAATATCGATCTACAACACATGGCCCTTGATATGGTTTCAGAGCATAAGCCTCACTTTTTTGAGGCATACCCCAGGCTCCCAGAGCTAAATGAGGAGAAACGCGATGAACTCCACGAATGCTTGGACGACGAAGATACCTGCTACACGAGACCCATTGACCGAACGTATCAGCTCGAAACAGCCCTGGATAGATATACTCTTGATACGTTATGGGACAAATTCGATGAGCACTTGTGGACTATAAGAGAGTGAGTTTCTCGTGGCCTGGCCCGATGAAAGTCCATTCCTCTGACATTTGGTTTACAGTGTTGGCGATTACAAGGTTTACAAGAGTGTATACAAATTGGCTACAGGAGACCAGTATGCTCCAAAGGAATTCGGTGTCTTCAGAATGACAGATGTGGAATCAAGAAAGCTTCCGCATACCAAGGCAGTTGCTTACCACAGCCATATCCCGTCTAACGACAAGCATTTCCTCCGCGGAGAGTTGTTGATTACCCTTCGCATGATGCTGGGTCAATTGAAGAAGAAACGCTACATTCAACATATGATCGCACCGGTAAAGAACCCATTTCGTTCTATTTTTTTTTTACTATCATTCGACGGGTTACTGATGTCACGTCAATCTAGGTTCTGCTTTTCTCGCTTTTTGGAAAACAAGGACGTGTACTCGAGTCATATTTCGATGGCCAAAAACTTGTACTACGCCGTACAAAGATCTATGATTTTCGCAATGAGACCTCCGAGGCTTTCCGGGATTTCGCAGAATGGTACCTCGGCGATCCAACTGGTGACACGACATGTCTCAAGAAAGAATACGAGCTACGACTTCACGCATGAGGTTATGAAACATCCTTTGGTTTTGACCTTGTTCTGGTTCTGGAGTATATCGGCTTTGGGGTTGCACTGGTCTCGGGTTTTGGTTCAGCAAGTAGTTGGCGTTGATGTATGGGATTTTTCATTACACTGATACCCATATGTATTACTGGATTCGAATAATGTCGAGATTGGTGGTGGACCTGCTTCTTTTTTATTGTCAATACACTTTACGGCTAAATTGAGGAAAGTTTTTCTACACTCGAAATCTATTTCAGTCTTCACTAACGTTACGGTATTTTATGTATGAAATCCTGCATTTGTTATCACCGATATGTCAACAAACTTTTGAGATATTTAAGCAAGTGAGGGCTTGAAAATCAGCTGTACACATGCTGGGACTATAGACATCCCTAGCTTCTGCGGATTAAGAAAATGATTAAGCAGCTTCCTCCTGACAAGCAGCCACAAATAGTTAAACTATATAAACCCTTTAAGCTCTTAGCATGTGTGCCACTCTTTCTGCCAACAAATCATGCATCGGAGAGGTGGGATGAAGTCTGTTATACCACAAATAGCTGTCTATGGGATACGCACAATCTGGCGGCGTGGCAGCTTCATTCTTGACGCTATTGAATAACAGTCAGTGTTTGCTACCAGTTTACGATTCGAAATGCCACAAGTCATCAAAGTGTCTTGGTATATACCCAGCATACTGCACAAAACTCGGTGGTATTCTGATACGAAGCAGTCTGCGGAAACTGCGCTGGATCATCTATCACGGCATTGAAAAGCGTATGAGCGTCAAAATAGAATAATGTCGCGTGACAGGAGGCCTTTTGAACATCCTCCCGGAGACTCAGTAATCTCTCATTTCAATTTCACTCTGCTGTGGCACACAAGGGGATCTGCATAGCTGCTTTAGCAGAGCCCGTCACCATCGGTGCCGTTGGAGTGGCGGAACAGTAAAAAGCATAAAATTCCGTGAATCCGAATCATAGAGAGTACCTATCCAGTCACGATACGGTTCAAATATTGTCGCATATGTGGAAATGGTAACATTGGCCGCCATATAAGAGCCTTTGACGTCGTTGATTCCATCCCAGATAGCGAAGAGACTAGTTGTGCTGTCCCAGATTCCATTAGTAGCGTAGTATGGCAAGTACTGCCCGTTGAGTTCATCTTGGACACTGTAGCCACTGCCCGAAAAAAATGATTATGTTGAGTGTAGCACCGCTGGTGCAAAAGTTGTATGTGAGTAGGAGATATCAATTGTACCGAACTGTGAAGCACTCGACTCAATTGGGACCGTTGGCGCTGGTGTTGCCTGGATATGCTGGATTGCCTCGTGGGCTGGACACAGAGGGTTTACCGCCGGTTACTTGGAACCCTGTCCGAGAGTAGGGGTCACCACTGGAAGGTGACTGTCTGCAAAACTATCTTGAGAAACTGGCCGAGATCCGTACAAGCGAAACAGGGTTTCCAAGCCTGAGAATCCAGGCCATTTAGGTCAACTGGTCGACTTAGCAATAGCTGTATGAAGCTTCGCCACCTCGTTTAAGACCCTACAACAAGTCAAAGTTGAGCTTTCAAATATGTTGAATTGTGATGAGGAGCGAATAAGCATTTAATTGCTGTATGCTACTCTACTCTGTGTGGTCAGGTCTCATATAGGCGAGAGCTCTCTCACCTATATAGCACTAAACTTAATACTAAATTATAAGATTCTTAATAGATTCCTATATACTTTTCTTAATACTATATCCTTTCTATTTTATAAAATAATATAATCTTTTATTTAGTAATTTTATATACTTCTTCTTCAAGTTGAAGCTCTATATATACCTATATAGCTTAAGATTACAGGTAAATAAGCCTTCTATATTAATAGCTTGAAAGTTGGACATGCTAGTTGACTGCCCCCCTTCGTCTGCCAGCTTCTTGAGTGATGAGCAGTACTAAAAATTGGTCCTCTGAGTCTCCGATATTGAGATCTGAGTATTGTGTTGAAAAAAGGAAAAACTAGTCTAACTATCCTAGAACTAGCTCTGGAGTAAAGTCTGGTCTGGAAATGGGACCAAATAATGAAGGGAGAGTCCGCAAAACATGAAGGAGGTTTATAATCTGTCTGTATGGCTTCTCAATCCAGGTACCCTTTGCTATTCACGGAGATTGAAGCTAGCACTCAGTGCTTTTTGAACCCGCACTTCTCGACCTTGAGAAACAAGATCACGAAAGACGTGGGTAAGAAAGCCGCTGAAATTATCAACACTCCAGTCGTCTGGAATCTGGGCGAGTGTCTCATACACATCGAATCGATCTGAAAAAAGGGTAAGCAGGTTACTTGTTCTTTCAATGCGGTCCGAGACATCCTCAATTCTGAGGAACTCAGTGAGAAGATGTCTAAACAGCTCTGCTTGCTCCGAACTTTTAGACAAAGCGGCTGTAGCAGTCTGGGCGCTCGTGATTCCGCCAAAGAGACAATACCGGACCGCGGAGTCGTAATCACCGAGACAGTGTGTTAACAGCTGTAGAGCTTCTCGGTGTCGGCCTTGGCGACCGTATAGAATGATGCTTTCTGGTACCAATTCGTCTTTGAAATGCTCAACCTGGGACAACACAGCTAAGACGGGGTATTTAAGATCCATGCCTGTGGTCGAGGTGAACAAGGTGCTAGGGCCATCTAGTAGCTGAAGAAGTCGGAGATGCCGTTGCCACCACGCGTCTGGTGAAGCATTTTCGGTGATAAAATTAAGATACGTCTGTTTAGGCGGACGTAAAGCCCGATATGTGGAGTACGACTCCTGGAGGGACGTGCATGCTTCAGGCGATGATCGTAGGATATCAATAACTGAGTCGAGATAGTACGCAATGAGATCGTCCACGTACTGGAAATTCTGTGCAAGATAGTTCTGATTAGTCTATGTCGGACCACGAACGACTAATCAAGCTTACATTTTTAGAGAAAACTAGGTATTCCAAATACTGCTGGACAGCATTAGGCGCACGAATTTTCAGTGATTGGACAATTTCATTTTGGTCCAATTTGATATGACTGGTGTCATCTGAAAAGACCTGAATTCCCAGTCTCGGGTTTCGAGATGCCAGCCATAGACCGTACTCTTTAATCAGTTGCTTGTCTGTGATCTTCCCCAGGTGCTTTCGGACGTACTCCTCTACCCCAGAGATTGTTACTTCGGGGTCATCATCCTTCTCCCCGTCGGCGATCCTTCGCCACACTTTAAGAACTTGTCCTAGCATCTTTCGGCTTCGGTAAAGTCGGCTAAGTACAAAAAGCCGTTGATAACGCTCTAGCAGCGATGTAGCGCGATCAAAGTTCCCTTTCCAGTAATCTACTAGTCCGTTCAACTCATGGCGGATAGTCGTGATTGGCCGAGAAGTGCGTCTGGCTTCCGCTTCTTGCTCTAGAACTAGGTGCAAGAGGGCAGCATCAACGCTGTCAAAAATATTTGTATCATTTGTGACGCTACCAGACCCTCGACGTTTTTGCCAAGCAAAGAGATAGCGTTTAATCAAATCAAGCACAGGATCTCCGGGTGATAAGGAGACACCTGCCCATTCCGATTGGCCGTCTAGGTAGTACTCGGCTAGTTGAGCTAAACTATGGTAAGCCCAAATCCCCTGCTTGCATAGGGCAACCTCGTCCGCAAGAAACGGCACCAAGGAAAGGACTAGACGAGGATCTAGATCACTTTCCAGAAGAACTTCTTCCGTGGCATGCATTTCTATATCAGTCCGACTAGCAGGATTCATAGAAAGCATGTCCGCGAGAAGAAGTAGACTTGCTTTTTGTTTAATATACCGGAGGCCCAAGAGCTCAACTTCAGTTCTTGGGTCTACTGTCTTCATTGAGTTGAGTAAATCCATAACAGAATACTTGTCGAGGTATTTCAACCGGCAATCTTCCCAAGTCTGCGTGCTTTCGAGCAATGCGTCAAGCTGCAGCGGCAAAGGGTTCTTAACTATTCTCCAAATCTGATCTCCAGACCATAGAACTAAATTTGCTTGTGTTTTTCCTGAGCCACGGGTAAAAGCTGCTCCTTTCCTTACTCTTTCTAGTTCCCAAGCCTGCGACAAGCTACCCATTTTCGCATTCTCGTAGTCAAACAACTCTTGAGGTTCAAAATGTTCCTTCTTCGTACGTAGATGTTCAATGGTTGTATTCGTTCGTCGAGGACCCGCCTGCTCAGCGGAAGTATACGAGCCTCCCGTTTTTGGTGTTTGCAACTTGACCATTGGTAGTAAGTCTTCAAGGTCGAAGAAGTTGAGGTCGCTTGGACTAGTGGTATGTCCCATGCCCACGTGTATTGCCTGTGAGTCTCCTAGAGTAGGTATTTCCAGCAGGGTCTTTCGACGCTCTTTTTCTCCCGGATTGACATCCAAGCGCTGGATTTCCAAAAATGTACGGACATTGTCGTCTTCATCAACATTTAGGATAGCGAGAACAAACCCCTCCGGTGTGTCTGTACTGGCTCCTTCCTGACCTGCGGCTGTGGAGCTATCGACAACAACGGCCTCGGGATATCTTTGAAATTCCATCGTTCCCCGAACCACATCACCATTAGTATCAACAAATATACCCACTCCGAGTTCCGATTCTGCGGTGCCAGTGATTAACAGGAACTCTGATGGTGTCGTTGATACTATGTGTGGTTTAAGACGAGTCATTTTAAGCTTGGATGCTGGAAATTGTGCCTTCTGTCCATACGCTTCGGAATATCGGCCTGTAGTTGGTAAATCTATGGTGGTGTCAAGATCTCGTCGATCCCCTGATATTGATCTCCTCGGCGATGCGGTTCCGAATGGATCAGCAGTGAGGTTACCGGACCGGTCAAGCCGTTTAGGACTTGCTCTGCTCACCCCAAATTCTTCATCAAAGGCATCGAGGCTGGTACTCCTTTCACGTCTATCGATTTTTCCAATGTCTGAGTCGCTATATGAGGCAGAGGATGAACACTCGAGAGCAGTTGGCGACTGTGATACATTTTCGATACGATCGGGGTCGAAGACATCGCTTGATAAAACTATGGGAAACAGTGGCAATTTCTGTTGGTGCTCGACTTCTAGAAGCGAATACATTTTTTCATTCGCAACACATGCAATAGTGTCGCGCCGCAATCCAGCCAAAGATCCCGGAAACTCGATATTCCTTATATTTTGTAGTGTGTCGCTGATCCGCACAAGCATTATGCGATTCTGCATTGCAATCATGATAGATGGAGTTTCATTGGCATCCTCGCACACGCTCTGATTCAAATTGAGACCGCCAATCCACCGACACCTCAATGTCGTGTTCTCGAACGCGGGACTTAATTCGGGTAGCGTGTAGAATGTCACAGCGCCATTGCACAGGATACATGCTTTGTTGACCACAGGAAGAAGTACAATCTGTTCGATTCCATGCAATTGTTCGGAATAACCAGAAATTGGTAATCGAGTTGCTAGAATGAAATTTGACTCATTGGAATCATCACTACGTTGCGATGGCAGTGACACGAAGTGTAGGATCTCAGCCGCTGAAGTGCCGATATAAAGGTTTCCATCTGATTGCCGCAGGGCGTCAGCCTAATGTTGCTAGAGTAGGATTAGAAACTCACTCCAGTACTCTACACATGTAATATAGACATCAGCCTCTCCGCCTTCTGCGGTTAGGGGGACCTTATCAAGCAACAGGCGGAGAGAATATGGAGCTGCCTTGGAAGCCGATAGCTTCATCGTTTTTGCGAGGCCCCGAGCTTTCGCCCCTCATAGAGCAATTATATGAAGGGACGCTAGTACTATATGGTCATATGACTCGTAAGACCGCTGGGTCGAAGCATTGAACGGTGTCAGGTATGAAAGGCAGATTTATCTATAACTTCAAAAGAGCCTTCTCTCAGTAATTCCGACCGGTTGGGCGAGAATCATTTAGTGCTTACTCGCGTAAAAGGGTTCATTTGGCCCGAAGTGCTTTAGACTACCACGCTCGGCTCCGATTATTTTGTTTTCATCAATTGCACGGCAGCAAGACCTAGGTTTCACCACAGTAGTTAGCTTATCTTCTTTGTTTGATCTGAGCCGCAATGGCCAATCGGGACACTTTTGGTAAACTTTGCAAGACCGGCCCACTTGACCGGAAGAAACCATTAGCTGGTTATTCATAGTGCTAACCTTACCCTCTGGGTAAGGGTGTGCGTCAGATAAATGCAACCGACACATAAATCCGAGATTCATTAGGAGTTTTCAATTGTCCATCAGCGACGCAGTTCTCGCATAGCCATGGATAAGGACAGTGAACGGAGAATGTAGAAGGAAAGGACATGGCGAACTCTACTTGAACGCGAAGAATTACCTGTTCAAAGGTTAGAAAGTCGAAATCTCCACTTCAATCAAGGGCAGCCGGGAGATTTTACGGCATTAGGTTTGGATCACGAAATCTCGAAGTTGGAATAAAGATGTACCCACCCCCCGGCCTGTAATTATTTTAGCCCAATCCGATCCTGCAACTACTCTGTTATGGATCTAGCTTATGCACGCTTTAACCCAATTAGAAAGCATTGAGTGGATCTAGTACTGTGAAGGAAAAATATGAGTGTAGTATAACTATCACCACAATTACTTATTACTCTATACCTGTTACGAATCAACTTGCATGACGCTAAAAGACACACGATCAGAAGGGAAAGGACTACAAAATATGGAAATATAGCCTTGATAAAATGTTCAGCCCTACTGTCTATCTTTGAACCTAACTGAAATGGTCTAGAGCGGGAGAAAGTCTCAATTCAAGTATTACGCATGTTTCCCTGATCGGCTGAGCATAGATGAGCTAAGAATGGCTTTGAATAGGGCATGGGATTCCGGAAATTTTTTCTCATAGAATCATTAGCATTAATGTCTGAACGGTGCAAAGCTAGAGTTGAAGATAAAGATAGGTATACGAGATTTAAGCCGTGTATTCAGCTAGTACTACGGCAATTCTGGTTATATAGCAGATATTACTTGGAAAAGCAACAGGATAAAAAATCTACTAGCGTGCAGCATCTATCTACTACCAATTCAGGATCTTACTGCTTTTTTAGGCTACAGAGCTATTATTTCCAGACTACATATACCCTACTAAGTTGCCAATATATTCCAGACCCTAAAATAGAGCTAGAGATGGACGGGGAGACTGCTGTACTAGTCGCTGAAATTAAACATAATAAGGTATGTACGGCGAAAGGGGCTACTTCGGCGAGTTCAGCTATTCTATTATTATACAACATTGGACCTTGGACCTTCCTGTTTCAGGAACCATAATCTTGTAAACCTCTGACTTACTGAACAGTGCAACTCATACGAGGACTGATCCAGGATACGACCACAGTTTATTAGTAGTGCCTAATAAATCTAGATAAACAACTCAAACAGCTAGAAAAAGTGAGGATCTACGACAAGGGTCCGATCCAAGACAAGCGTCTGATCCACGACGACAGAATGCTTAGATTCTGAAATATCTGGTCCGTGCGTTTTGGAGATATAACAAATTGAGTGATTAGAATTGGCCTTTTCCTTACGCTTTCCAAAATAGTCAACAGAATATTCCAGGCGGTCTGTAATTTATGTGATTTTGGTCAACCATATTGCCTATTAAATCTATCGGTAATATGCACAAAGCTACTAAACAGCTATATGCATCCTATGGTAGTAATATGGTTCACCAAACCTTTTGATTTTGAGCATCTCTAGCTCCTCCCACCCGACTGGGATGGAGATAAAAGTTATCTTATTCAAATGAGAATTGGAATGGCTTTTGAGTGATGCTATATTTATTGTCATAACATGAATGGGGACGTCGACGTACATCGCGGAAATGCCTATATAGACAATCTTGGTAAACATATCTCCATTAATTTAGTCAGCCGTGAAATAGATGACTGATATCAAACGTCTATTGACATCTCAAGGTTGTATTGATCTCTCGGCCTTCTGGATCTGGGGCGTCAACTTTCTATCATAATATATGGCCTGATGGCAAGTCGCCCATTAGATCTCTCTGTCGTATATTCCCTTATATTGTGAAAATTTCTGCACGTATGATTGCGATCTGAGTTGATATAATTATAGCCCAAGCTCTCATAGTATACAGTAGGGATGAGAGTCATGTCAGAATAGCACATGACAGTTTGCCGGAGATGGTCGATGCAGTGATCTAGCGAACATTTTAAGTCAGCACTGGCTCTTCTATTCAGAGGAAATGGTAATAGACATTACCTCTGTGCAACCTTCCATGAATATCGGACATTTGGTAGATATCGGGGTAGAACGCTTTCCGAATATGATCCTTATAAAGAATGAGTATGCCTTGGTTTTCCCCAAACATATTGGCCAATTCTTACAATGCAGTGAAGTGTATGGAACATGTCAAAGCTGAAGACAGTGAAATTAGTCCAGAACTGTTCCGACGAGTGTCCAATATTCTAACGTACCCGGCAACAAAGCCCTTCCTTTTTGGATCCCAGTAGTCCCGATAATTATCTCCCCAGGCATTGGCAGCCTCTTTTTCAGTGATGTAGAAATATCGTGCTATTCAGATTGTTAGCACGTATCATGTAGGAGAGTGTCTCAATTCGAATTTACAGTGAATTAGCTTCTCCCATGCGCTATCAACTTCTGGTGAGGGGTCGCCCACGTATTTCAGACTCGGTGAGTCGAGGGGTAAAAGCTCTTCGCCGTTAGAAAAAATGGGACTGCCTGTGAATTGAGTATTTTCAAGTTTGATAACGCGTTCCTTCGTCTCTGTTCTTTCTTGTCAATTACTGCTCTTGGTCTATTAGTATAGAGAAACGGAGTACTTACTGAAATCGGTGGCGAAACCATCATGAAATGAGCCGAAATCAGGTCTGGAGTATCTCAAAAACGCCAGAAAAAGAGAAATACATGTAAGCAGAACGCAAAGAGTCCATGGTACAATGATCTCCCAGCGGAGTTTTCTTTTTATCCGTTTGAAAGAACTCGGATCAAGGAGATGGGCACCCAACTCGTCGAAAGTTTCTTTGTCTGTCATTTCAATCACTATTTTGGAAAAATTTCCTTGCAAAGAGTATGGATTTGAGATGAAGGGAGAGGGCCAGACGGAGGGTCAGATTGACTGAGGAGTTTTGGGTATGGCCCTTTCTCCATGGGGCGTAACCTTTCGTAGACAATTAGATTATCATGACATTTAGCCCCCACAGATCTTCATGTACAGAGCAATATTTTCATGTCAGCAGAGAAGAACTCAATTCGGGGGCTGAAGTTCTGTCCATTTCTGGAATCCACTCCTCGTTCTGGCTGATAACCTTCATTATGGCTAGGTCGTAAGTTTACGGTATCGCCATCTGGCGTAAAATACGGTACTAGTCTATACAGTCAACGGGGTGTTTTCTTACAAACTACAATCCTTTCATTCGTGTCTCAAGTCATTTGTGCATCTATCTACTTTTTTTTTCCATACACCAAAATGGAACACGATCAGTTGTATCGAGACATTGAGGATTGTGACAAAGATCGTGCTACCAAAGAGACAACTCAACATTATGCCTCCTCCTCCTCCTCCAACGTGAAAAGACTCCTGGGTTCACGAGTGCCTCTGTATATCATCATTCTCTCTCTCACTGTCGCTTTGATTATTGTCTCTCATCGCCAAATTTCATGCCAGGACCCCAGTCAAATGATATATTGTAGGTACCCTGAGCACTTCCAAAATCTTGAAGGTTCCCTGCTTACTTCTCCAAGCACCTGCGCAGGATGCGATCAAATACCAGGTTAAGGTATTTGCGGAAAACTTTGTGACAAAGGGCCCGTACATGGCTGAAGAGGAAGACGGGATTCCTTCAGATAGGGCTGATGCGCTATGGGAAGATCTCTTTCAGTGTAAGGATTCTTCGATCGTACAACTGAGGATCCATGCAGCTAACGAGCAGAATGCATAGTCGGG
Source organism: Talaromyces verruculosus (assembly GCA_001305275.1). Lineage (NCBI taxonomy): Eukaryota > Fungi > Ascomycota > Eurotiomycetes > Eurotiales > Trichocomaceae > Talaromyces > Talaromyces verruculosus. The sequence continues at coordinate 382,149 of LHCL01000011.1, forward strand.
ATTACTAAAATCGGTGAGAAAGAGACATTGAAACTTCCCAATCGAACGACGGAAATCCCAACGATGCCTGATCAATATGTGGTGCAGTTGGATGTCTTTCACCAACTTCATTGCCTTAATGCCATTCGCAAAACTCTATATCCGGAGCGATACTGGAATGAATTCGACGATTATTACACAACGGATAGAAAGCGAAATTATACCAGTACCGCAGCAAAGCATTATGGTAAGTGCTGTTTATGTTTCCCGATTTATGTCACATATGCTAATATAGCCCGTTTACTAGACCATTGTCTCGACGCCATTCGACAATCTATAATGTGCCATGGAGATGTTGCTACTGTTTATTGGCAATGGATGCCTGTTAGACAGCAGCCTCTTCCACGGCTGGAGATTACTCATACATGTCGGGACTTTGATGCTATTCGAGAATGGGCGAAAGCCCACCAATTGAAGGGCGATGAAACTATTCTCCAGTGGCGGCCTGGTCCGGAGGAAACATTTAAGCTGTCTCCAACCGAGAACATTGCCTATTAATGTAGTCTAATGCAATCTGCTATGATCTGAGTGTGTCGTCTCAATGATGAAACTGGTATTCTATTCCTCTCTTCTCAATTCAATTCCCCATGTAACAGTACAACTACAAGGAATCATAAATCTCTCTATAGGCGATACAACGACTAAGATTAGACTGAAAGGCTTCAGAAAGGTTAAGACTGTTGGCATTTAACGAGCCGGAACTGATTCTCCGTACCAATATTGCTCCTGAGTAGCTGTTCAACTCTTGACTCATCTGAAACTTCTTTTGATGTAGTAACATTCAAACATAGCGGTGGAATATCAATTTATAAAGTCGTTGTATGCTAATTCCGTATAATCTCTGATGGATTCAAAGTCCCTACACTGCCTCGGGCTGTTAAAAGTAGCGCGGTCAATGCCATCATCAGACCGAAGCTGAGGCATCTCAAGCGTCGTATCGCTGTAACAACTTATCGCTTGTCTAAGAAAATCAAAACAGTGCCCTGAGTGCTTGACCGTCTCCGGATCACTTGGGGTGCGTCTGATAAAGTTATAATGGACACGTCGTAAAAGAATCTGTAAAATTGCTTAGACTATCTCCGTCAAGAAAGAAGACAGATAATTCTTACCAAACAATGAAGCTGATGGAATACAGAAACACCCCATAGCTGAGTTCCCTGCCTGTCGTCGTTCGGGAGTCCATATGCCTCCGGGTTCAGCACAGGGATGAACCCGCCTCCAGCTATATTATCTACGTTTAACAATCACAACCAAGTAAGGACCGTGTATTTGGCACTTACTTGGTATCAAACTGTCCCAGGCGGCATCAGTCCGGTTCGTGCGAGGACCACCAAATGCAAAGGTATCTTCGAATGTGCGTATAACGGGAGTTCCTAGAATCAATCATTCCAAGTTTAGTCTATCTTCTTAGACGTTGATGTTCACAGACTAACCTTCGGGTATTAATTCGGCGGAGAACACTGGTACTGAGGAGGAGTTCCTCGCGGCCACAATGACGAAGCCGAAAATAAGGACGATGAAAAGTGCAGCAATCGAGAGTCCCCATTGAAGCCGAGACGGCTTCCAGATGAGTGCCCCTCTCATTGAAAAGGAACCATTGCGGCCAGTTTTTGCGAGCAGTTCCTCACTGCCGGGGTTGATCTCGCTATACACAACGTCCTTCTCCTTGAAGGGACTGATCAGGGATCTCAGCCGGTCCATGAGCAACAAGAATCGAGCAAGCTCCTTCTTCTTGGTTGGTTTTCTTAATGGTCGTGTTCTCTTCTGGTCATACAAGTAAAATCTGTGTTCAAGACTGAGTACAACCTCAGTACAAACGAGATACGATTTTGCGTTAAGCCAAATACTCGTTTACTGTACCGTACATGCGATTACCCGTCATGGAGGGGTAACATACGATATGGAGGCGTGATAGATGTGCGGGGATCCTTGACTAAGTTATCCACACTTTTTGGGTACTACATGACAAGTTAAACATGCCAGATGGCCATCGTGTGTTCAGGCCAATCCCCGATGATGAAGTAATTGTGTTTTACTAGTCGCTAGGGTAATAAAGCCTAAAATGAGAGGTTCTAAATATTGCTGGGCTTGGTTAATGTAACGTCAAAGATCATTTTCTATGTTGGTATAGTATAAGTATTTCTAAGAGTACTGATAAGAGGACATACTACAAGTTAACTGGTTGTAGCAATGTTAAGAAAAGCATTCTTAGCGTGAGGGCGTGTTCCTTGGAGAAGCTTAGCTAGATGGCGGCTTAATTGCTGTTTGGCCCCGGAAATCCACTATATACGCTAGTTGCATACATAGTACATATAGATACAGCTGTGACCGAAAGGGGATGTATGCTGCGCCGAAACCAATCTTTGGCTAACATACTGATGACATCTTTCCTTGACTGAAATATCAATTTGAGTTTGGCTATTATCTTGACAATGTTACATTGCTCTAGCAAAATGATCACATGGAAATGTAATTGCACATAACGCTATCAATCTTGAAAACCAGAAAATTATACCACTAAGCCAAAGATGGGGCCACGTTAGTAGGAGCCATATGGTATCGGATATGAGGCACGATTCTGGTCGGATTTGGATTTAACGAATCTTTTCAATGGGAACCTTGTATATACCCAATCTGTAAAGATAGATTGTAATGTGAGTAGGAGGAGACATTCTTTAAGGTCAGTTGTTTTAACTCGTCGATGTTTACTTTCCAACACAAGTCGTCCTCTACCCGAGTTTGCCGGAAACGCTGCAGATCTAAGACTGACGTAGCTGATAGGAATAACATAAAGAACACTAATACAAAATATGCAGGAAAGACGTAGTGCTACTGCAGTGATCTTGAGGTTACATTCTATAAGTGTTTAGGGAATGTAAATAAGGTATCCTGTCTTAGATTAGCCAGCTGCTCGTCAGTAGAATGATGAGAAATCTGCATGCATTTCTCAATCTAGAAACCACTCTTACCATCAACTTCCGAATATGGGGCCAAGTCAATTGCTAGCTGCAGGATAATCATCTCAACATTGATGGATTCAGGTTGCTATCCGGTAAAGTTTCACATAACTCAGCCCGCCCCATTATTTTTGGCGTTGTCTGCATCTCAATGATGTTTACACCTCAGTAGGATGCAATACCGACTTCACTGAGCTCTTTCCTTTTCAGGAAGTCCGCAACTTTAGCAGGGTAGTATTACAGCTGATAGACATTGCAAAAGCACATAGCATCAAGGAATCCTTCCGGAAACACGAGCTGTGGAGAATGAATCCTTCAAATCGTCCACCGAGGCGTTCCCAGAGTGGCAGACTTCACAACGACAACAACTATATAAGCAGCACCCAACGCTGACCACCAACACGAACTATTTACCTATCAAGGACCTGTCAACAAAGTTTGGTTTATTGAAACTTCCCTTTGAACTATCCAACCATGAAGGCCGGCTTTTTCCTCCAGGCTACGGCACTCTTGAGTGTCATGGCTGTAGTTAGTGCTCTTCCTAGTGGTCAGTAGCCCAAGTATATTCCTGCTCAGGATCTTTTTACTGACTCAGGCTCTAGCAAAGCGCAATGTTGACTCTGTCTCCGTCGCAGAATGGGACGGCGGCGGTGATATGGCTCCGGACAAGCGCAATGTTGACTCTGTCTCCGTTGCAGAATGGGACGGTGGCGGTGATATGGCTCCGGACAAGCGCAATGTTGACTCTGTCTCCGTCGCAGAGTGGGACGGTGGTGGTGATATGGCTCCGGACAAGCGTTCTCTATAGATCAAGCCTGGTTGGGCATCGAGCTAAGAGCACGGCCAAAATATGGCTCTAACTTTCCTTAACATGAATGCTCCGCATATTATCAATGATTCATGCGCGGCAATTACTCTACTAGCAGATTAGAGACCAGCCCTCAGTTTTACGAAAGAGCTGAACTGCACTATTTTATTCCAGGCCATGGACCACAAATGGAAGTTGTTCTTTGTACGTAGAATCAACGGAACCCGGAAATTCTGTAGATGCAGTATTTTGAAACACATCATAACTAAATTAATTAGAATTATAATCCTTCTTCGATCTCTCTGTGAGGCTCAAGGACAATGGCCGCTCATATTCGAAACTTCCGTATATCCTCCATAGCTGTCTAATATCAGACACTACTGCGCCCTCTAGATTTTAAACAGTCCGCTGTATATGATTCCATATTAATCTTCCGCTTATGGGCCGAAAGATCATATGGTAAAATGATAGGATAACACCTATTCATTTCTCTGAAGTTTCTTGAAACTCTTCAAGCTCTAAGTGCATGTCATATAAATGGTAGTACATTCCACGAGCTAGTGAAAAAAAAAAAATTTTTCCGTTTCACTATTCTTACACAGCTTCATTCTCCATGGAAAATATGTCGCGCAATTTCGTTGTGGCTGCTTGCCTCTTGCCATGGCTAGCTATTCCTGCTGTTGCAAATCTCACTCCTCATGAACATCTGGCGTGTGTTCCTTCAGGATGGCAACAAAACTCCCCGAGGCAAATACGTCAATCCATTTATGGCAACAAAACTCCCCGAGGCAAATACGTCAATCCATTTATCTATTTCGGTTACTCTGCAAAACATGGAGTCTCTTGCATCTGCCTTGAAGAATATTTCTACACCTGGCGAAAGCACTTACGGACAATATCAGGATGTAGATGAAGTACTGTCACGCTTTGGGCCTGCGAAAGCTTCCACAGACGCTGTACTAAGCTGGTTAAACGATTCCGGGATTAGCAGTGTCTACAAGGGCAATAAGTACTCTGTTGATTTTCTCACTACAGTTGAACGAGTAAGGTCTATCGATCTGCTCTGGGAGGCTCCAGCTAACCTTCACCAGGCAAACAGTTTACTAAATGCGAGTTTTCTTCACTACACGGACGGCTCTATTCAAAAACTTCGTACCTTATCGTACTCTATCCCTCAACATTTGAAGGAACATATTGACTTTATTTCACCAACGACATATTTTGGAACGTCTACGGCTCGTAATGTTCGTTTATACAAGAGCAAGAGAGGGCCGATAGCGACCTCAACTTCAGTATCGCTCTCGTCCAGCTCATCTGTTAGTGTTTGTCAAAGTACATTAACGCCAAACTGTGTGAGACAGCTCTATGATATTGGAAAGTACACTCCAAGTGCTGAGAGCGGTAGTCAGATTGGATTCGGCAGTTTTCTCAACCATTCAGCCATCTACACGGACTTAGAGTTGTATGAGCAATATTTTGGACAACCGTCTCAAAACTTTACCAAAGTGTTTATCAACAACCCTATCAACAATCAAGACCCGACGCCGCCGCTTGATGCTGAGGCGAACCTTGATATACAAAATATTATGGGAATTGCTCACCCACTGCCGGTCACCGAATTTCTTACCGGCGGATCTCCGTAAGTAGTCTTTGTGAACAAGATCGTACGGTTCAGGGAGTCTAATAACATACAAGTCCGTTTGATGCCAGTTTGGACTCGCCTCAAAACCAGAATGAGCCGTACATACCGTATTATGAATACCTATTATCACAAAAGAACAAAGGTTTACCACAGGTCATCTCAAACTCTTACGATGATGAAGAACAGACGGTGCCTCTCAGTTATGCAATTCGAACTTGCAATCTCATCGGATTGTTGGGTTTGAGGTAAGTTTCACACTATCAACCCGGCAGTGAAGCAGTACATTCTAATGGAATGTAGAGGGATCACCATCATTCAATCTAGCGCTGACGAGGGCCTGGGAAGAGGGTGTTTGAGCAATGGTGGAAAGAACAAGACACAATTTGAAGTCTTCTTCCCATCGACATGTCCTTACTTGCTTTCTGTTGGTGGTACACAAGGTATTTTCCCCGAAATTGCCTGGGGTGCCGGGTCTGGAGGTTTCAGCAGATACTTTCCTCGTCCTTGGTACCAAGATGAGGCCATAAAAACTTACCTCGGTGAGGTACCACAGGACACAAAGAGCTACTACACCAATTTTACAAATTTCAATGGTCGCGGCTTTCCAGATGTCGCTGCTCATAGCATTGGTCCTGGATATCCAGTCTTCTATAGAGGTGATTTGAATTTTGGTGGAGGAAACTCAGCCGCTGCTCCAGTCTGGGCTGCAATAATTGCCTTGTTGAATGATGCTCGCCTATCTGTTGGAAAGCCAGCCCTAGGATTCATCAACCCGCTCTTGTATTATCTTAGGTCTACAGCTTTGACCGATATTACCGCTGGGGGATCTGTTGGCTGCAATGGAAAGAATAATACAGATAATATCAAACTTGGTCACATACCCTGGGCAAGTTGGAATGCGACAGCTGGATGGGATCCGGTGACAGGTTTGGGAGTTCCTAACTTTGCTCGGCTGAAAGAACTCGTTCTGTCTATTTGATAGCAATCAGGGCTACTCTATAGTCGAAGTTGCTTGGATCTATACAGTTTCCTATCTCGGGGTATGAGAAATGGGAGGAGGAGTGGAGAGCACGGGGAAGCCTTACACATCATATCTCTGATAGGATCATGCTGATAATTCTATCCTCGTGGTTGAATAAACTATACGATGATCGTCATGAATTCTCAATATAAATAGATGATGGAGATGTAGATATATTTCATGCGCTCCATCCCTATGTTTTACCGTTATGGGCACAAAAGCGTAGGCCTATGACTTACGTGAGCGCAGGCGTTGAAACCCACAGCTACCGATCTAAGTTTTGAACAGATTACTGGCTGTGTTGTTCCGATAAAGATATAGGCCAGTGCATATATTATTCATAAGACTATCCCACCAGGCCGCAAAGATTAGAAGATTAACGAACAAACTGTGTCAGACTTTCACTTATCAAACTAACAGAGGCAGCTCAAAAATTTCAACCTAGATCATCAGGGATCCCGCTGAAATCTCAAACAATCAAAGGAATTTTAACTCCTCAGCCCGCCAGTCGGATGTGTAATCTCCATCGTAATCCTCGCCTCTGTAAATATACATCATCGAGCCTATGAAGAAGCCGACGGACAACTTTTGCATATCATAACATACGTCCTTGACCCGATAGCTGAGTGGTTGACCTTTGTCCTATTTCTCGTTGAGCTTTGGGGGTTCACAGGCCACCGTATACGTAGGGACATCGAGCTGTAAGAAGTACGTTAGAGTACCCAAAAGAACGATGCATCAAAGCCTGGCCCAAGCCGGCTGTGCATTGTTTCTCCCCAGAATGGATGTGGCTTATCGAGTATGACTCGGTGGGCAGTTTCCAATGAGGAATTCTGGTCAATGCCTTCCAATTCGACATCGTTCAAGTCTTTCCTTACTTGTTCGATATGAGAAGTCGGTCAGCGGACACAATCTCTACTCCGGCAGGAAACCTCAGTTATTCGGAACAAAATTGATTGTTCCACAATTTACATATGTTGCTCTGCCATAGCACGAGTAGTCCCGATTCCAGTAGATACCTATACACTAGGACTAACTGGTAAACAGTAACTTTAAAAATGCTGACATTTGTCAGTGGATGGCGTGTATACGGTGTGACCATTGCATCTAGCGTGTCACCAAAAAAACGTTTGTGAGGAATATTAGTAATTTCTTCCCTGTGAAGAAGTCACTTAACTTGGAAATCCGTTTCCATGTTGCCAGGTGAACGTGCGATGGAAAGAGGAGATAAGCCACTTAAGAGTTGAATAGGCTCGTAATGTCAAGGATACTCTGGTTTTTATATGTGGAAACTGCCAAAGAATATGGAGTCATTCTCAGGCAAGTATACCAAATCAGATTTTGCTATATGTATTCTAGGCTTTAGGACATCCATTAAGCATGCTGTTTTGACTAACTTCTGGATTGTTCAGCAACATGATATTGGGGGTTGCGGAATGGGCATACGCTTTCCAAATACAGTAACTATACCTTATGAAGACTGAGAAACATCATAACGGCAGGCCCGCACTCAAAAGGAAAGAAATCCAATAATATGAGGTCAATCCGATCTACCTCTTTTAAGATACGTACACGGCTTGTGAATGGCAGCCCTCGACTGCGAGAGGCCACCCCTGCGGGAGGCCACACCTGCGGGAGGCTACGACTGCAAGAGGCCACATTTGCAAATGCCGGAGTGTATCATCCAGTGGTGCAAAGTAGATGCCTGATTGACCGCATTCTCTATAAGTAGAGCCACAAATAAGTGAACAGTTGCTATTGAATGACTGTCCATATTGATCATTTTCGATAATCATAAGTGGAAGGAAAAACATGTCTAGATTATCGCACAGTGAGTTAGATGATGGTATGTTGAAATTCAACCCATTGGTTCAGAATGCCATCACTTGCTTGGCTTGCCGTTTCATTTTTATATAAAGTGGCTGACCATTTGCTAGATGCGCAGATGGCGTACCATTTGAGTCTTTTGCAAGACAATAGAGATGATGATCAAAGGGATGAGACAGCATTGGCACCTATCTTCATGGGATCCATTCTTCGTCAACCCAACCAAACACCAGCCCAGTATGGCCTACTAGCAGGTTTGAAGCGCATACATCACCCGGAATTTGCGAACGCTAAAGGCAATGGAATTGGAAATGACCCCCGAATCTTTTTTAATATCACCTCGCCAATGAGTACGTTCATTTGTGGGTCCCAGGGATCTGGGAAAAGCCATACACTTTCTTGCCTTCTCGAAGGCTGCTTGCTGAGATCCAACGCTGGCCGGCTCTCAAACCCTCTGACGGCTGTTGTTTTTCATTATGATACCTTCATATGTGATACTGGGGGCTCTCCATGCGAAGCGGCTTTCCTCGCGTCACATCCTGGCATTACGGTCAGAGTTCTCTGTGCACCCACGAACCTCCAGACGATCAGGGTATTTGATGTTTCCCCTAAGTATGTACGTTTAGCACCCTTTTTACTAAAACCTATTACAGATGACGTACTCTAGGTTCAACATTCATGTTGAACCTTTGCGAATTGATCAAAGCAGCCTGAATACTAAGCGTATGCTTGATATCATGGCAGTGGGCCAAGAAAAAGGATCAATACCTCTATACGTGCATACTGTGCAGCGTATTCTGCGAGAGATGCGCTTGTTGCAACAAGAGGAAGGTTCTCAATTTGACTACCACTTGTTCAAGAAGAAGATTCTGGCAGCTGATTTACTTCCAAGCCAGCTTGAACCCCTGAAGCAAAGACTGGAAACACTTGAAAGTTTCATGCCTCGTCAACAGGTAAGGGTTCAGGGAAATCCAAAGAAAGGGAAGCATAAAGCTCAAACGAACGGATCGAGCTGGACACCAGAGGTCAGAAACGAATTCTCACAAAATGCTGAAGCGACTAACCGTCTTTCATAGCCATCTCTACTTACGATTGTCGATCTTTCCTGTCCATGTATTACTCCAGAAACAGCCTGTTCACTTTTCAATGTCTGTTTCGAAATTTTTATGGAGCAGAACACAAGTGTTGGCCGTGTAGTTGCACTCGATGAAGCGCACAAGGTAACGATTTCGCCACTTTTTTTTTACGAAATGAGATGTTGACATCCTGGTTCTAGTACTTGAAAGAGTCAATTGATTCCAAGAATTTCACAAACACGCTTCTCTCCACAGTTAGGCTGCAGCGCCACCTCGGAGCACGAATACTTATTTCTACTCAAGAACCAACGATTTCAAGCGACCTACTCAGTCTTTGTTCCGTCACCATTGTACACAAATTCTCATCACCAGCCTGGTTACGTGCTTTACAGGGATATGTGGCAGCTGCGGCCGTGGGAACTCAGTCAGGAGGTCACACACAAGACAGTAACGAGGAGTGGTCATTGATGCCCGAAGTGTCAAACAAGCTGTCTTTCATGAATCAGATTGTTGACCTGAACGTGGGAGAGGCTTTACTGTTCGCCCCGGGCGCTATCTTAGAGAGCAGAACTGGCGAAGCCAACTTACAAGGGCTGCGCAGGTTGGGCGCGGGTTATATGGTAGTGAAGATTCGAAAAAGATTGACCGAGGACGGCGGGCAAAGCGTTCTATGTGCCTGAAGTTTTGGAGACAGATAAGGACAGGATGAGTTTCTGTGGAGTCAATAAGCAGTACAATTTTCTGGTTGAGATATCTTCTCACCTGAGGCTTTAAGTGCGTTATACAAATCTTGTAGACACGACAGATCAACCATTTCAATGCTCACAGTCAAGTATCTCGTGCGTTAGAGAGAGGAAATTTCATCAATAATCATCGGCTCCGGGGTAGTAGGGCGTGCATTGGAATGCTTTGTTCCGATTCTATATCTTTTATGCCTGCTAGGATTCTAGACACGGTATTTTGAAGCCCATTGTTACATTATTACACTAATAGACGAGGAAGAGCACCACGAAGAAATTAAATATTAGAATCAATTGTTGACTTTCAGTCACCGTGAATAGACCATGGTCATTACCAACAAAGACTCAAGTCTACGTTCGTTAGATTCTTAACCCGAATGAAATGCCCAAGATTCTATAAACAACCAAACGCTCCCAGATTAGTCAGGACAATCGAACCATGAAATTCAGTTTATCACAGATTTCCTTCGCAGCCATATGATAGGCAATTTTCTTCGTTCTACCGATACTCGTTGCTTCTAAAGCGCCGAAGGAAACGGTAGCTTTCATTCGTGGGGGCTCTAGGCTCAGCACTGAGAACGTTCGTCCTATAGTCACATTTCGTCTGGCGCCCTCTTCATATAAGATGGAAGTATATCTTGGAAGGCCCTCATCGGATTGAGATTCGTATCTCGGTTCTTGATGGTCATCTCGCAATTGCATGAAGCTACCAGAAAGAGCACGATTGGACGAATTCGATGTATCTGCTATCGGATTTTTTCGACCAAATTTGAGGAGTTCTTGCATGACATGAAAACTAAATGATGTTGGAAACGAGCGACAAATGGATCCAAGTAGTTGGAAAACAGCCTTTCTCGGCTCTGCGTCGATTCTCGAGACTCGATCTACTCCAAGGGTTTGGAGATGTTGCTCGGCAGCGTCATAGTCATAGAATTGTATGAACCGGTAAACATCCAATTTCTGCGCAGAAGTGATCCGGTGATTAATTAGAGCATGCGTATTTGTTATCGTGAAAACTCACCAACAGTCCTGAGGGAACATCCGGTTGGGTCAGAGATACTGTGACAATGGCTTTAAAAAACAGGCTCCCCACAAGCTCGTCTGCGGTATGTCAGAATGTGATCATAAAATAGTATGTGTAGAAAGTCCTCACCAGTCTTGCAATCATAATCACGCGCATTCTGACTCGGGGCGGTCATGTTTATGTGTCTGGTTTTGTCCACAGAAACCCTGCGCAGCAGCTCCCCGGTTGAGAATATAGAAGTGATAGCAGATTCTAGAAATCCAAAATACTACTCAGAAGATTGTGTTTAACTTATACCTTTCGCCTGAAGGCCAAACCTTTTCTAATCCCAAGCTCGAATGCACAAGAGCGAGGTCGAACCCCCGTAGAACTAGCCAGCATACATTGAATCGAGGGGTTTGTCTGTATAACTGTCACCGCTCATTTGCAAAAGTATCGTAGCACAGAATTTTGCATTCAACTTAAGCATGACGTGGAGACGATTTTCACGGCTGTTGCATGTTTATGACCCTCCAATGTCATTTGACAGGACCGCCCAATGAATTCGGACAATGGGGAAACTTTGACTGGCACTCACTGGCGACATGGATTGCGTAAGAAACAAAAATTATTGCCTGCTGCATAATCATCACGTCTTGATCAAATTTCAAGCTAGGTATTCAAATTTATCGCATCTGAGGGCTTGCAGGTCTGCGAGAGTGAGGTATTTCTGTGATTATGCATCACATTGGACATGCGCTTACGTCCAATTATAATGGCGGATCTACAGTGCATAGCACAGTAGAATGCCTAAAAATCTGCATGTCGTCTAAAGAGGTCTCCATCAAATGTTACCGATCATCTCTCACTTTGAATTTAAAGAAAAAGCAAATATGCCCAAGTTGTCATGATCGGACACATAATGCAAAGAAAGCACTCGGTCAGGCATCACATTCTGCATCATTTGATAAGAATCATGAAAGAAATAAAAAGAAACGAAAAGGTTAAATAGCTTTAAAGCAGACAGTCCGTGGCCCGGATATTCACAAGTTTCAGGCTCTGCTCTCATATCTAGAACTTACCACTACCATTCTTCCATTTGCAGAAATGGAGGCAGATATTTCCTCTTTCAACTCAATACAATCCTATGAGTTTCAAGGAACTCATATTTCTAGGATTGACGATGACGGTGCCTTACCGGAAAACGTGGCGCCAAATATTTTATCCATAGAATCTTTTGACCTTGAGAATCTCTTCGATGATGATTCGGACGTCACACAATTCCTTTCCTCTACAGACTTCGACGACATTCTACTGTCGGGAGATAGTTTCTCGCCCTTGGAATTTCAAACTTTCCTATCCTCTACGAGCGAATTTGAACATCAGCCTCTATAGAGTGCTCCTACTTCATATTCGTCGTTGAGTGAGATGAGAAGTCTGGGAACCAATTCCCGAATATCAAGGCCTGCTGGAGACTGTCATAAAACACAAAAAGGGAAGGGCAACACTTCCAAACGGTCACAAATACGAAGGAGACGATACAAGTTCGAAGAGTCCGAGTTTCCTTTATCCGAAGAACTTATGCGGACGCCTGATGGTTTATACATTTGTCCGGAACCGGCTTGCTCAATAATGTTTAAATCAAAAAGCTGTTTTAGGTGAGCAGAAAGAGTCGTAAAACCCAAGCACTTAGCTGATTTGCTCAGAAAGCATCTAAAACAGCTTTACAAAGTCGTCAAATGCCCTGTAAGGCAATGTGGTCATCGCTCTGGTGGGCAGACCGAGATGCATCGTCATGTCTCGGTACATCACGCGCAATGGGCCAGTATATATTTGGGTTTGGTGCGCAATCACAGGTGTCCGATCTGCAGTTGTGAGTTTACTAGGAGGGACAATCTAGTAAGGCACATGAAGAGGGGAATCTGCCTAGACAAAAGCTAAGCGACGCTTTTGATTTATATGTTTTCGGGAGTAAAAGATATTTGAGGTCTAGAGAACAGTGTGTCCATTCCATTTTTATTCTTAATACACAGTAGAATGTACCTAGGTATTCGATTTTGATTAAACCTCAAGTGACTTGCCGTATGCGCCATCGGAAATATAATGACTCTTCAAAAGACTCTTCGACATCTGGAACCATAACCTAGACTTTAGAGTTGTCATTTAAAGTTACCTCAGAGAAGCAGCAAGGCATGCAAGTTCTCTCCATTTGCCCATGTGTTTTCCACACCCACATGTCTGCGTTACTGTCTTGAAAGGAAAACCGCAAGAGGTAAGGCAGTAGAGAGATGCCTAGCCGCTACATTTCGTGGCGGTGAAGATCTTACTGTAATGTTCTCTCTACCCCTTGCGTTTTGAAAAGTGGCCCCTGCATAGTACCCTCTCGCATGGTGGCCTCTCGCATGGTGGCCTCTCGCATGGTGGCCTCTCGCATGGTGGCCTCTCGCATGGTGGCCTCTCGCATGGTGGCCTCTCGCATGGTGGCCTCTCGCATGGTGGCCTCTCGCATGGTGGCCTCTCGCATGGTGGCCTCTCGCATGGTGGCCTCTCGCATGGTGGACTCCCGCGTCGTGGCCTCCCGCATGGTGGACTCCCGCGTCGTGGCCTCCCGCATGGTGGACTACCTAGTATTCTGTCTCTAAATCAAGTCTGACGTACTCTTTCCTACACATATAACAATCTGTCAGCACGACGGCTGGTTACTCGACACTTCATCGAGGCTTTCCATGGTCTCAATATCCGTCCTCCCTCGTTGAAGTTTCTCCTTTTGGACCTTGGTTCAAGATTCCCAGGCATAACCATAGAGAATATCCACCATGGGCACAAGAATCCGTGGGCCATTGATACCTCGTCACATTATTCCAACAAAATCTAAAAAATCAAAGATTATGCGCCGCTTTTACGAGCCACTCTGTATGCTACGAGCACTAGGTCAGACGAGAGGTGCACATACACGTCAGCAGCCCAGTTCTGATGCTATTATAGAGACAAGAAGGAGGTTCTTGGAAAACCTTTGCTATATCTGCGACTTTACTAAGGGTGGGGGGTCTTGTACTGCTATTGGACTTGAAGAATGCCCTGACAAATATCAATTCTGGGTTTCCTCCAATGACCAGGTTCCAAAGATCATCGAATTCCTGGAAGAAGCGCTCAAGTTCTTGTATCGGATTAGTGATTCTGCTGAAGTGGAGCTGGCCACCGTGAACCACTTCATCCAATTCTGTGCGGATTTTGCTAAACCTCGCATAGAAGAGGAGCAGAAACTGATAGAAGCGCAAGCCAGAGAATGTATATCGAAGATACAGAATCGGATGACAGAAGCGGATGGGTCCAGCGACATAATCGTCGACAATATGAGCGAAATTCGCAGAATCGACTCCGGCAATCTAATCCCAGTTCTGCAGAATTTAATTAATCAAAAAGATCATGTCAGGCTTTGTGACTTCGCGCATGAAAACCGACGATCGACATGGATGACCGATCTCAAGGCTCTTGCTTTTGAAGATGAGCGAGAACTAAGTCCAGAAGACAAACGTTCTCCCTTTTTCTTAGTTAGACATTACATTGGACGACTATCTCACCATATAAGGGCACCAAGACAACTCGTCGAAGACTCATTTCACATGCAGCACGTACTACAAACCCACACGGTAATGACCGTTGCTCCCCTCGCTGCCGTCCAACCACCATTACCTGGTGGACATTCTGATCTCAGGGGAATCATGAATCGAATGTTCCACGAACACGATGTGGAGAAGGAGAATGTAGAAGCGGGACTGATGTATTTGCATAAGATTACTGGGCTATTCGATAAATTTTTGACGTTCTATAAGAGATCCGACAGCTGTGTGCATGCCGAGATCAAAGTGTTGGAGCATTTCTATTGGTCACAGCTCGTCTTTGCGGGAAGCGACCGTTTCATTGCTTGCAGCAAGCCGGCATGTCTTTGCTGTGAATTGTACTTTAAGCACCATCCATCACGCATAATGATTCCGTCGTCTCACAGGAAGGTTTGGACGAACTGGAGTCCCCCGAAGGTGCAGGACCTTACTGCCAATAAAGATATGTTCATACTGCAAAGGCGAGTCATGAGCAAGATAACGCATGATGTTCGTGAGCAAGTCATTAATCAAGTTTTGCAACGCACATCGCAAAGCCCCTGGCATCCAGATTCCAGAACCGGCATCACAGAGTCGTTTGTTACGAGGGTCCAAGAATTTTCTATTGAGGATCAGCTTTCGGAAATATTAGAAACGTCAGAAACATCAGACATCGAGTCTCGCTCAGATTCTACGAGTAGTTCGGAAAGTGAAAGGTCGTCAGATATTGAAGACGGTGGTGTACCTTTACCGGCTTGATTGCTTCTGAAATGCCATGGGTGGAAGATATTTTATCAAAATTGGAGTATGTTGACTTGATCGATTAATATGCCAATTTCGGGGGAACAAAAGGACCTTTCAATGGGGAAATGCGGCCTGCATAAACTCACATTTCGATAACCTATACATACATGACACTATTAAATTCTTCCTCCAATCCCTGATAGTGTCAAAATACTTCAGTGACTTACGGGTTTTCGAAGGCTCCTTCATGTGAGAAGCGTCTTGATATTGTTGTTCTACTTTCTGGGGGAATTCTCTGAAGTGTTATCTCCCTTCTTTTGATACCTTGGGTATATATTCTATATACTACTTCTAGAGAAGTCATTGGGTGCTTGACAAATACGTCTTTCTCATTCTTACAGCCGGAGACACGACGTAACAGAACTGCAAATTTCAGCTGGCTTTGAGTCAGATATGCTCATATGTTGTATTCCTCGGATCGTACAACAGCAACCAAGTCTGATTACATATTTTCATCTTGCACTTGGTAATCACGAGAAATGTTTGGCTTCAATCAAGTCAAGTTCTCTCTCAATGTTAGTCAAGCAGCTATCAAAATTTCAATGAGAAAGGCAACAATAAGTGCCATGACATAACTTCCAAAGTTGCTTGCGAGCTTCGCGTACATTACAGAGCTTCCACACTTTCATGAAGCACCCTGCGTCATATTGTAGCTACAACTTCAGTCTTTAGGTCATATCAATGGCAGCTGAGCCAGAAGAGTTCAAACGGCGAATTAAGCAGCAAAGAAGGCATTTAAAGAAACGGGAAAGATCCGTCTTCGAAGAGAAACTGCGGAACATAGCATGACATAGTCAACATGGCAGTTAACTTTCGTAGATATTTAACTTAATATGGCACAAATCTTAAGTTCCGCCTAATCACCGGTCAAAACCGAAACATCAGGCCCCGGCTCTTCGAACGTGTACTGGAAAATCAGCATCCTCGGTCCATACAGTCCTAAAAAATCATTGGTAAATCGTCAGATTAGATTTCTGTATGTAAAATTGCTAAAATAGCCCTGGTTGCACTTACTCAATTTCCTTATCCGACTTCTCATAATGCAAATTCCCAAAGTTTGTGGATTTGAATCTGCAACCTTTGCCATAGGTACAAGGATCCCAGGGACAGTGATGGCTAAGGTAACACCCGTACCTTTGGCAGAAGGGCCCGTTTCCGCAGAGGGTCTGGCGGGCTCGATATCGATGAAAGGCCATCTCCTGCTCTTTTAAAGTTGCTTCATGGTTCATTTTGCAAAGTGGACGTCCGCATTTGCCCAACAAATGGAGCTCGTTACAGAAACCTTGTGGTTTAATAGTCTCTAGTTTTTTCATATAAGTATTCGCGGCTTGTTCGTTATTGAATGGCTTCAGTGGTGTGTCTATTCGGTGGCCTTTTGCGTTGTAATTAATCGTCAGTGTAGCTCTGGCGTTCTTGACGAGGGAGATGTTCTGATGCCCAGAGGCGCGACCAACCGTGGCGTAGGTGACGGGCGAGGTGTTTGAGTAGGTGATGGAGTGACCGCCATTGCCGGAACTGGTATGACTTTCAGATTCTAAAGGTGACTGTCTTCGCGGGGGGTTAGATGGGAATGCTCCCTGGCTAACTACCGAAGTCGCCTCCTGGGAAACTAATTGAACAGCTCCCGAGGACGTTGGAGGGGCAACCTGCTTTAATGTGGTCTCCAGCGGGTTAGATCGGAAAATGCGGTCGAATTTTGCTATTTGGTAGCCCATTCCGCGGAAGCTGTGATGTGCAGGCGTTGTCTCCAGCAGGATAATACGAGCTTTGGTACTCTCGTCACCTTGGTGTTCAGTCAAGTCATGCATATAGCCAGCATCATGGCAACCTGCGAAGAAGATCTTTTTGCACTGGAATTGTTTTATCGACTGGGCAAGCATCTCTAAGATAAGTTAGCAATTAGCAAGTCTTACTTCTAGCTTCTCATCATCTTCTCTTTTTTTTTTTACCCTCAAACCAGCTGAGATGCTTACTTCGCATTTTCGCATCTGCGTTTTCTTTGCCGCTTCCTACGTCCACCATGTCAAACTCGGCACGACTCTTATTGAAATATTCGGCAAAGGTGTGCATATCCTTGATGGCTCCAATTATATCCAACGAACGCAGTTTCCCCGCAAGGCCGTGGAGGTTGACGAAAATGCGAACTATGATCGGAACATCGTCTAGATCGGGCTGCTTCTGTTTAAGATAACTTTTGACTTCTTGCTGCAAGGCCACAGAGGCTTTCTGAGCTCCGTCTGCAGGATTCTCATAAAACTCGTTACGAAATATAGCCCCGTCACCATCCACCAGTACCGTCACGAAGGGATCTTTTTTCTAAACCCAGTCAATTGTTGCCTGCATGATGACCACAAGCCGAAAGAGAATCGGCATCGTATACGAACAATGATATTGTCAAGTGTCTGGTTCTGCTCCTGTAATTCACGTATCTGATGCTGATATCTGAGTCGTGAATCTCGTTCGTGCTCGAGTTCAAAATGGAGTTTCTGAAGCTCGGCATCTTTTTCGTCGATCGTTTTAATTAGAATCTATTGTTCTTTCTTGTCAGTACGGGACAGAGAGGGTTGAGTGAGCGAAGAGCACATTGGACAAAATGGCATATTAACAGGAGAAAAAGAAGAAAGTTCCTACACGTAATAGGGAATCTCTCTCCTTATCTTGTTCAACGAATTTGTCTAAGCGAGTGAAAATATTGTGCTTCATCAACTCCATAGTTGTTATTTTTGCTGAGGTATGGAAATCAATTTTGGAGGTGTGCTGTATAAAAGGATACGAAAGTCCATTATAATTTCGAGATCCGGATAAGTAACTTTAAACAGCCAACGTGTGCCACAACGGGTTTGCCAAGACCACTCTACCAGTGTGACGTGGTCAGAGCTTGTCCGGGGATTTAGTGTGATTTTATGGATATACGGCTGGTGCCTCTGGTTTATTTGTTTGATCATTTGCACCAATTTTTTCCGGTACCTTTACAGCATACGTCTTCTTCTTCATGATCTGTACCACTCTTGTTGTCTTCATCCTGAGAAGCGCCAAGGTCATCACTTGCCCTGCTTTCATGGGATGAGACAGAGCCGCGCCAGTTTGCGGTTAATTATAGAAATGTATTTTATCTCCATACATGTATTGTAAATAAGAATTCGTATCACCGGATATAATACTGTTTCCGGATTAATATTATTTCTCCACTATCCGATATTTACTATAGTTTCTTCTTGGCATGGGATATATACAGGAAGTCAATTCGACAAGCTATCCGACGGTCGCTTCGACAGTCGTTTCAACAACACGCTGGGGATGGCGGACGCGATGGTGGAGGAGCCGAAGTATATCCGTCTGGTGCTCGCTTCTGTCGAGCTTATCATGTAACTATCAGCCCAACCGGATACAATACCTAGGCACTACCACAGAATCGGCATTTCTATGCTGATACATGAGTAGATGGGATGTCATAGTTTGATCCTATGTCAAAATCTCAAAGTTCATGTACTAGCTGCTGACTGAAATTCCTAGACTAGCATTAGGGCTCAGATTGCTGACGAGTTCAGAGGTTGCCTGGGCAGTCATAATGTGGGGATAATCGCACATGCCACGAACTGCTATATAACGAGACTAGAATAAGGGCAATCCCAGATACGGCTTATTCGGCTTTCGGATGAGATCCGAGATCTGAAAATGCTGGACATGAAACCTCGAGCTACCTTAAGTATCTCACAAGTTCTCGGAAATAGCCTCGACCAGCCGATCTTGTCGGTATGATCACCGGCATGTGATGCCAATCCAAAATCGAGGCACACATCTATCTCTAGACCTGGAGTACGTGAGACTCGAAATTTAGAGCCTCTGATAAAATGACAGTATCGTACATGGACCGGGGTAGGCAGCAATATTAGCAAAACCAACTGTTTGACTAGTTAGTCAAACAATAATAAGCACATTAAATTCGTTGGGGCACATCCCAGTCGCTAAGTGCGCTAAAATGAAACCCCAGATAAGCCGAGGCATAATACCTCAAAGAAGCAAAATGTACTCCGTACAGTGGATCTAGACTATCCCCTTAACGGCATGGGTTGCGAGATTAGCAACATCTGGAGTAAAGGATCAACAACCTAGCACCTTCCAATTTGCGTCAGTGCGCATTCTCATTTGCTTGTAGTACAAGAATTGTTGCGATTTAAACATTGGTCTGTCCGCCCCAGCAGCGAAAAATCATGATCAACTAGTACAACTCCGTATTGCGCTGGTGCTAAAATGTCGACCTAATTTTCGCGTCTTGCTGCCGAGGTGTACATGTGATTTGTCTGTTTGAAGAGGTTATCGTGAAGAACGATGCTATAAATATTGACGTCGCTCTTGCTTTCTTTTTGAATAATTATCAAATACTGATACCAGCTTTACGAACGTACGCCAACTTATCAACATTCAATTTGAATAGCTGAGGAGAGAGCAGAATACAAAATGAACGGCCACGCAAACGGCCATACCAATGTCTTCGCAAATGGCGCCTCCGAAACAATCGACGTCGCCATCATCGGCGCAGGCATCTCCGGTCTCAACGCCGGCTATCGTGTCCAAACCAAACTCCCCAATGCCACATACCAAATCTTCGAAGGCCGGGGCGACATTGGAGGCACATGGGATCTTTTCAAGTACCCCGGCATTCGTTCCGACTCAGATTTCTATACTTTTGGGTTTGAGTGGAATACATGGGCCAAGGATAACCCGATTGTACCGGGAAGTGATATAAAGGAATACTTGCAGGAGTCAATAAAGAAGACTGGGATTGATCGGCGTATTCGATTTCATCATCGGCTGGAGGCGATGGAGTGGTCGTCCGAGGACCAATATTGGACTTTGACTATCGATGCTCAAGGACAGACCAAACACGTCCGGGCACGAAATATCATCGTTGGAACTGGATATTATGATTACAATCAACCTCTGAATGCCGATATAGCAGGTCTACAAAATTTCAAGGGACAAGTAATTCATCCACAATTCTGGCCCGAGAATCTCGACTATGCCAACAAGAAAATTGCTATTATCGGCAGTGGTGCTACAGCAGTCACTCTTGTACCAAATTTATCTCCAACAGCAGCACATGTCACCATGATTCAGCGCAGTCCGACATATGTATACCCACTCCCGAATAACACCCGCGGATGGTTCAGTTTCTTACTTCCCAATTTTATTCGTCATAAACTCAGTCGCATGTTCTTCATTTTTCTACAGAGATTCAGTTATGAGCTATGTCGCGCATACCCGCGACAAGCCCGATATCTCATTTTACGACGCATGCAATCACTTCTTCGCGGAGCGTTGCCTATCGATCCTCATTTCACCCCACGATATAACCCTTGGGACCAACGACTCTGTCTTGCACCTGATGGCGATTTCTTTACAGCCCTGCGCTCCGGCAAAGCCGACGTCAAAACGGGGACAGTCAAGACTATGACAGAGAACACTATCGTTCTCGATAACGGCGAAGTGTTTGAGGCAGATATCCTCATTACCGCGACAGGATTGCGGATCTCCGTCGCAGGCGGCGTCCCCATCAAAGTCGATGGTGAGAAGATTGACGTCTCCCAGAAGTTTCTCTGGAACGGGTGCATGCTACAGGACGTTCCGAACCTGTGCTATGTGATTGGATACATCAACGCCTCCTGGACTCTGGGAGCTGACGCCACTGCACTGCTGTTTGTGCGTATATTGCAATACATGAAACGTCGCAACGCGATTGTCGCTGTTCCCCGAGTCGAGGATCCGGCTGCCTTGACGCCCAAGCAACTTATCAATATGAATTCGACGTACTTTGAGAGAGCACAGAAGATTATGCCAAAGACGGCGGAGGAGTATCCGTGGCGACCAAAGGGGAGCTATTATGTGGATATTTGGCAGGCGATGTTTGGACGGGTTGATAAGGGGATTGAGTATATTTCGGCGAAGTAATTCCAGTATCGTTTCAACTTTTACGAATGGTAGTTCTACAGAATTGCTTCCGGAGCTTTCAATGATGTATACAGTAGCACTGTGTTGTAGACGAAATCTTGAAATTTAGGGTTACGACCCAATTTGTACAGCGACAATGTATGTAGTCGATTCAGCAAAATTCAGTGTATATTCATAATCACACCATGAAAACAACAGCATCAAAATTTCTAAATTGAATCCTATGAGTATCAATCCAGCAAATTGTTTAGATACATCATCGTACCAGGGAATACGCTAAAATATGTTTCATACGGACTACGATGGACGATCAATACCACTATGCTATGCACAGTGCCTTTTCACAAGTACCGAGGCACATGATAGCGATTGCACCTCAACATTTTTGGTCTTACTCATTCGAGTGACGATCTTCCCCTCACTTTACATCGACGATAACCTTAACAATGGGCCTTAAATGGGCTGATATGCCCCTTGCAAGTTCGATTCAGGAACATTGATACTCAATCTATGGAATAAACATTGAACAAAAGTTTGGATTACATACTGTAACAATTTAACTTCCACAGGGTGTTAATCCCTGGGAGAGAAAAAAGCCAAAATGACCTCAATCAAACAAACAGACAAACCAACTCACGATGAACTCAATAGCCTCAATCATCAGAATGGAACTTCAGAGAAGAACAAATCCGTCTACAGGCAAAGATCAAGCATGACATTATCCGAAAAACTTGATCTACCCCTTGCTCTACTTTCGGTACCGTTTGTAGCAATCTTTGCTATCTTGACAGGCCCGTTTCGAGCTCGAAAGCAGAAATTGAATCCCAAACAGACGATTGCGAGGTCTATGTTGTTGCATGTTGGGTATTCGATTTTTAGGAGGGTTGTGGCGCGGTTTTCGCCTTTGCAGATTCAGTGCGTTTCCTTCCTATCCTTAGTGGTCTCGGGATTGTGACACTGACTGGAGTAGAACTATTGTGCCATCAACTACGACAGAGTACAAGATCTACACCTGGAAGAAAGGGATCAAACAGCAGACCGTTGATCTCGGCGATAGTGCCACGGGCCATTGGGTAGGAAACCCGAATGCAAAGAATGTTCTTATCTGGATACACGGTAAGTCAACACCACACTCCTTTGAATTTTAGAAAACTGACGAGAAAAAAAAGGTGGTGGCTTCGCCGTCCCCGCAAACCGAGGCTACTTCGCCTTCTTCGACAAATTTCTCAAAGAAATGCGCGCGGCAAACAAGGATATCTCCGTCTTCGTAGTAGCATACACTCTCGTCCCCAAAGCAGTTTATCCAATGCAACTGCGCCAATGCACAACAGCATTACGCTACATTCTCAAAAAGACAGATCGAAAAGCTGCCAATGTCTATTTTGGCGGTGACTCTGCGGGTGGAAATCTTGTCCTTGCTGTATTGAGTCATATTGCGCATCCTCATCCGGAAGTTGAGCCGATCAAATTATCGACTGGGGAGGAGTTTGGTGGTGCAACGCTTTTATCACCCTGGACTTCGCTAGAGACTACTTTCCCGCCGCAGGATACGGAGCCATTAGGTGATCTGATTCATCCTGATTGCGCAAAGCCATGGGCTGGAAGTTATTTGGCTGGAAGGGAGAGGGATAATTATACAGATGCGCGGTTGGCGCCGATTGAGTGGTGGCACAATCTTCCGATTAAGCATGTGCTTGTCACGGCTGGTGGGTATGAGTTGTTATTGCCGTTTATTGAGGATTTTGCGAGTCGGTTCAAGGAAGGTCTTGATGGGGATGAGGGGGCTGGTGGTGGTAAAGTTGAGTTCTTTGTTGGTGAGAAGGAGGCGCACGTTGCACCTATGTTTAATTTGATGTTAGGTGATACGGTGGAGACGGAGCAGGGGAAGAAAGTGAAGGCTTTTTATAGGGAGTTTGTCGAGAGTAATTAGTTGACTACTTCCAAAGCTTGAATGAGATTTTTCTGACGAATAATATAACAAGAATATCCCTAAATTTAGTGCACGAAGACCTGATCCCACTACGGTCCATCACGGCCTACCCATTGACCATACCGAACTTGATAAGACTGTCAGCCGAAGCCATAACTGCTTGTTCACTTGAGTACCACCACTGCCAACCAAGCACTTCCCTCGCTTTAGCGTTACTTATCACCTTCGCGACTCTCAAGTCCCCCAACACAAGTCGAGCAACAGGCAAGAAAAGCGCCACGCCGCGCATCGCGGTATTCGGCAGCACCATGGTCGGTACTTTTCTTGCTTTGGGCCCCAGGTTCTTCCTTAAGATCTTGGCTATGTCTTCTATCCAAAGACTTCCTTCGCCCCGTGTTTACAGGCGATTGCGGCCAGGCGGTGAGCCGCAGTTCACGTGACTTAATACGCAATCTGATTTGTCATCTGCAAGCCGGCTTTAGGGAAACTCGGAATTCCGAATCCCGCTCGTCCAGAATCCCCCGCTGGATTTCGTTTTCGTCAGGCTGAAAGATCCTCAACATGGACAATTATTGACATGTATATCTGGGTTATTAATCCTTTTTCTAACAAATAACTAACTTAATGAGCTCGGGTTACAAATCAATCGACAGGGCTGACCAGTCTCCTTTATTTCTTAATTTCAATATCCGGAGCCTTTAGTACGGACGGAATCCAGCAGTCAAACACATTCCACTTGTGCATGGCACGGAGTTGAAAGTGCAAGCAACCAAGACTCGGAGTTTTTCTTCTGAGAATTAAATGCCTGTTCCGTTTGATGTTGGATTGACTATGGATCGCAACGTTGCCGATGGCGCTGCAAGTGCAGGTGCAGGCGTCTTAGGGCAAGGGGCGCCGACCTTGGCTTCCAGACCGGCGCCATATGGCCGCGCTTGCGTCAATTGTGTACGTGCAAAATGTAAATGTATTCTCCGGAATGGCGGAGAGATTTGTGAGAGGTATTTCTCCTTTATCTTTATCTATTTGCGATATACTGAGGGCTTTAGATGCTTCCGCCTAAAGAAAGAGTGCAGACCTTCATCATCTGTACGAAAAAAGAGGGCTACTCCCAGGCATTCGTCGCAGACTGCTCGTCTGGAACAGAAACTAGACGGACTTGTATCTTTGCTCAAAGCCAATTCCCAAGGCACTCTATCTACAGAGGCTATCGAAGCTTCGGCTTCCAGTATATCCGCAAATACGTTACCAAGTACAAGCATTGGCGGTACGGACAACGCCACCCCCGGTCCCTCACCTCAATCTCCATCCAAATATGGTCATGGATGTGAAAATCCCACGGCATGTCTAGTTCCTCCTCCCTGCGCTCCTTATCAGGAGAATCCAGGAACTCAAAACAGATCAGCACCCATCACACCCGCATCCAGCTCTTCTTCATCTTTTGCATACCCTCTCCCGCGTGATGTTGAGCCTACGCCCGATGAGGCAGAACTCTGGTTCCATACGTTCCAGACCAAGTACATGGAACATGTCCCCTTTGCCATTCCATACATCCAAAATACATCATCTGCGCAGTTGCGGCAGGACAAACCTGTTTTGTGGTTAGGGATTATGGCTGTTGCATGTCCCTTTGTGCCCAAGCAATTAAGTTTAGGACGAGCCTTCAAAGAGTTGATTGCTCGTGAGGTAGTTGTCAATGGGGACAGATCCACAGATTTGTTGTTGGCTATGCTCACTTTTGGTCATTGGTATGTCTCTCTATACCCTCAGTGTGTTCTTATACTTATTTTCCAGGGCATACTACTTCCTTCAACTCGGCCCTATACTCACCACTCTGACTCACCTCTCTGCCTCCATCTTGGTGGATTTGGAATTGGACAAGCCCTGTCAGAACGAATTCAACAAGCATCCGGGTAAACAAATGTTGCCGAAATGGTCTGCGAAATTTAGTATTCCGGAATCGAGGACCATGGAGCATCGCCGACTTGCTATGGCTGCGTACAGTTTTAGTGCGAGGTATGACCTCACCACAAACTACTCAATAATGAGTGCCCTCACTAATTGTTGAATAGTTGCGCCTTTTTCCACCACAAAACCGAATCCATCCCATGGTCAACATATCATGAAGAGACTTTGAAAATCTTGGACGAAGGCAGAGAGACACGCGCCGATGGTTTCCAGGTTACGCAAGTCAAGTTCATGCATATTCTGAGCAAAATAAACAGATTATATACGCGATTACGTGGCTGCGAAAACGAGTCAACGACACAGATGATTGTACCGTATATCCGGGCGCTGAAGTGTCAATTGAATAATTTGAAGAATCAGATGCCGGATTACGTTGCCGAGAACAGTATGTCGACATAACCTCTTGCTTTGATATGACCACCGACTAACTAAATTAAAGAAGGTGTACAACTCTCTAATTTTTACGTCGAAATCGCGATCTACGAAACAGCCCTTGTGCGCGTTCAATACGTCCCTCTGGCAGCCGACCGCGAACTCGAGACCATGCAATGCCTCCTCGCCTGCACTCAAGCCCTCTGCTCTTGGAAAGATTTGTTTTTGACGCTAGGACCAACAGACTATATCGGCGTCCCCATCACACTCTGGAAACAACTCGGCCTCGTCATCCACACCGTCCTGCGTCTCGCCACCCTTGAAGATCCCTCCTGGGACGTTGAGCAGGTAAAGCAAGCCGTCAATCTTCCGGCCATGTTTGACGTTATATGCTCTCATCTGGACTACGCCGCGAGCCTTAAGCCATGGAAATCGAACGTGGATGATGACGATATTCATCGAAAGTCACGAAAGCATATGATTGGATTAATGAATTGGACAAATGCAGTGTTTGCGGGTCTCCCCACTCAGCCGCCTAGTGCGGATAATCCGTGGCCAGGCTTGAAGCCTGATGGGCAGCAGCAGGAGACACGGCAACAGGAGCGACGGGTGCAACAACAACAGCAGCAACAACAACAACAGATGCAGACTGCGCACCAACCTGATTCATCGCACATGCTCATGATTAATGGGCAAAACCAGTCGTCGGCAGCAGCTACGGCAGCAGTATTGGCGCAACAAATGCAACCCCCATTGCCGCCGGAGATGTTTCCATATTTCAATCAGGACCCTTGGGCGGAGGAGGTCTTCGGGTTTTGGGATTTGTATGCTGGGGGGAAGATATACGGATCAACTTAATAATGTATACGAATCTATCTCAACTCTTATCTCACATAGTTTTCTCCCATTTCCAAAATCTGGCACTCAAACTCGAGGTAAATCGTTCTCGTTGAAATTACCCAAATAGGAAAATAGTTATCATCCAATCCAAATCCGTCTCAAGCGGGAGAAACAGAAGCGGGATTCACATCTCCGACTTCCGACGGCCCAACAACACGCGACCACCAACCAGTGGCACCCACCATCCAGTAGCTTCTTCAGTTAACTCCGTGCTTACTATAGTAGATTCTTACTATGTAGTAGAGAACATTCGGCTAGCCGCCGATACTCCGAGAAGAAGCTATGACCAGCCAGCGGCCAGAGATGCCGCATTTGGTTTAATTACGAACGGATTTCGTATACTCGCCACGGGATTCAGAATTGATCAAGTTAGGGGTTCGTGTTGGCGACGAGCTTCAATTGGTAGAAAGAGTAAGCCTACTAAGCCAGTGAGTCAGAAATGATTTTAGATGCATGATTCTACATATCAAGGTGTGTGAGTTCTATGGGGACATGGGTATGTACAATATTACGAAGACGAAGCATCGATGAATACGATGTTGGGTTCTGCCGTAAGCTCAGAAGCTGTTGGGTGTCTGTTGAGCCGGTTGTTGGGAGTGGTTGCCTACGTATATCAAGTTGAAAACACGTTCAATATCAGACACATAGTTACCTATTAAGTGTACAGGTCATCCAATGGGAAAAATCATCGGTGAGCTTAATTCCTTTAATCCCTCCAGACTCCGCCCTCGTATCAAAGACCCGAGTAGATCGATCATACAATACCCAGACTAGAAGGGAACTGCCGACATATCCCTCGCGGTTTCGTCAAGATCTGATATTCATCAGTGTGATAGATCTTCAATACTGCCTGAAGAGTCATTTGTAACACAGATCTGGTTACCTGAAGACGGGTTTCGGGTTTCATATTCGAGCATCAAAACAACATCACCACATCTGATCAAGAACTGTTTCAAATCAACCTGCGAGTTCTCTAGGCTTCCACATTCACAAAACTAAAACTTCAGCATACAACCCTCCTGAATAATTAAATACGTAACTAGGCAAGGATTGAGGCCAACGGAATTCGGGAAGCCGACCGATCCCGTAGTAAATATTTAGTATTATCGACGCTTATCTCCGGCAGTTACTTCCTCTTCTATACAAATGAATTTACTCCTCCAAGCTTGCAAAGAGAAATGGGATAAATATTCAACTGTTTCCTTTATCGACCTGACTCTTTGGCAAAAGTCATTCGGCTGATGGTCAAAGATATTAGACATCATGGCAGACGATCATAGACCAGTTTCTGCGACTCCAACGTTGAACAATGATGACATTAACAATAATACAACAATACAACACGAATCAAAGAAAATGAGTGCAGAGTCTGCAAGTCTTGATACAACTACTACAACCATGGAGAGAAACCATAACATCGAAAAAGAACATGAAAAAGAAACAGGACGCGCCTTCAACCACGACACAGAAGACGAGGAACAAGATCCTCAAAAAGTAAACGATGCCACCGCCGGCCAGGCAGATCTGACGCGCACAACGTCCACTATGCAATATGTGGAGGGCATGAAATTATACGTTCTCATGGCGTCCATGACCTTAATCTTCTTTTTGGTTATGATTGATATAACGATTGTTTCTACCGTGAGTTAACCTTGGAAGTTCACCAAGGGATGAGGCTAATACAGAGAACAGGCTGTGCCACAGATTACGAGTGATTTCAATTCCTTGGAGGATGTGGGTTGGTACGGTACTGCGTATCAGTTGGCTTGGTATGTTTTTCTTCGTCTCTACGCCTCAGACTTGACGCCGCTCTAACATAAGGATAGTGCTTCTTTACAACCTCTCGCCGGGAAAGTCTACTCCAATTTCCGCGCAAAGGTACCCCCTCCCCCTTCTTCTAGCCACATTTTTATGATCCCAACTAATTTCGGATGATAGAACATCTATCTGTCCTGCTTCTTCGTCTTCGAAGTCGGCTCGCTCATCTGCGGTGTTGCGCAATCCTCGACAATGCTCATCATTGGCCGCGCCATCGCAGGCATCGGTTCTTCCGGGTTGATGAACGGCGGTTTAACCATCCTATCAATCTCAATGCCCCTCCACAAACGTCCCAAATATTTCGGCATCATGATGGGATTTGCCCAAATGGGCACAATTCTAGGTCCGATCATCGGTGGCGCGTTTACGACGTATGTTAATTGGCGGTGGTGTTTCTACATCAACCTCCCCGTCGGCGGTGTCGCGGGGGCCATTATGCTATTCTTCATCGACGTTCCGGAAATCGTCAAACAGCGCAGCGATTCAATTATGACCATCATCACACGCAAACTCGATATTATGGGGTTCTTCCTCTTTGCGCCTGCCGCAATCCAGGTGTTTTTGGCCCTGGAATGGGGCGGAAGTAAATTCGCCTGGAACAGCGCTACCATCATCGGCTTGTTCTGTGGCTCGGGAGGAACAATCATTCTATTCGGAGTGTGGGAATACTACCAGGGCGATAATGCCATGGCTCCGTTCTCGATTTTGAAAATAAGACATGTCTGGACGTCCTGTTGTGTCATGTTCTTGTTCTTTGGCTGTTTACAGATTGCGTCGTATTATCTGCCCATCTATTTCCAGACGGTCCGTGGCTCGACTGCGATTGTGAGTGGTGTGCACATGTTGCCCAACGTGTTGAGCCAGTTGGTCTCCACTGTTAGTTCTGGCGCACTCGGTAAGCCTCTCCTCCCTCTTTTTTTCCCCTTTATCTTCTGTTTCTAACAATGTGCTACAGTCGGACGACTAGGCTACTATCTCCCCTGGATCGTAGCATCCTCCTCCCTCAGCTCCGTCGCCCTCGGCCTCCTCTCAACCCTCAACCCCACAACCTCCGCTGGCAAATGGATCGGCTACCAAATCTTGCTCGGTTTCAGCCGCGGCTTGGGGATGCAAATGCCTCTTATCGCCGTCCAAAACAGCATAAACCCCAAATTCGTCCCCGTCGCTATGGCTCTGGTCACATTCGGGCAAACTTTCGGTGGCGCCGTATTCTTAGCGATTGGCTCAACCATCCTCTCGAATCAGCTGCGAGTAAATATACCCAAGTATGCGCCCAGCGTTAATACGGCGGCCGTTATTGCGGCGGGTGGATCGGGACCGGCTGTTAGGGCTGCTGTGGGCAATGATCCTGCGGGGTTGGCGGGTACGTTAGTTGCGTACGCGAAGAGTGTGGATGCGGTGTACTGGTTTGCGGCTGGTGCGTCCGGTCTGATGTTTTTGGTTTCGTGGGGGATGGGTTGGAAGGATATCAGGAAGAAGGATGCTCCTCCCAAGGCGGATGTTGAGAATGCAGCCGCTGCTGCTGCTGCGACTTAGAAGAGAAGAAGCCTACAAAAAAAGGCCGGTTGATTTAAAACCATCCATCCTATCCTCTCAGTTCCTGATCTCGTCTTATTGTTTTCTGTGTCAATATTGATTCCCCATTCATACACTTTTTTCTGGGCTTCATCATTCACGGCGTTCTCGGCATAAAGGGGTTACCTACTTACTGGCTGCATCATCCTTGTTTCTCATTTCATCCCATCGCTGGTCTTGGCTTTATCAGATATAATCTAAATCTCCCCTCCTCACCCCCTCTCCCACGGGATACTTCACATCATATCATATCATACATGTACATCCCTCCTCAAAAGCTGTACATACATAACTACTTAGCTGCTACAAAGAACTAATACTCCCAAAAAAAACTGCTGGTTCCTATATCTACTGCGGCGTGCGAAAATGCCCGAGTATGTACGACATCTTCTCAAAGTCGATATAACTAGAACAGTTTATACCAAGGTACATAGCTTTCAAGGACTATCTGAATACCTACTGAAAGTGTAAGGAATTGATGACTACCAAGGTACATGCTTGCTTTCATGCCTGTTTTGCATTGCTTTTGGATCATTGTATGTTGATCTGGAGGCTCTAGGATGGACTGACTGATCAATATGATCTATTGTATGTATGGATGTGTGTGGGAGAAGGATATCCTCACTAGCAAGCGAGGTTCTATCCTACTGCCCAAACGCGCTACGTAACTATATACGGACGACGGTGCCGCAGGAGAGGAAGGGTAATCCCTTCAACATTGTATTGTTTTGAAAGCCTGCTCCGTCAAAACCAGTCCTGAGAGCAAGTCCTACACTCTTCTCATACTCAATATTTTCAGCTATCCAGGTGTATAGCGTATAGTCTTCAAATTTTCTCCATTGCTATCCATAGATCAAAATCCTCCCCCCAACAGACCGATCCCACCACCAAAATGAGCTCTGTCGACAGCAAACCAATGACCAAGAGTGAGGTCCTTAGCACAATCGATGTTTTGTATATTCATCTTTCCATCAACATACTCTCCATGCCAACCAAAGGAGACCCCTTGGTTCCATCAGCTTAGCACGTGGCCACCACCAGCATTCCGGCTCCCACTCTCTATGATCTCTCAACATCTAAACGGCTTTTCACCCACACGCCATGCTCCGTTCGACCTGGAAATTGGTTTATTTAAATGAGAAAAGGAAAGGCTATCAGATTAGTTAAAACAAACAAAAACAAAAAAAGTAAAATTGGACGTAAAGAACTCTTGACATCCATGGTATAATATAACATACAGTTCAAATTCGAATACCTATCCTCTGAGCATGGCGCTCTAACCAACTGAGCTATACATCCAAAACTACGTATATGGTGGTAATGTGGACCTTAAGATGCAGGACCGCACTACGATCATCTGAGATGATTCTTAATAAAAATCAGTAAAATCTCTAATCTCGAAAATACTCGCAATGTGTAAAGAGTTCAACTTCAGTGACTTTACCCCCACATCTTGGAATTCTCGTGTCCTCGTTTTTTTGGTGTGGGTTTATATGTGTGATGAGCGCAACGTTGGCCTTTGGCCAAATGTCCTGGTCTTTTTGGCTCAACGATCTTGAGCCTATGGATCTGAAAATTGTGCGGTTTATTATACATCGACATCAACTGAAACAGGCTCAATAGGTAACATTAGACGTTGTTAACAGTTGGAATGGTTCATCAGTGTCGACAGGGATCACTCGCTACGTATGGATGTATCTCGATGAACCAGTTGACCTACAATGTAGGCTGACTATTCTTGACAAGGCTTACACAGATACAAACTACGGTATACGCGAGTAATGAACGTATCAATCGATTCTGATTCCCCCTTTCCTTACCCATAGTTAGCACCCCCTCCAAACATCTACTATAGACAAAGAAACAACAACGGCACGACGTTCCAATCGGAATAGATACAAATAAATAGTCAAGAAATTGCAGCCAAGATTGTAACTTTAAATTGGAAAAAAGAACACCGGCAGATAAACAACGAACACCAGATTTGGAAAATATATCAGAGCAGCCCTGTACGGAAAGGTGATTTGTGGGAGACGACGAGAAACAAGAAATAGGAGCGAGAGATGGGTTTGGGGCCATCGGAGAGGTTGAAAGGCTGAAGGACGGACGGACGGACGTGAGTGGTTGTGAGAGCGAAAGATAGGAGGAAGAGTCGGAGACAAGAGTGGTATCGGATAGTCGAGACGATGACGATGCGTCAAAACGAAAAGAATAAAATATAGACAGAGAAGCGAAAACGCAAGCGAAAGCATGTTGTAAAGATCGTAAATTGCTTTTTTCCTTCGTCTTTTGAAGATCCGGGTGAAAAGCATGGCAAAGGCAAAAGCATCGAGACATTGCCTATATACGTAGACGGGTATATAGGATGTCTACTTCATCTCAACATATCCTTTTTGTCTCCATTCGGCCTGCATATTCATCATATCTGTACGCTCTTGCGTCCACTGGTTGTTTTGGGCGTTCCATTCACGCTTGCCGAGTCGTCGCTGGCGGATGCAACAGAACAAAAAGGCGAGAGCAGCGATGCCGACAACTGCGCTGGCACTGGCGATAATAGCGATTCTAGCGCCGGAAGACAGGTTGTTCCATCTCTGGGCGAGAGTTAGGTGTACGGCATTGAGTTCTTGTGCGACGGTTGAGTTGCCACTGTATTCGTTAGCTCGTTTCCAATGTCTTCCTTGTCGGTGGACTTACGCAACAACGTTGATGCTCTCCCATGTTCCCGAGTGGTCTGTGTAATTGTACTCCTTGCCCGTAGTAAAATCCTGTGCCATAACCAGCGACACAAACATGGTATACGGACCAGCATCGTAATCAATCTCACCACCAGCCCATTCTCTCGTACCCTGAGGCTCGGAAGGATCACCACCGGGCCAGGATCCAATGCGAATGTTCATGGGAGTCTGAGGGTACCAGTCGTAGGTGCTGTTTGAGGCGTTTGCGGGTGTAACAGTACGCAACAATTGGCCATCGACCCACCACTCGAGTTTGTCCTTGTCCCACCATGTCGTATAATTGTGGTATTGGTCGTGAGTGTTGCTGCTGATATTGAAATATTCGGCCGTACCAGCAATGGTCTGTCCCTTTCCGAAGAAATTTGTCTGAACCTGGTTAGGTTCTGAGCCCACCCACTCCCAATCGATTTCGTCAAGATCGTCCGACTGAAGCACCACGCTGCTAATAACACCATGGCCGGGAGCAGCCCGAACGTGGTATTCCAAACGGCCGAAAAAGAGGTAGAATGTCGATCTGATGGTCGGCGAGTCGAGTTTCTTGTTGATTGTGAATCCGACGGCATCGTCAGTGTAGTTCAGCACGCCGTTGGTGATGTTCCATGTGTCGTCGAGTTGCGAACTGGCGCTGATATTCCAGGTATGTGTTGTACCGAAGGCCAAATCTGCCGGGCATGTCTCGTTTAGGGGTTGACAGGTCGTGCTTGTCTGTGCCGAGACGGTCGAGACAAGAGCAGCCACGAGGGCTGCCAGTACCGACGATCGCATCATGACTGTATATAATCGAATCGAATGCAAAGAAAGGCGTTGTGGGAGATTCTCCACACGTTGCCTACTAAAGTGGTAGGATCTGAGTCGTATATACGGGTGCAAAGGAATGAGCCCCGGAGTAATATAAATGAGTGTATTTGCGGAGAGAGGTATAAAGAATGACAGTTACTCGATCAAAAAGAGCGACATCGAAAAGGACCGGGGAAAGTCACGAAAAGAGAGTGTCAAACAGTACTCCGTAGTGTCGTGAGAGAGAGTGTGTGGAAAGAGATTAATTACTGCATGACTGAACGAGGCGGCGGCAAGAATGGGGTGTTCTCCTCAGATAACGCTATCTCCCGAACAGGACTGGTATCGTTAGTAGCAGTGGACCAGAGGGAAGAGCACAAGAGAAAAAGGTCGGCGAAAAGGGCCCCTGGTCCATCAGGCTAAGAGACGTTAGTGAGACTCAAAAGAGGGAGTCTGTGGGTGAGGTTGAGAGGGAGAAGTTGTCAAGGTGAGCCAAGGAAAGGAAGGGGGCTGCCGCGCTAAAAAGCAGTCTGGAGCATGTGATTGGCCGGTACCTGAGCCATGTCTGCGCCGCGGTTTTTTTGATGTATTTCGGACGTATTTTACGATTAGTTTGCCGTAGTTCTGCAACTGCAACCTGATCTTGTTCTGTCACATCGTCATCCACGTGTGGTTGTGTACTGCTGCTATTTAATCTCTGGACGTAAGAGTAAAATGAAATATTGACCGTCCTTACTCGCTGTCTACAGCATACCTGCATTCTGAAATTACTCCAGACTGCCGAGAAGATCGTGCACAATGGTTCTCCTGTTTCTAGTATCTACTAGTCAACGGCAGCCGCACATTGGTCCAATGAGGCTCATAGCGGGCCATTCTATTTCCCCTGCTGTCTCATCTGATTGGGCTCGTCTCCGGCCAAGCGCCCCCTTATTTAATCTATTTTATCTTCCCGGCCGTAATTTTTCCCTCTATCAGTGTATCAGACTGTATGGCCAGGCCATTGTGTGCGAGGTGTGTGACCCATCTGATTCCACGGATATTCTCAGACGGTGGCGCTGTTGCCTGTAAAGAGTAGAAATGAAGTTTGAGACGGAGTGTCCGTATAAAAGATAGGTTAGAGATAAGATGACTGACTAGTGTCTGGGATATCCCTGTTACATACGTACTACGTAGTACGTGCTACATAGCTGATACAGTGATACGTACTGCTAAATGGGGATGGCCTCGAATCCTAAACTGGGAAAGGAGAGATCTCCGAGACTCCGACTCGACCTGGCCAATCGCACGTGCCGGCTGTACCCTAGTCTATTTACCCTACCCTACCCTACCCTAAGCACCCTAGGTACCATAATCTCATTGCGTCATGTTCTCTTTCTACAGTATCAATTCAGCCATAGTGAGTAAATGCATTAACATGACAATTATGTATACGCAGTCAAAAGTCATCATCTTCATCAGCCATAAACAAAATAAAAGAAAAACATCGTACATCATTGCAATCTCTTATTCATGCGTCATCATGCTCTCCCTTTCTCCTTCACCTCATAGCCCGGGATCAACCCACATCCAATCCATCCCATCGTAGGTACCTAGCAGATCAAGAAATATAAACCCTCTCGGGCCTACTCACTTGACTCGCAACACTCCCCCTCCTCGTCCGACTCCGACTCACTCGCACAGGCGACTTCTCAATATACTCCACATAATCCGGTGCATCTCTATAATTCCTCGTTCGTCGTTGACGTCTTGGTCGTGTTGAGGAGTACACCACAGGCGCAGCTCCTTCAGGTTCGGGGTTGCCCGGTGCTCCGGGCAAGTAGCAGGATTTGATGAGCCAGATGATGAGCAGTGTGCCGGCGATGGTGCCGATGACGATGCCTGCGATTGCGCCGCCGGAGAGGCTGCTGGGGCATGTGTCGGAGGTGGAAGTTGTTGATTGTCTGGCGACGAGTGTGGTGGGTGCCTTGATATTGGTTTGTAAGTGTTAGTACTAGAGAGTCGGGTTGTATGGTTCTGGTACGGATAGTACCGATAGATGGTGTTTCGGGGGCAGGGAATGAGGACGTACCATGGTTGTAGACGATTATATAAGATGATATCAATCAATTGGAGAATTGATATAGGTTTTAGCACTTGCAGTCTTGTTCAATGCCTGACTGATCCGTAGATATAATATAAGAGCGGAAGTGTAATTGTATGACCTCAAGTGTTCGATCAAAGTGAACAAATCTCCAACCACACCAAACACAAAAGAAACAGAATGAATAGGACGAGAGGGGCAGACAACTAGTATATACATCCACCTACAAACTTCCGATCAACCCGTGTCCGCAAGCACATGTGGGATAGAAACACGGAGAATTCATACTAAACTCATCATGATCCATGCATGGGATTACTCCCTTACGCAACCCATTGTCAGCTTACATTGACCAATTAGCCAACAGAAGTCAAAATGGATCAATATTCCGAAAGCCAGAACGTGAAAATTCTGGTTTTTTTTTCTGTTGATTAGTTTCCTGTAAAGTGGCATGATTAGTTAGGGCTGGGTGAGGGGAGGATGGAGGTGACGTCAGACCAACGTCTACTGCAACCTACGCTGGCCCCATCTGATATTCCCTCGTCTCGGCTAACGTCGTGAGCAGTTGGTTATTCAACAGGAAAGCAATTGGTGGCTGGGATAACTACTTGTCTCTTAACCTGTTTTCAGTGTCAATCCCAGCTCAACCGAGGCTATCGTATGTAGGTAGTAGTACATCATCAACAATCCTATTGATCATGACAATCAATGTCACGTTTCTCAAGTCCTACAGATGTAGTGAAACGCAGATCCTGAATAGGTCTGGAACTAACTAGCCGGATCTGACTTCCTTCGAGGACATGGCCGATTAAATAAAGTCGCACGTTCTGTGTAACATCTGAACTGCTCATCTGGGGATGTCTATGTATATCATGCCTACCCATGTACATACCTAAGATACGTACTCAGCATGAACTGGGCATTGAGCCCTCTGAAGTTCAATTGTTTATATAAGTCTATCGATTTCAGTACACAACAAGTATACATCAATCGAAAAGTGTTCAGATGTTGCAGGTGGTGAGTATACCACCTAGGTAGATAACGCAAGACCACGGGATTTCCGGAAACTCTACCCACCACCTACCAACTAGTAGTACATGATCTATTCAATCAGGGTGGGCTGTATGAGAAGTTGTAGTCGAAAGAAATGAAAATGAAATTCGTCACTCATGGCTATACCCTATACCTATAACTATTCAACTACCTAGCTACTATCCAGCGTCCACGACACATAAAATATACCACCCACTCAACACATATGAGTGACAAAATATAACGAAAAAAATCAACAGATAAAACTTTGTACGTATCCTCCAATAATCCCCAATGGAGATTATCGACAAGACAACGAATAGATAAACATGAAAGAAAAGAAAACACCGTCGCTGTCCATAACCATGAAACGAAAAGAAATGAAAAACGCCCCGCTAAGAAAACCACACACATATCGACAAAATCCTCCCATTTGTGCGAGCAGTATACCAAAAAAGGACAACAGAAAAATGTTCAATATAAATACTTGCCTAACTGGCAATCGCCAACTGAGCAACCAAATCTGACGCAACATCCAAATAAGGATACGGACTCGTGACTTCCTTCTCCTTATTTCGAATACGTTTGCTAACGGGTCGCCATTCACCATCTATATCTGCACGAATCACGTTCTGGTATCCATCGCATTTGAAATCGACCATGTAGTTCGTAGCTTCGAGTTGATAGAGTTGGATATCGATGAAGCACCATACTCCGTACGAGATTCGCATTGATTGGACTTGTTCGAGGGAGGAGGGTGCGCTGGTGGTGCTGCTGCTACCCGTGCCACCGCTGCTATCGGCGTTGGCTTGGACTGCGGCGGCGATGGCGGCTTTGTCTTCGGCGCTGATGGAGGCGTTCATTAAGTTGACTTTGCGGCGGAGATCGCCTAGGTCACTGCGGCTGCTGTGGGCGCTGAGTGATACTCCGGGTGCTGTTACGCCTTCTTTTAATAACCGTGCGCGGATGAACCAGGGATCTTTGGGGATGTAGTAATCTGACGGTAAGTCGGGGTATTTGCGTTGCAGTGGCATAGGTTGGTTGGGATCAAGTTCTTCCAATGGTGCATCGCCCTCTGTTTGCTGTTAGTTTGTATCATCAAAGGCAACTGAGTATACGCACCTGGCTCGGCTGGTATAATCTCCCAGACACCACCTATAGCCTCGATGGCTTTATATAAACAGAGCATAGCTTCATAGGGTTGGTTTCGTGATCGAATACCAAACTGCCACTTCCTGGACCTCTTCGATGGCATAGGCGCCGCATGGAACTTCTCCGGCGGTTCTAAGCGAAGCTTATCCAAATCAACCACACTACGAGCATGAGGCTTGAGAGCCCTGAACGTTGCCGCCTGCTGTTCCAAGGTCCGATCTTCAGAAACACCAGCCTTCTGTTCGGCATCCGCCCTCTGTCTTCTAGCGCGTTCCCGAATACCGTCCCGTTGCTCCATGATCTGGTCATGAACATATGGAAGACTCGTAGGAAGAATACGCACATGGCTTACGCGAGGTTCTTCTATTGGCATGGCCCCCCAAGTTGGAGGAGGAGCTGGTGGCGGCGTTGCTTCTCGTGCATGGGGTGTCAACGGCGTAAGTGCGTTTTCTTGACGAAGAGCTGCCGCAGCGGTTTTCGGGGCTCGTGGAGAGTTGTAACCACTGCTATCGTTTGTCATAGGAGATGAAGGTGTTGGAGGGGATGACATGTCGAGAGAGTCTTCTTGGGGAGCTGCTCTGTGTTAGTACTGTCGAAATTCTTAGTCGAAGAAGGACATACAGTTTGTCTGCATCAGTTCATTCTCTGCAATAATGAAGAATGCATCTTTAACAGCACTAGGCTCAGCCTTCCGCAGAGCATCTTCGATTTCTTCCTTCTTGTAACCCATGCTGTGCTCCAGTTTATTGATGGCAAAGTCGTGAATCTTTTGCTGTACACTAGTAGACTTGCCCGGCGCAAATTTGCGACGGTCGACTGCCTTGTTGGGATCGGCACCTGTCGTGACAAACTCTTCTTGGGGTAGCTGAAGATATTTGGGAAGACCGTCGAGAAACCACGGGTCTTGTCGGATCTCAGCAATACTGATTCGGTGGACCGGATGAACCTGCAACATGGCTCTGATGAGCCTGGCAGCTCCCGGTGAAATATAAGAAGGCATATGGAAATTTCCGGCGGCAATCTTTTTAAAAAGAGCGGGAATATAGTCATCGTCAAACGGTAAACGGCCGACAAGAAGAACGTATAATATAACTCCGCAACTCCACACGTCGACTTCGGGACCGGCATACAACTTTCCTGAAATGACTTCCGGTGCGGCGTAGTTAGGACTTCCACAGCTTGTTTTGAGAAAGTTTCCATCCGTCATAATGTTGCTGAGACCGAAATCGGCAATCTTCACGTTTTTCTCACTATCAATTAATAAATTCTCGGGTTTCAAGTCTCGATGTACGATCTTGTGGCGATGGCAATACTCGACAGCACAAATGATTTGTTGAAAAAACTTGCGCGCTTCGTCATCGTTGCACTTTCCTCGTTTGACCAGGTAATCGAACAGTTCTCTCTCGGCGTATTCTAAAACCATAACAATATCCGATTTTGTGGGAATGACGGTATATCTAGGGGAAGTACTCGGTTAGCCATAGTACCGAAAAGAGTGAGAAGAGACATACAGCTTGATAATATGCGGATGCCGAAGCAACTGCAAATACTGAATCTCACGCTCAACCCGTCCCACCATGTCCCTCGACAACAACTTCCGCCGAGGAATGATCTTCAACGCAACCTGGCGTCCACTAGGCTGATGAATCGCCAACTTGACTTTGCCAAACGACCCTTCTCCCAACACCTTAACCGTCTTATATTGATCTAACCGTTGCATATCTCGCCGTGTCGCCGGTGACTGTACGGACGTTGACGAGCCGCTCCGGTTACCACCGTTGTGGTGTCCGTTAAGACCGTTATTATTCGGCCGCGGCGGAGGCGGCATTGCCATCCCTGCGGAATTCGAGTTGGACATCGCATCGGCCGTAGATTGATCGCGTTGTTGTCTACTATTTGGGTTGGGGGGGATTGACGCAAGCGAGACGGAGAGATCTTCGTCGTCAAAGGCGGCGGCCATTTTTGAGGCGAGAGCGAGAGGCACAGGCTGGAAAGTCAAAAAACCTTCTTTTCTTGTTGTCTGGCGGCTGGTTGGCAGGGAAATTGAATGTGACGTGAGTGAACCCAGTATCGAATTTTCCCGTAAGTTCCGTGGTCTGTCGCTTAATCTGGCTCAGTAACTTAACAATCAAAATGGTGGTTCTGTCTCTCCAGAATCCAAGCCAGTGCCAGAAAGCCAGGTTATCCGTTAATGAGGTTGGGGATGTCGAATACGTATTGGACGAGCCGAGCTTGTTTCCCCCACAGCGAAAAGAGCCACCGTGGTGGGGGTTGTTGAGCTTACTCCGGTACCACCAGGAGAGCGACACCGGCGGGCTGGCTGTTGCGAGGAGGTGAGAATTGGGCCCGTTAGGCAGTGACACGAACGTACCTGGTTGTGTCTGATTGAGGATTAGAGATGAAGGATGGTAGGGGGTTGTTGAACGAACAAAGCGGAGGCAGGACTCTGATTATTATTGTCCGACAACGCCCAACAACCCCGTCATGACGCTTATGACTGGGCAGATGGCCAATCAGAGAAGAGGCGACTGGTATGTGGGGTCTTTTCATGTGATATGATTGGCTTGAAACATCATGAGCCAATCAGAATGCATAGCGCTTTGCTGGATGTCCCAAAAGGGTAATCGGCTGTATATTGATACTTGAGCGTCGAAGTTGATTGAAATGGATTATTTGGGAATGATTATTAAATTGAAGTAGTACCGAGTTTCCGCCCATATGAATCTTGAACATACTGATTCGCCGCCTTCAGCCATGGTTGTAAAGAGTTGGGTGGACACGATCTAGCTTGCTTAGGGCTAAGCAGACAATAGGGATCACCAAATTTTGTTTTTCAACATGTATTTTAGATTGAATGAGACGAGTTATACCGACATCCATCTGCGAGATGACGAAAAAATATGGTCAAATCTATCTACCTATCAACTTGAAACTTTCAGCGAGACTCCATATAACTAGCAAAATACTACTTCTCCCCAAAGGAAATCCTCCCAACATCCCCACCCCTCTCCCACGTCCTCTCCCTCAACGCCATCCCATCCCTGCACGTATGCACCCTCTCCGTCTGCCCCAACGCCGCCCACCGCGGCGTATCCATCCAAATCGCCTTGAGCGTTACCGGGGTCATATCGCCATGACACAACGTCGCCTGCCTCAGCTGCTCCAGACAATGATCAATATGCATCCTCCTATACTCCTCCGGCAACCACGCCACATGCTCGTTATGATAATAATCCATATCGATGTGTTGGCGAAGAGCGTTTATGCAGTGTAGACTGTGCAGCATGTCGGGACCACCGTAGTACCCTGTTGTGGGGATTGAGGAGCCGTGGGAAGGGAGTTGTTCGAGTAAGGGTAGGTCAGGGTCGGAGTTAAGCCAGGTTGTTTCGTTGATTGTGAAGTGGATGTAGCGTCCTCGAAGTAAAGAATTCCAGGCAGCGTCGATTTCTGGGGAAGGGGGACCGACGTATTGTGGTTCGGAGGTGTTGAAGGCCATGTATAGGGTGCCGTTGGGGTGGTCGCGGATGGCGCTGGTGTAGCGTTTTTGGTGTAGTTTGATGGATGATTTCATCTCTTCTATATAACGAGAGATGAGATTAGCAAACCGGAACAAGAAAGGATTTGATGTTTGATTGATATATAGATGATCGTGTATCGTGGCGACAGTCACGATGCCAGTTCAAGGAAACCCACCGAGCTCCGTGTCAAATCCCGTCTCATATGTACCGATATTCCTCTTTGTTGATCTGACCGTTCTAAGCAGATAGATATTCTCAACTAACGACACGACAGCTAAGATGAACGTCATCACCGCCCATACTGGTGATCGGATGATGCTGCCATGCTTGACTC
Source organism: Talaromyces verruculosus (assembly GCA_001305275.1). Lineage (NCBI taxonomy): Eukaryota > Fungi > Ascomycota > Eurotiomycetes > Eurotiales > Trichocomaceae > Talaromyces > Talaromyces verruculosus. The sequence continues at coordinate 423,802 of LHCL01000011.1, forward strand.
GTTCCCTGGTGCTGGCGTCATGCAAGAAAGGCTCTTCGATATCGTCGTCGCTGTTATCTCGAATCAGGGCATAAGCCTTGCCATCATCGCTTTCTTGGGATGACTTCATCATTTAAATTCGAACTTAATCATTCAGGCGGGATAACATATAGAGTATAACAGTATATCACGGCAAAGACGGGCAACATTCTAAGTACAAGGTCCATGATATGTGTATACGTCGAACGACAACGTATCCCTAGATACCACAATGACCCCTCGTACGATGTACCATGTCCTACACACCCTGGACAGGAACCTAGACAAGGAGAATAAGTCTGTGTGACAGACATATACGTAGTTTTCTTAGCCATACGAATCAATCGCCCAGTAAGTCATGATATGTAGTATTTGTGAAACCGCAAAAGCTGATCTAGCAATTGACTTGAGATAATGCTAAGGAATCATGGCAACATCTGTAGTGTGTAGAGCCAAGGAGGGTACATAACTGAGACGGCAGCCTAGACAGTTCCACCCCTTGCTTATACTAAGACATGTCCAAGGCACACAATAAATCATCCATTAAAGAGTCTTGCAAAAAAAATAATACTGCTCGCTCTGATGATAGACATCTCACTCAAGAAGCCACGATAGAATGTGAGAATGGACGTGAATTCAACGATCGATTCCAATATTTCCCAACTGAAACTGTGTCGGGTTTTCGTACTTGTCTGTACGAATCTTGTTCGCCACTGCGAGGCCAGCCATAAAACCATCTTCGTGGAATGCGTAGCTGACGTTGTCAGCCTTGTTGAGTAGATCCAGGTGTTGTGCTGCCTGGAGGGCCGCAGAGGAGATTATGGGGAGATAATAGCTCCGCCGGCACTGGATTTCGTCGCGCTGGCGCTGCTGGACAGGGTTCAGAGTGACGATGACACGACCGACGCTGCCCGGTTGGCTGGGCCAAGAGACTGATTGCAGTCGGTTCATGTCGTTGTGTACGCAGATTTGGTCAGAATAGCTTCAATTTGTCTCTTGCTTGGATACGCCATTTTATTGTTGGCTATAAGTTTCGAATATCACTTCTGCAGTATTACAGTTCTATATAGAGACAATTCTGTGCCGTCACAGACAAAGAAAACCGCGCCGTGACAAAGGAAAGTTGACTGAAAAGTACCCATATCAAATCATGGGTCATCTATGCCCCTATTGCTAACCTCGGTCACTCTCATGCCTTTCAAGACTACAGTTGTCAAGTTGACTGTGCCCATAGCGGTAGGGGAACATGTACTGCTTCCAGACGAGGATGGTAGCAACGATGTTTGGGGCGCCTCAGATATTGTCGTCGCGACTGATTCGGGCTCATAGTGGAGAATAATAAATCACTACCTAGGTAGATTGAACTTTATTAGTCTATATCGGCAATTCATGCAGGTAGCTGACATACCCCAAGAAGCTCATATTGTGCCCTTGACTAAAAATGACCGCTGTTGGGGCCGAATGTATCACGATGACAATGGCGCCTGCCTGTCTCTGACTGGAATCGAGTAATTCCCATTGTGTGACTGCGACACCAATGCAGGTTGCGGAGGAGTGACGATGCGTGGTAGTTGGACCTCAGGACTGCCTGGTACAGGCAGTCGAGAGGCGGGACGCAATGGTCGCTGTCGCAGCGGGCTAGAAGGAGGTGGTGGGATAAGCGTGGGCCGAGGAACCACACCACCTGTCTCCGAATCACCACAGGAGTGACTCCTTGCCATTGTTCTCAAATGATATCGTGCCGTGTGCCTTGTATAACAATATAGCAGGCGGTATCGCCATGTTGTGGTGGTATGTATATTTCCGTGAATCTGGTCTAGCATGAAGACGGATGTTTGTGTTTCTGGAACTAGAACCGGCACATCAACAATTTGCATGCCGTAGGAAGCAGTGTCGTCGTCTCTGTTGCTGTTGCTGCTGCTGTTGTTCCTGTTGCTGCCATCCCTTTGTTGTACTCTCTGTTGCTGTTGCTGTTGCTGTTGATGGTGGTGGTGGTGATGATGGTGCTAAACGCAACATCAAAATGGATGTCTTATTGACTCAAAGTGATTTCTAAAGAATAAGAAGAAGAAGATTCAGCTCTCTCGTGTCCTAGGTGTCTGGCTTCAATGCCATCACAACGAGAAACAGCCATCGTCCCGACCCCGATGTTGGTGGTGATGGTTCTGCTCCTGTAGTAAAAGCAAGAGGAAGAGAAAGAGGAAGGGAGAGGAAGAGGGGAAGAGAACAAGAGAAGAAGAGAAGAATATAAGAAGAGGGAAGCTGGCAGGGAGGAAGGAGGCAACCACGTGCCGCAAAGGTCGTGTTCGTTTGTCGCCTGCCTATTTGGGACGGTGGGCAATTACGCCCGGATTGCTCTCTACGTTGTCGCAGTCAGTGTACTACGTAGAAGGCCAAAAAAAAAGAAAAAAAAAAGGATGATATTTGTCCAAACGCCCGACGCGCCTTGAAATGTATTATGTACACGGATAATATCTTCAGAGAAAGTGAAAAGATATGTTAAGTCCTCACCTAGAGAACGGTAGCACTGGTTTCAGGGCAATCGACATCGGTCCCTGTCGCCGAGTCATCGTCATTATAGTATCCCTCATCTTCGGCCTCTTCTTCTACATCGTCTTCGACTTCGTACAGAAAGTCTTTCTCGTCAAAAGCATATGTCTTGATGATTCCTCGGGCGTATCCCTGAGGGGCCTTATTGTTACCGTCATGATCGCCCCCAAAAGGCGGATGATGTGGTTGTCTTGGTGCCCTCGCACAAACCAACTCAAGCTTTATATCATCCGGGCCATTTAGTGGGTTTGAGCCGTGATTGGGTCCACGAGCGATGATGCCGACGGCAACCTCCTGGGCGTGGCCCATAGGAGTTGCGCCGGGAATGTACCATGTTCGCCATGGGGCGGCAGGACTGCCTGGTGCGGCAACACTTATGGCTTCCGATGCGTTGTTGCTGCCAGATGCTGTGACGTTGACAACAGCTAAACCGTTAATAAGCCTTTGCTTGGACATTAATCGAAAAGGGAGGGAGGGGAAAATCTTACCATAGGTGGGAATTAGATCCAAGTCAAACAGTGTAGGCGGACATCCGTCGATAAAGGGTTCTGGAGTGCCGGTCATCAACGGCTTCAGTACCGTGTCCAGTGGTAAATCGTAAGGCTTTCCCGAAGTACTCAGATTAAATAACGAGGACCGCAAGAAAGTTTTCAAATTGTTCGAACAAGCCTCGCCCCAAACGCCATCACAGCCGTTATTGGCGCCGCCGACCCAACCGCCTAGATTTCCGATACGTAATGCAACCTCTGTTGTCCAATTGATGCCGCGCATATTCGAGTTGAAGTCCGTGACGATTCCCCTATCATACTGAAGCCAATATCCCACTTTGATTGCACACGTATTTGGGTTGGTGGGAGACCCCCATCCGGCGTCGAATCCATAGTAGAAAAGTAGTGGTGCGGGTGAGATAGCATCAAATTGGAACGAAACGGAAACCTGGGCTAGACCATCGATGCAATTGGCATTGTCGAAGGTACAGTAATCGGAGGCGGCCGGCAATATCGGGATAGAAACGAAGGCCAGCGCTGCCTTCAAAATGTTGGTAGAAATCGACTTCATTGCTTTCTGTTCCTTCTGTTTTTAATTCTTTCTTTCCTATTTCCCCCCTCTATCGCTCCTCCCGCCTCAATCACCGAGTGCTGAACACGCTTGCTGGTGTTTCAATTCCGAGACACATATGGCGGCGTCTGTCAAATTCGCGGCGGCTCGCACATGTGAGCATGATATCGTTCTGTCAGGGACCGTACACTCGTAACTGCTCCTAGAGGAGCGTAAAAGTGTAGGAAACCTTGCAGACTGAATGATGAAGAGAAGAAATAGATTCCAGACCGACCGGGGTGGTTACACTGGCCATCGAAAAAGGGAAGAGGGGACGATCCTGGGTCCTTGGCAGATCCCGATGCACGAGAACCACAGCGTTCCAGGTTGATGCGCCTTCCAAGAGACCAGCGATTTAGCCAGGTTTTTTCTTACTCCACCGGAATACGGGATATGGAATTATGGATAGTGGTAATCTAGAAATAGAGCGAGTAAATCACAAGAAAATACACAGTTGTTATTCCGGCGACCACGCTGAATATCTGCGCCAGGTCGAAATACGTAGTTAATATGGTTACTTTGTGCGTTGAAAAAGAAAAGCAATGACAGCCACGTTACATTAGTTGGCAGCTCGGATAGTACGAGATTGGCTGGAGATAGCCCGGACCGACGATAGTCCGTGGGGATTGGCAGTTGGGCCGCCGAGCCGCAGTGCGAAGTGGGAATGGGGAATGAGCCGACGACGGACCAAGAGAGCCTCAACAACCTCACACGACTTGCAATTGACTGCGTATTAGCTTTTACAACCTACTTTCTAAATTTGTACGCTTGCCACTTCCCACCCCCACGCCAACCGCGCTTGTGTACCCTCTCCTCCCTGTCGACAGTTGACGGTTGTGCGCGCTCATCCGCCGAGAGCTGTGAGGTCTATTCTTCACTGCCTCATGACCCCCCTATGACCACGCCGGATGCCTTCAGGGATGCCGAGCACTTCGCTGATGTCTCTGGCATCCCGGATGTGGCTAATTTCGATGATGTTGAGCAACCCCTCACCCCCACCCAGCAGGACCTGAGGCAGAAGGTGCAACGGAAGACGAAGATTGCTTTGATTGATCGTTTACTGCGCGAGCTCGACATCATCATATACTGCGAGCTTGCTGCATTGTATTATATGGAGTAAGTTTGTTTCTCTGGTGTTGATTGACTCAATGCTGATTATGATATAGTTGTACCTTTTTCCTCTTTGCGTTACGTGTTATTGTACAGCTTATATTCTTCACGCCGAAAGCCCCGCCCTTCGAGCCCACGAGAAGCCAGCCATATATCGGTGCCATCTTCGGCAGTAATTTACTATGCGCATTCCTACATATAGTCGCCATCCATCCGAGTGCCGGCGAAGAAACGCGAGGATATCTCCATGGCGGTCTCTTTATTGATTTCGTGGGGCAGAAAGCTCCAGTGTCGCGAGTCCGGCTCGTGATGTTTGACTTTCTCATTATGCTGATACATCTGGTCATGTTGGGCTTGATATTAGAACGTGTGCGGACGGATGTAAAACGCGAGTCTACAGAGGGCGGCGAGTCTCAGGCCACCCCAACAGAGGCGGAGGATGGTACGAACCCTGACCAAGATCATGATGCCGAAGAACGGGGTGTTTTACGAAATGAAACGAACAACGATGAATCTGCTGAAGAATCGCAGGATTCGACTCTTGAGCGAACGGCCTTGTTAGCTGAACCTGCTGAAGATGGCTCAAGTCTGGCGTCTAGACATACTCACCCTCTTGACACGTTTGCATCCGGGGAAGCCTTGATATTGGACATGGGCTTGTTCGAGACAATACGTGATCAGTGGAAACACAGTACGGGAAACAGGCCGCGTACTGCGTTTGCACCTTCTCAAGAAACCACGACATTTTTACGAGAGCATCTTGGCGTTAGTGTAGGGCCGGATGGTCGAGTCCTTAGATTTCAGCGATGAGTCAATACAAATGTTGCATCAATGAGCGTTTGACAGTAGACATGTTGACACCGTTCAAGCATTGCTTCAAGAAATAAGAAGCATGTACTGCCAATGTAGTATGATATACTTGATACCCAGCGGGTTCCAGTACAGCAACTAGCTCAGCATTCTGAAATTAATGATAGTTGACATGCTCCAACACTACTTGCTTGCTCGGCCCTTCCTTCATTCGGTGGCGTGTCTGGTCTACTTTACATGAACAAGCCGCGTCGCAGAGTAGGGCCGCATCATGAGTGCAAGTGCCTTCTTCAGCCAGACAATGAGTAGAACCCCCGTCATCACAGCCGCAACCGCACGCCTCCTCACAGAAAGACGTCTTGGCAGGCTCTTCGCAGAGGATGGTAGTAGGATCAGGCGTAATATCCGCAGAGCAAAAGCAAGTCTCAACACATGTCCCCTTCCATTGATTCTGTGCATGCAATTGGGTCTATCGAGCAAGAGATGCTGTTTTCCTCATTTGGCGGACAGACACAGCCGCAAGCCTGGGTACAAAAGGAGACTGAGGTTGGCTGATTGCATTTTACGACGGTTGATGCGTTCGAGGCAATGATGAGATTGAGAAGAATGACTAATATGACTTTGTTCTTCATGCTTGCCCAGGTAGAGAGAGAATCTGGTGAGCTTTCCTTGCAGGGACGCAAGTATACCTAAGTTGGCAAAAGTGAAAAGATGGCAGGAGCTTCATAGATGTCAGCACCAGCTCTACCTATGTAGGCATTTGAGCAATATCATGAGTGATGCATCATGCCATGAGGTTGTCAAGTCATGAAAAGATGTATTTAGCCGGAAATATTCGAATTAATTTCTCTTCTCTGGAGGGGGTGTATTCGGAGTTCAGCCTAATGGCAACTATTATGTCTTTGATCTGCTTGATACTGAGCGAACCCTAATCCGGTATAGTGCAGACCGTACCCTCGGAGTCTAGCGATATCCCCGATAGCAGCTCAAGCTACGGTGTCTCCAGATCGATTGATCCGACATCTTTCAATTGTCTGACCATTGTGAGCAGTTCAACTGACTTGCAATTGTTACATGCAATAGTTCTCACTCAGCCCATGGAATCTAACAACTAACCATTCTCCATACACGTGCCACAATGGCTTCCTCACCGACTTCCTACCGTCCCCGACAAAAAAAGAAGCTCCCAACAACCTTCTCCGGCACCAACAACAATGACCTGATCCTCGACGCGGGCTCCCCGCATGCGGCTCCTGCTTTCCCGCTGGTTTCTTTCATGTGGTTTGCGCGCAGCCCAACTTCGCAATGGATTATACTTCCGTTGATTCTTATGGTGGTGGGATTGTTTCGGTGGGCTGTGAGTTTGTGGGGATATTCGGGTATGTACCGCTTCATGATGCTTTAGATAGGAATCGTCATTGACTTGTTGGGGGTGTAGGGTTTAATGTGCCTCCCTTACACGGCGACTTTGAAGCTCAGAGACATTGGATGGAGTTGACTATTCATCTTCCGCTCACGAAATGGTACTTTTACGACTTGCAATACTGGGGTCTTGATTATCCGCCATTGACGGCATACCACAGCTGGTTGTTGGGGAAGATGTATGGATCTTGTCTTCCAGACCGTCGTGCGAAGAATTGCATAGCTAAGATTTAGTAGTGGCTCGCTGGTTGATCCGGCTTTCTTCGCTCTCGACGCATCGCGGGGTATCGAGGACCCCCTTCTTAAGCTCTACATGCGCGCCACCGTTATCGTATCGGAATATCTTGTCTACATACCCGCCGTTGTGCTCTTTGCACGCCGCTACGGTCGTCTCCTCGGGGTACCGATGTGGTCAACTTCCATAGCCCTCATCGCTATCTTGATGCAGCCCGGAAATATTCTTGTCGACCACGGTCATTTCCAGTACAACACGGTCATGCTGGGGCTCATGGTGGCTAGTGTCGAGAGTATACTGACAGGTCGACTACCATTGGCATGTGCATTCTTCGTTGCGGCATTGTCCTTCAAACAGATGGCACTTTACTATGCACCCATCATGTTTTCTTTCCTTCTGGGAAGCTGTATCTTCCCTCGCATACGGATTGGTCGGTTCTTGGCTATTGCTTTGTCGACGGTAGCGGCTTTTGCTATTATACTTTCACCATTCATCGCCGTATCGCTGAATGACTGGGCTCATGGAACCGCATTACCCGGTCCATTACCGGCCCTCATCACAGAACTGCCGGTTGAATTGGATGAAAAAGCTTGGTATTACGCACCACTTCTTCAGCTCGGCCAGCTTATCCATCGCATATTCCCCTTTGCGCGAGGATTGTTCGAAGACAAGGTCGCAAACGCCTGGTGCGCCATCCACACATTCTACAAACTACACCGATTCCCATCGTCCTTATTGCAGCGTGCATCTCTCGCCGCGACTCTGGCATCAATCTCCGTTCCCTGCCTCGTTATCTTCTGCTATCCTCGTCCACAATTCCTCTTACTTGCTTTGAGTAGCTCCGCATGGGGATTCTTTCTTTTCTCCTTCCAAGTCCACGAAAAGAGCGTCCTACTACCTTTACTCCCCATGACCCTCCTCTTCGCCGGTGACGGAGGTCTAAACAAAGTCAATCGTGCCTGGATTGGCTGGGCCAATATTCTTGGCGCATGGACAATGTACCCCTTACTCAAACGCGAAGACCTCCGCATCCCATATTTCGTCATTACTTTCCTTTGGGCTTACCTGTTGGGACTGTTCCCTACCTCAATTGAGATTTTCAGGGCAAGGAACATTACCACTACAACCAAAGAGGCCTCGGTCAATGGTCTTACAGTGTTGATCCATTCAATATTCTATCTCAGTATGATTGGATGGCATGTCCTCGAAGCATTCGTGCAACCGCCAGCCGGCAAACCGGATCTGTGGGTTGTATTGAACGTTCTTATTGGCGCCAGCGGATTTGGTCTGGCGTACCTGTGGACGACGAGCAATCTGATTGTGCAGGCTTATAGATTGAGCGGAAAACCGTCTGGAGATGTGAAGAAGAAGACCCAATAATCTTTCTATCTGTATATTCATTAATTCTTTACTTGAGATTATACCTTGATACCATACCATACCAATCAATCAAGAAACCATTCTTCGAGCATATAGTACATATATATATATACAAAACGTAAATCCCAAACAAAATGCCCAAATCAATCAATCAATCAAATGAGAGGAGTATCCGCAAAGGCCCAATAACGTATCCCAATGCAATGTATATATGCAATCGTCGTCCCACTACACACAAAAGTCTATCCCCATACCTACTACATAGTAGGTATCCGTTTTTTTTTTTCTGTTCAGTAGGCTGAATTAGATCTTAAATCCATACCCAGCCATACAGGCCTTGTACTGCTCCACCAGCGGCTTGCAGTCCGTCTTCGCAGGATCGTCGGCTTTGGAGAAGAGCATACAGTCGTCGCGCGCGGTTTTTTCTTCTTTGCAGACGCAGCAGGGCTATTCCAATTGTTAGTTAGCTAGCTACATCGTGGGCGCGTGATGTTGTTGTTGTCGTTGGTAGGTGGGTGGAAATGGACGAACCTTGGGTTTTTCGACTGGTTTGGGGGCGGGTGTGGATGTGCTCGAGGAGCCTGGTAAGCAGATACAGTCAGCGAATGTCTGAATAATGAGAAAGAGGAGCTCGGGGTGGGTGTGAATTGAGCTGCGAGATGTGTCTCACACGGACTGTTTGCGAGAGACACTTACCGAACCAGCCGGAGAACCAAGACATTTTGAATAATTGAGGACTTGCGGCTTTTTTTGGGGGTTGATTGTCTCTGCGACTGCTGCAACAGAGACGAGAATGCAAAGATTCAGGACAATTTGTGAAAAGAGAGGTTGGTGAAAGATTTCGCAATTAGTAATCTAGATCTCGAAATCGAATGATTCCGATGATGGCAGAATTGGTTACTAGTTAGTATGGGCCTGGCAGGGCGGTGAGTCGGTTTCAATAGTTTAATGACGCTAGCACCAAAATGGTTTAGATAGGTGATAGCTTAATTTTACCTGGCGACTGGCGGGGTTTAAAGCATCGAAGGCGAATAATACTCCGTAGAGTCCGTACAGGGGAAAAAAATAAAAAACAGTACAGCCCCTCCTCCTCCCTTTTCTTCGCCTTCACGTGCTTGTTTTCGTTTCCTTTACAACGACTTGTTTACGAACCTCTTTGAAGACCATTCTGACGACGAGTTCATACCTATTATTTATGAAAAATGGCCAAAATATTCTCCATCAGCGGCAAGGGCCTCAAACTCGATACCGTGGCGGACATCGAAACCCATGCGAAACCTCTCCTCGAGGACACCACCTTCACAGAAGTGCACCTGGGTGGTAATACCCTCGGTGTCGAAGCCTCCGAACGTCTCGCAACTGCTCTCGCTGCCCAGAAGAATTTACAAGTCGCCAATCTCGACGATATCTTCACATCGCGCCTCCTCTCCGAGATCCCCCCCGCGTTATCTGCATTATTGAATGCGCTGTTGGAGGTTCCGAATCTGCACACTATCAACTTGTCTGATAATGCGTTCGGACTTAATACGCAAGCACCACTTGTTGATTACCTGTCGCGTGCTGTGCCGCTCCGTCATTTGATTCTCAATAATAACGGGTTGGGTCCCAAGGCTGGTGTTCTTGTCGCCGATGCACTTACGGAGTTGGCAGCACAAAAGGAGAAGGCGCGCAGTGAAGGCAAGGAAGTTCCTCTCCTAGAGTCAATTGTCTGTGGACGAAACCGTCTCGAGAATGGAAGTATGGAGGCTTGGGCTTCGGCATACAAGGCGCATGCGAAGGGTATGCGTTCTGTGAAGATGACGCAGAACGGTATTCGTCAAGAAGGTATTTCGCTACTTTTGAAGGACGGACTGAGCCATGCTTCGGAGTTGGAGGTTCTCGATTTGCAGGATAATACGTTCACGTTACTTGGATCCAGTGCGTTGGCCAAGGTTGTTCAGGGATGGGCTTCGTTGCGCGAGTTGGGTGTTGGAGATTGTCTGCTTTCGGCCCGTGGTGGTATCAAGGTCGCTCAGGCTCTTGCAGCCGGTAAAAACGAAAAAGTCGAGACGTTGCGCCTCCAGTTTAACGATATCAATGCAGAGGGTGTTAAGCAATTCTTGTTTGCGGCCAAGAATACTCTCCCGGCCTTGAAGCGAGTTGAATTGAATGGAAATAAGTTTATGGAGGATGATGCCAATATTGAGGAGCTTCGCGTGCTGCTCGAGAAGAGACAGGAGGAGCATGGTACAGATGAAGATGCTGAGGATGCTTGGGGTCTTGATGAGCTGGACGAGCTTGAAGAAGAGGAAGAAGAGGAAGAAGAGGATGAAAGTGATGAACAAACCGAGGAGGAGGAAGAGGAGGAAGTGAAAACACATTTGGCCGACAAGACTTTGAAGGAGACTGTTCGCGTCGAGGATGAGCCCGTCAGCCAGAAGAAGGATGATGATGTGGATGCGTTGGCTGATGCTCTTGGCAAGACGGGCATTTAAGCTTGCATTATTGCCAATGAGTATCCGTATTCAACGTCAAGAGGCATCAGTCCTATGGAGAAAGAGCATGGGTGCTCGAGCAGTCACCGTATCGCGCTCCACGCTTCCAACTTGTCTGGACCACCGACAGAAATCTCGCTGCAACCCCCTTACCGAAAGAGTGAACGATGTGATAAAGAAATTGCTGTTTGTCCTGCATTTTGTGTTCGATGTAAATAAACAGGTTCATAGATCATGTCGACTTGAGCTACCCATCATCCCCGGCCATGCTGCGTTGCTCTCATCCCCACCTCCTCAGCCCATGATGCCCCTCATGCTTATTCTTTTACTTAGCATTAATCAAGATACCACCATTCAAGAAGAAAGAGGCTTCACACTGTATAGAACGGGATTAATTCAGAATACAGGGGTGTCGTAGAAGGTGTAGATACTCAGCAAAGCCAGCAGCCAATCAAATCAATTGCCGAGCGGTCAAGCGGACAACTTCCCAAAGTGTTTTTGTCGCAAAAAAGCAGCTTCCTTCTCTTTCTCTCTTCACTTTGTGATCGCTGTGTCATTATCTTTCAATTTTTTCCTCTTTATCTTTCTTTGTCTCTTTTTTCTAATCTCCTGTTTGATTGACGGTTTGTCGCAAATCTAGAATTTTGGGGCTTCCAGCATCAGGACTACTCGTCTAGAAGTGTTTACTCACTTTCACTTTTGATTCATTGCGCTTTGCGTAACTGCCTGCGAGGCTTCGTCGTCATCAAACCTCGTTATTGTTGCTGGGTATCAGTGGTATGTACATATTGAGTCATGGCTGATTTTTGCTTGAGATCCGGCGCATCGCATCAGTGATACATACACTTGTATAGACTGATGACGGTCACCGATATCATCCCACAGACGTTTTACCTCATCAGACGATCGATCGCGCTAACTCAGCTTTCGCCAGGTCCTCCAAAATGGACGCCAAAGAAATCGAATTCAAAGCCAAGGCGCTTACAAAAGCCGCGACATCCAGCGAGCCACCAGCCAACCTAATCACCATCTTGAAGGAACTCCAAAAAGGCGTTCGACCTACAGAAGACCTCCTCCGCTCAACCCGTATCGGTATCGTCGTGAATAAACTCAAGCAACACAAAGCACCCGATGTTGCCCGTCTATCGTCCGAGATTGTGTCCAAATGGAGGAGTGAAGTGAATAAGCAAAAGTCGAATGGTTCGCCGCAGCGCTCGAGCACACCGCGCACCGGTACGGCGTCGCCTGCGCCAGCAAGCACACCTGGTGATAAGGCTCCGAAGTCGACTGTTCCGCCCGAGAAACGATCGTGGAAGGCAGATGGTGTTGATACGAACGTCACAAATAATAAGATCCGTGATAGCTGTCTTGGTCTCATGTACGACGGATTATCGTTTATGTCTACCGATCCCCCGAAAGTCGTGCTAGCAAAGGCTGTAGCTGTAGAAAATGCAGCATTCACTTCATTTGGACCGGAAACCAAAGAACAATACAAGACGAAGATTCGAAGTTTATTCCAGAACTTGAAGAACAAGTCAAATCCACAACTTCGACAACGCGTGCTTTCGGGTGATGTGACACCGGACAAATTTGTCAGGATGACCCACGACGAACTCAAATCCGACGAGCGAAGGGCGCTGGACCAGAAGATTCAGAAGGAGAATATGGACAAGGCGATGGTGGCACAAGCCGAACGGAGTATCAGCTCAAGTCTGCAATGCGGCAAATGTGGTCAGCGCAAGGTTACTTATACTGAGGCCCAGACGCGCAGTGCTGATGAACCGATGACATTGTTTTGTACTTGTTTGAATTGCGGAAAGTCGTGGAAGCAGTAATCTTTCTTCTCTTCTCTTTTCATTTCGTTCTTGTGGTCAACTTTTAGAATCTTTGATGCGCAGGTATGGTCCCAGGTCGAGACTACCGTTCATCTCGAGGGAAACAGGAGTTGCGGTGCTTTTTACTGCCTTTGCTTTTTGTTTCAAAATTGTAACTTTAGCACAATGTCTTTTTTGACTTTTTGATCTAGCAGTCCTGAAATAGTAATAACGATCATTCCGATTTCAAAAAATTTTTACCCCGAACTCCCACCAAACGACAATCCAGTCCCTAGCTTGTCCTTGATCGGATAATCCTCCCCTCCCAAAACTTCATCTACCTTGTGAGCTCCGGCAACAGATCTCCTCACATTGCTCGGATTCGCAGATTCGAGATCCTTCAACTCTCCTCTACTCGCCAAAAACGCAGCGCCCGTATCAGCCCAAACCCTATACTCCTGCACTTTTAGCCCCTGGCCTGCATCAGGTTCACTTTCCCCTGTCAGATCCTCGGATAATGTAACCCGCCACATAAACGTCTCCAACCAACTCTCCTTCGTCTCTAGGGACGTAAACCGCGCTCGACCCCGGAGACACACAGTCAGAATCTGCGGATCGACGACCCAATCATCTTCATCGTCAAAAGTAGCGTCGCTGATGGAGAGGTGTTGCGCCAGTAAATCGAAGTATTCGCCAACGGCTTTGAGACCGATGAAGTCGCGGCCGATGAAAGGTAAGAAGGGCTGAAACAAGGGGGAGCCGTGCTCGTGTACGAGTGGTGTTGGGGAGGAGGTGAAGTGTGCTAGGATGGCGGCCGTGGAGGCGTTGGAGGTGAAGGCTGAGATGAGCGAGCGGATGGAGGAGAGGATGGCTGGTCGTGGGGTCGGCATTTTGTTTTTGACGTCTCTTTTCAAAGATGAATTTGATATAGTGGTATTTCGTTTTAGACAATAAAGTACAACATGGCAAAAGGAGATGTTGAGGTGTCGATATACTTTTGACAGAAGTATGATGTCATCTGGGGGAGCTGTCCCAAAGAGGAAATATCTATCAAAGTCTCTTACGCCGACCAAGAGCTGTTCATACAGGATAGGATGCAGATATACATAAATCGACAAGCATAAATAGGAAGAACTCTGCCATATTTCCGTTGGACTCATATGGGTATATTAAAGGTATACCTTATTAATTGTATGGCAGGTCCCGATACGGAAAGTAGGGCAAAAGATTAGTGCTTTGGTATCTAAGCTTGCCTAGATTTTTTCAAACATTGGCTGTTCAGTTTTGCAGGTATGTTTAATTCTTGTTAATTTGATAATTAAATCTAGTAATTAAATCTAGTATCCGACAAATTTTGCCTTGATCTTCCAGCGCTACATACCAAGCCGAAGGCTACATACTAAGCCCAAGGAGTACAATCAATCCAGTCAACATACCCAAATCCACCACCTACATACCCAAACTGAAACACCTTAGCAGGTTCATCATACTCCTTCCACACGGTTTCATTCAAAATCGTATCCCAACCACCCGCAATGCGTCCCGTTTCATTCCAACCCGGTCCATACGTGTTGAATTCCGCCTGCAGCGTGACGCCTGGAGTATAATTCTCAACACCTTTATTCACCCAATCCGTATACCCACTACTCTTGATACTTCCATCTTCATACGTACGCGCAAAGATTGACCTATGAAGGGCGTTCCAGGGTCTACCAAGCGCACATTTGCCTTGAATCGTAGCTGCGATTGAGGCATTGGCGGCCTTGACGGTGGAATCCACAATGTAGACTCCGAATTTGTTCGCGTAGGTAGTGTTTGTACCCTTCCAGGCCGTAATGCCGCCACCACAAGAGCGGAGTTGCAAAGCGCAGGATTGGAACCAGGCTGTGCCAAATCCGTACAGGAAGTCGGTTTGTCCGGCGATGATGGAGTCATAGAAGTAGGCGTTGCCTAGTTTGCCGATGTATACCTATCATTCATATGGATCAGTATAGTGGAATTGACCCGAGTAGGGGTGATATGGCATACCGTATCCTGATAAGAATAGAAACCAGAGTAATAAAACCCGGCATTGGCATAGCTCACACTAACTGCCAGCGATGGTCCAGCAGAGTACTCGGAGAACACATTCCGGAAATCGATATTGTATACCCTGAAATCGGTACTGCCATACGGCGTATCGACTGGAACTGGCCAACCTGTGGGACCAGCGCCAGTGAGAGAAGCATTCTGTGTGGGCGCGACGGTCAATACACTTGTAAATGCATTGTCGAGATAAGTAGCGCTGTTTGCTGCACTCCAGTAGACAGTGACCTGGTTCTCGCTAGCATTCAATGGATGGCTCGTTTCGCCGAGGAGAGTCACAGGGCCTGGGCGGGTGATGTTCAATTGTTCAGTGTAGTCGCCGGCGCGGATAAGGATTGTTGCCGATGAGTTGTCATGAGGCAGAGAAAGAATTGCGGATTGGATTGAGGTGAAATGTGTGTGTTTGGAAGAAGAAGAGGAAGAGTTGTCCTTGGAAACGATGACGGTGTGGTCTGGACAAGCTGCGAGTACGCCGGCCTGGCAGGGAAGGCGAGAATTGATTCTGCTAGCTGGTGCTGCTAGAGCTGTAGGAAGAAGAGCAGACAATGAAACCAAAGTCTGGAAGACTTTGTTATTATCTAGAAATCTCATGGTGAAAAGCTGCTTGTGTTCCACGCCCAATGTGTTAGGTACGGAATCACAGAAAAATGTCTTCGGCGTCCTGCTCGGCTTGACATATACTAGAAAATATTCTTGCACAAAGAGAAATAATTGATCTCCTTATATAGATTTACAACATGCAAATAGCTCTACAACATCTCCTGAATTTATCCGGGGAATATGCGGGGAAGCAATAGCCTCTCCTCCGGATTATCTCCCGCAATCACCCATTTGACTGGAGAAATAAAATGTACTGTCCGAAATAACCAAGCTTCTACATCAGATTAGAAATGTTTCTTGAGAAAGCTTCTTTTTGAAAACAAATGTTTTGATTCGTGTATCGCTTGGACCTTGCAGATTGCGCATGGCAGTTAAATCTCCGCTTAGGGTTAGGAGACGGAGAAATTGTGTCCACCTCTTAGATGACAGGTATTGATATGGAAAATTTGAAGACCAATGGACGGTTTATATCATTCTAAGGTTAATCACATGTTGATAATAAATAGAGTAGCTAAATTAAACGGGAAAGACATATCATTATCGTATCATAAATAAGGCAATCTACATGACAGCACGCTTAACAACAAACTCATCCAAAACCTCGACAGCCTGCTTCTTATCCAACGGAACACCATAACCACCTCCACCAGGAGTCTGAACAATAAATCTATCACCCGTATTCATTGCCATTGACGCCTTGGCTCCAACAGATATGGCCCGCACAGATCCATCGATAGGGTCCTTGCGAATCCACAGATTCACTCCTCTCTTCCCATCCTCTCCACCAGCCATACCATATGGCGCAACGACTCGTCTCTCAGACAAGATGCTTACTTGCAATGGACGTCGTAACTCAATATCACGAATACAACCATCACCACCCCGGTTTCTGCCTGCCCCACCACTGCCCTTGCGGATACTGAATTCGCGGAGAAGAACCGGATACCGCTTCTCAAATGTCTCTGGGTCAGTCATGCGTGTGTTTGTGCTACCGGTATGAACACCGGACTGACCCTCCCAGTTTGCGCCTGCACCTGCACCACCGGCGATAGTTTCGTAGTATCCGAATCCCTTGGTAACGGCACCAGTAACGGGATCTTTACCACCGTAGCCGAACGTGAGGTTATTGCATGTTCCCTGACTAGCACCCATAACCCGGAATGCTTTCAGGATAACATCAATGATGCGTTGTGCTGTTTCAACGTTTGATCCTACTGTTGCGGCTTTCATGCTTGGTGAAAGAATTGTGTTGGGTGGACAAACGACGTCGATGGGTGCCAGACAGCCTTGATTCAGGGGGATGTCGGTGGAGATCATGGATCGGAGGCAGTACATGATACCGCTGTACATGACTGCTGGTGGACTGTTGAGATTGTTTAACGCTTCGGGCCCAGTGCCGGTAAAGTCGAATTTGGCGGATCCGTCGGTTGGGTCGATGGTTATTTTCAATACTAATGGGGTTCCGTCATCCATGTAATCGACTGCCTCGAGAGGCTGACCTTGGAACCGGCGACTGAAGTCTTTGAGTAAGCCGCGAACAGTATCTTCGGCATTCTTCTGGACGGCGCGCATGTATAGCTCGACAACAGGCCAGCTGTATTCGCGCACAAGGCCTTGTATCAGGTGGATACCTTTGTTGTTTGCCGCAATGCCTGCTTTGAGATCGGAGATGTTGTCATTCAAGGTTCGTGTGCCACTGCAGCCAGGATATTGAGCCGGAACCTCGTAGAGAAGGTGAGTAACGCCTTCTTCGTCAAAGACACCCTCCTTCACCATCTTGAATGACTCAATGGCAGCACCTTCCTGCCACAATTCAGTCGAGTTGGGCGGCATACTTCCCGCAGCTATACCACCAATATCAGCATGGTGGCCACGGTTTGCGACAAAGAAGAGAATCTTTGTAGGGTCATTCTCGTCAAATACAGGTGTTGTTACAGTCAAGTCCGGAAGATGAGTACCACCGGCAATAGGATGGTTTGAGAGAATCACATCGCCAGGTTTCAGTTCTCCCTTTGCGTATCGTTTTGCCTGGTATGCGATAGCGTAGGACATTGACCCCAAGTGAGCGGGTATATGAGGTGCATTGGCGACTAATTGGCCATCTGCTGAAAAGACTGCACAACTATAGTCGAGACGTTCCTTGATATTTGTCGATATAGACGTCTTTCGAAGGGTCTCGCCCGTCTGCTCAGCCACGCTCATGAATCGATGACCAAAGACGGAAAGTTGGATAGGGTCAACCTCATCTGCGGATATCTTTTTAGTCTCGGCATCAAGTAGATCAATAACAACATGCTCATCCAAGACAGTCGCTTCGCTTGCAGGGTCCACGACGATAGTCTGAGTTGCATCAATGATCATGGCTGGTCCGAGTATGACGCTGCCTTTGGGTACGTCTTGTAGATGGAATATGCGCGAGTCTGTCCATCCCTCCTTTTCAAAGTATACTTTTCGAACCAGAGCTGGTTTCAGGTCTTGCTCGCTTGAGCGATTAATTTCTTTCAATTGTTTAAATGGGCTTTTGATTTTGACATCCACAGCCTTGCCAACCGAGCGAAGGCGGACGTCATCAACTAGAATTTCGCGAGGCTGGGTGAATCCAAACTCGCGTTTGTGACGAGCAATAAACCCCTCGGAAAAGGTAGCGGCGTCAGATTTGGATATCATAAGCGAAGTATCACTGCCACGATAACGCATGTTGAGGAACACTTCATGTGAAATCTGATCTTCAGCAAACCCTTCCTCAATAAGCTGTTTGGTGCTTCGCTGACGGAGAGCATCAGCTCGCTTCTCAATACGAGGAGCGGAATCCTTGTTATAAACACCTGACTCCGGCTCTTGAAGCTCAACGACGACATCTGCAAGAGCCATTCCATAGGCTGATAAGATGCTGGAGAAACGGTGAATTAACACTCGTTTAATGCCGAGGTCTCGCGCAATGGCAGTTGCATGTTGTCCACCAGCACCGCCGAAGCAGACGAGATTGTGAGCAGCAGTTTCATAACCACGACCTTCGCTCAGAGCACGAATGGGTCGTGTCATAGATGCGTTTGCCACAAGAAGGAAGCCCATGGCGACTTCTTCCGGTGTCAGAGTTTCTGTGCCTTTCTTTTCTGCATTGACGACTTCGGTGAGTTCCAAGAACTTCTTCTTGACTACATCAAAATCTAGAGGACGAGCAAAGTAGTCTGGCAGAATACGGCCGAGAAAAAAATTTGCGTCAGTGATCGTGAGAGGACCTCCTTTGCCATAACATGCTGGACCAGGGTATGCTCCTGCAGATTCAGGACCGGCGACGAACAGGCCATTGCGCCAAAACAGCATGGAGCCTCCACCTGCTGCTACAGTATGGACGTCCAACTGTGGGCTTTGAAGCGCGACCTGCGACACAGTTGTTTCGAAGACGTGCTCGAACGAACCGCTATAACGGGACACGTCTGTGCTTGTTCCTCCCATATCGAAGCCAAGGACAGGTGTTCCATCTTCCTCATCATAGCAAGTGCGAGCACACCCGATAACGCCAGCAGCAGGGCCGGATAGAATTGCTCGTAGACCCGTAAATCTCGTGAGTGAGGTCAAACCACCATCTGATTGACATAAAAGTAGTTTCTTGGCGTTATGATCTTCTAAACGACCTTTGAAGCCTGATCGGAAACCTTCAATATACTGTGCAATGACCGGAGATAGATAAGCGTCTGCTGTCGCCGATTGAGCTCGAGGAACAATTCGAATCATAGGCTGTAATTCCGAAGACACCGATGCTCTGAAACCGAACTCTCGTGCAATCGCTGCCACGGCAGCTTCATGATCCGGAAATGCAAATGAATGCATAAATGCAATAGCCAGCGTGCGATAACCCTCATCCCACAATGACTGAAGATCTTGGCGGACTTGCGTAAGATCTGGTGGTTGTAATACGCGGATGGCTTCTCCGGTAAGGCCTTCGACCAAGGCTGGGTCGGATTTTATATCGATAGGTTGAGGTTCGGGGTCTTCGGCAAAGCCTTCTATTGTAACTCTTTCATCTACTTCGATTACTTTCTCATATAGACGGTCGAGTTTGGAAACGGAAAGGTCGAAAATGCTAGGTCGGGCCTGGTTGCCGATTACGAGAAGGTCTTTGAAACCTTTTGTGATTAGAAGGGCGACTCGCTCGCCTTTTCGTTCTAGGAGGGCACTAATCAATAAATATTAGTTATTTTATGCAATATAAGAGTGTGTAGGATACTAACTTTGTGGCAACAGTTGTACCCATACGGATTGACTCGACCGGTGTGATATCCAAAGGTGTACCTCTGGGAATCGTTTGGCCAGTGGCCTGTTCAAGAATTTGCCGAATACCTTCGATTGGCGCATCATCATATTCTCCCGGATTTCTGGATAACAACTTAAAGATCAAGTCATTTTCCCGACCAGGGATGCTTGCCCAGCTATTCTCGATATACATTAGTAACCTCGAATATAGGGCCTGAGTGAGAGAAGACATGGACAACGTACAAGTCACAAAATGTACCGCCCCTGTCAATGGCAATTCTAATACCTTTAGTTTCGCTTTCTATAGCCATGATTCCGATTATTCCGATTAATCTTCGTTGTCAAGATTATAAACGATTTTTTATGTTTGTGTTGGTGTTGATGGATGTAAGCCACCAAAAGACGTGGCTGCCGTGCATCTTTATACAAAGCATCTTGATTGCCCTGTAATGACGCACGATTTGTCAGTGCATATACTCGGTTCAATAAAGCATAGCCTCCGGTCGATAGCAACGTGTAGCCGATGCGCGTGAGTCTACATGGGAGACGAGTCTCAATCTCCGTAGGTTGTTGGTGGGTGTGTTGTTCACGGCAGCGGCAAGAAAATCGCCGAGCCGAGCATTTCGGCTCTGATAAGATATTGCCGGCTGATTTCTTATCTATTGACTCGGATCCCTCTCTGGTATGTAACCCACCCCAGAGCCTCACATCATTTCTCGCCTTCAATTCCAGGGAAACAGATCCACAATAAGGAACAGATACTGATAAAAGTAAACAATATGCCAAAAACCATTCGTCGGGAGTCGAAAGACGGTTCTCCAGTTTCTGTGGAAGAGTTGGATGATCGACCATCGAAACGCCAACGGAATTCATTAGCGTATGTCCCACAATGTCATTAGTATCTATTGAACCAGAATGGTGTTGATATGCTCTATAGCTGTTTGAATTGCCACGGTAGCAAAGTAAAATGTTCGGGAGGCAATCCATGTCGCAGCTGTGCTCGAAAGCCCGAAGGCACCGAGTGTGTTTACCCTTATAGAGACCGGAAGGTCCAGGTCCAGGAGAGGTGAGTCCACTGATCTTAGAGGGCTTGGTTCTGTATCTCTAATATATCTGATGTATCAAGTTATTTGAACTGGTTAAAGCATGAGGTTGCGCTTCTCAAAGGCAAAGAAGTCTCAGAAGAAGATGTAGTCAGGCAATCATCACAAAGGCAATACACGCCCGAAACTCTCGAGGAAGACGACGACTCACTGGAACGAATCGGCAATGTTGACGTCGACCTCAAAAACCCTCTTATCGAAGACAAAGCATGGTTCGTAACAGACAGCGCATCATGGCAACCCATATACATTGGTGAAGCGGCATGTACAGCTTTTGGTACACGATTACGCCAATTCCTGAATGGCAATGAGCCTGTCGCGCCATTATCACGATCCAAGTACTCCAAACACAAGGCCTTCTTACGCATGGCAGCCCCAGCTCCCAGATTTGAGTGGCCTAATCGTGCTTATGCACATTTACTGCTTAAAGTAGCATTGCGGTTTCTGGGTAATGATTATCATTTGATGCTGCGCAAGTCGACAATAGAGAGAATGCAAGCGATCTATGATACACAGAAACTCGATGATCCAGTTTTTGTCTGCAAATTGTTTGCGCTCTTCTCCATGGGGGAGATGTATTCTAACCGACGATTGGGATCGACTAAGGGACCTGATGTACCCGGTACTGGCTACTTTGTGCAGGCAATGAGTCTGACTCAAGATATGCATGAGGAGGCCTCGGTTGTGTACGTGGAAGCACTTTTGATTATCGTAAGTTGTTTTCTTATCGGACATGTGTCACGGTGTTCAATTCTGACGATACACGGCAAACAGTCTCTGTATTCGCTGGCACTCAATAGAACCAAATCCGCATATACCTACGCTGGAATGGCGCTCCGTCTCTGCCTTACTCTAGGCCTACATCACAATGTCCCCGAAGGTTACACAATCTCTGCCGTTGAGAGAGAACATCGCATACGGGTCTGGTGGAGCGTATACATTATCGATCGTATGACCAGCTCAAAACTGGGTCACCCAGTCACTGTCCAGGATAGTGACATTGACGTCGACTTACCATCAATGGATAAACTCACGCCCAGTGAGCAAGAAGAATTCTCTGATCCTTCTCATCTCATTGCGCATGTCAAGCTGGCGAGAATTTCGGGTGATATTATCTCGGACATATATGGTCGATCCAGTCAGACCAAGGCATTTGTGCAGAGTGTGCAGAAGATTCTTCGCAACCTTAGAACATGGGCGGAAACATTGCCTGCAGGTGTGCAGATTTCGCAAACCAAGCCCTTGAAATATTCATCGAGGAATGTTGCGTCGTTACATTTGTGCTTCAATCAGGTAAGCCCGGCTTCGTTCCAATCCTTGTTCTATACCATACTCATGAATGACCTATGAACTCTTAATAGTGCGTAATACTCACTACCCGCCCAATTCTGTTTCACGTCTTCAAATCCTGCTTTCAAGGCCAAGGCGCCACAGCCCCATCACCAACTACCATGGCCTTAGCAGACGCATGCATCCACGCTGCACGCAGCTCCAACGGCCTCCTCACCCAACTCTGGATCGACGCCGGAATGGCAATATACGGCTACTTTGACGCCCACTACCTATTCTCTTCCACCATTATCCTAATGATGTCCAGCATCCTCGGCACACACAACAGTGACGCGGACCGCGAAGCCGTCGATACCGCATCCGATATCATGGAGTCCATTGTAAAAGATGGCAACCTACCCGCAGCCGGGTTCTATGAGCATTTCCTCGAGATTCGAAAAGTGATGTTGGAATTCGCAGATCGCAGTACTAATGGCAATGGCAATGGTCCAGCACAGCCAATGGATCATATAGCAGAATTACTAGTCATGCCCGGAAGTGGTGCAGACATTAGGCTGGATGATGGCGATGGACAACAGAACCCTCTGGTGGACAATAATAACAACAGTGCATTCTTAACTCAGAGTCGATTGGATAATCCTTCCATCGAGGACTTTTTGACCCAAGTGGATATTCATCATGGTGTTCCGGTTGGGATTGAGATGGCGGGTAATAATAACATATCAACGCCAGGGCCATGGTCCAACGGGTTGATTTCCACCGGCTGGCTATTTGAATAAGATGGACAGGAAGACATTTGTATATAGCGATGATCTTATGATTATGAAACGATATGATTATTGGCGACGATGTTTTCTGATTCAATTGTATTTGAGACTTTGTGATTGTTCGTACTTTACAATTCAACTTTCTTTTAAAGGTCTCGTCCCACCGGGCGTTTACGATGGCGTGCTAGTAATAAAAAGTGATGGGTAGCTAAGTTGTGGGTATTGACGATATATGAAAGTCTCTATCTTGTTATACACTGAGTGGTTCTTCTCTTGTATATCCAAAACAGGCTATTTCAATCTGCCTACTCCCCTCGAAACTCAAGCGAGGGTTATTTCCAAGGCTGTGGAGGCGAGGTCATATGCTTTGTGTACGGAACGGGCTATGAAGATGGTCTATAGAAAGGACTATCGCTCATCCATTCTCTAGAATCGAGGTCATATTTCCTTCCCTTTGGGATCACCGTATTTGACTGGATGGTCCTTGAAGTCGTATTGTGGAGGACTGGCGGGGCTATCCTGGGAAGGTGGTTCATAGGCAGGAGGTATTGTTGAGGTTTCTGGCGAATTTGCTGTCGGTAATGTATTATCCGAAAAGCCAACGATGACTACTAGTTCACAGATGATACAACTTGTCACGTATGTCAGATCAAGACCTAATTCCTTCATGTGCTTCTGTAGAACTTTTCTATGTTTATGGATCTTTTTAATTGAGACAGGATGAAATGTCGAGAAAGACCAATTTCCGAAGTGTATCCATGATTGAACTCTTGTCTATCCTCTACAAATACATCCAATGTCTTCCTCAGCGTATTTACTAACCCCATATATCTTCTTGCCATGTACCGTGCTTTTTCTGACTCTCCATCCATGATCGTAGCTCATCGTCTGACCAATTGTTCCGAGCCTGAATGCTATTGCCAAATTGAGTGGTAACAGCTCGTGCCATTTTCGTGGAGCCACAAATGTAAAGATACGTTTGACCATCCATAAACATACAGCACAGTTGTTGTGCTTGTTCCTTGACTAGATCCTGGACATAAATCTTCTGGCTAGGCTCTTGACGCGAAAACGCTGTGAATACACGTAGATTGTCTCCAAGGGTTTGATTGATAGTGGTGAACTCATTGCGATAGAGGTAATCTTCATCCGGATGACGGCATCCGTAGAAGAGCAATATCTGACCAATTGGACGACCCATGGTCTTGAATCGAGCGCGCTCGTGAAGAAATCCACGGAATGGAGCTATACCGGTACCCGCAGCAATCAAGATCAAATTTGTCGAAGGTGATATGGGAAGTTTGAACCGAGACTTTCGAATGTGTGCAAATACCTTTCCAGGGTGAAGAATGTCACCTGGTCCCCGCAACGGGTATGTTAAGACCCGAGTATCTGTCTTTGAGTCTCTGGATTCGCCGGACAACGCGTTCTTGAGAGCCAGCATATAGTTGGTGGTCAATCCAGGAATAGTCTCAACTGCATCGGCACCTTTTAGGACTGAGCCAGACACAGCGACTGTTAGTGCGACTTGTCGTGGCTGAACAACTGAAGAGGAGGAAATAGAATAGTAGCGAGGTTGCATGACAGGCACACTCTCTATTATGAACGAAAGCGGAATGTGTTCCCAAGTGGCACCCTCGCCAGCAACGCAATACTCAAGCAGACGACCAATGTTGATATGCTTGCAGAGGAGAAGTTCGGCGTAGGCTTCTCTCTCATTTCCTAAAGTTGACAGGATATCCTTTGCTTTCGGTGTTGGCGCAAATTGCGCCAAATACTGCACGGTCTCACGGGAAACCGGCGCACATATCTCCAGATAATATTGGAACAAGGCTAGGAAAGTTGTAGGTGTGGGTAATTTGATTTTTGTTCCGAGTTCACGAGATAAGAGACAAATTGGAATTGAAGACTTGTGCTGTAGACCAAGGATCTTCAACAATCGATTCACTTCCTCCTCCGGATTGATAGGCCAAATTGCCACGTGGTCGCCAGTTTTGTACTTGAGTTCGGGATATTGTGAAATATCAAGCTCCATATGTATGCAATTTCGATCAGTAGATGTGGCGATCTCTCTGCTCTCTTTTATAATAAGCGGTCTGATGGGCGAACATAGCGCGTTCGATTTCTTTCCTCGACCGGACTCGACGGGCTCACCCAAATGTAGGTCGGTGATTGTGAGACTGTTATCTTCCACGACCTTCAATGTCGATTCGTACATGGGGGGCTTCTCCTCAATCTGCAGTTCGCGTTTCAATGTAGAATAGACGGACTCTTTCCATTCGAGAAAATCCTCCTCGGTTGTACCATTCGAGTCATCTGCGCGACCAACTGGGAGCAAAGACGTGGCGCCAAATTTGTCCAAAGCCGCGGTCACGACATCGATGACACGATTATAGTATTTATAACTCTTGTTTCCCAGGCCGAAAGCGAAATATCTGAGATTTGTGAGCTTGAAATCCGAAGCGTGATGCAAGAAGTTCCAAAACTCCGTTGTGTTGTCGCTCGGGTCTCCTTCGCCGTAGGTTGAAACAATGAAAATGGCGAGTTTAGTAGACGGTATTAACGCTATTGTCTCGGGGTCAAAGTCTGAGAGATCAGCAGCCATCGCTTGGATGACAAAGCGACGAGGTAGCTCTCTAGCTAAACGATTGGCGAATCCTTCGGCAGTACCGGACTGAGAACCCCAGAATATGACTATATCTTTTTCCTTGTCGGAGAACGAAGTTAGCACGAAACGATTTATATATTTGATCATTAAGTGGTAAACTTACATCATTTCGCATCTTCTCGAATATGTTCCTTGTTGCACTTTGGGCTCTCTTGCCTTGAAGACGCTCCTGTGGTCGCTCATAAAGCATGTATTCGTATGGGCCGGGCTTATTCCAGGTAATCCCCTTCAGCAAATAGGCTGTACTGCCGGCAACCAGAGCAGTCAATACTGCAACATCATCATAATTCAAGGCTTTTTGTGTAGTAGCGACGAGTTCTGGGAATCGGCTTGTCAGCCATCGAAGCGACGTGGTGAGATCCGTGATGGACATCGTAACAACAGCAAAGACTTGAGACTCTAAAGAACAAATCTCACAAACGAATTGGTTTTGGCCATCTTATCTATAGCTGCAGTCTGCGCAGAGTGCTGGATCAGAATGAGGTCCAATGGAGTCGCAATGACTTGCCTGATTGATATTCCTTCACAGCAACGATAGGTGATGCGGAGACCCCATTTGGGGTAGAAATCAGTGGCTGAAGCTGTTTACAGGTATGACTCCATCATGAGGCAGCTGAGATTGATTCTAGTGTCAAACCACCAACTTCACCATGATTCTTTTTGAGAGAGCGTAGATCAATGGAGTGAAAACCCAGTTTGTGGACTGTCCCGATTCTGGCATCTCCCGGCGAGACTTGCCTCTTCTTGGACTTGCCTGAAACAACGCTCACTGCATTCAAAATAGTCTACGAAAAACTCAAAGCTTGAGATTTACCCTCTTCAGATTACCGCGCTGCTTAGCTTGCGGGTCTTATTGCTTCTCAACTCGTACAGTGTGTGAATTCCTTGCGAGAATGTCTCCTGCCCGAGTGATCAAGAGATCGGAATTCTTTGACGTGATTCGGAAGAAGACCGACTGCAATTTGCGGGCACCAACTCAGTGCTTTTTTTCTGGAGACTTACTGTCCCAGACTATAGGCATCCGTACATAGCAACATAGCAGATTTACTCGGAAATAGGCTAAGGAAGGTATGAATGATGTTCATATCAAGATCAATAGTCATCCAGACTCGGGACTACGATTGTAGTTACCCTATATTAAATTGAAGCATCATCGCTCACTGTGTTACTACGGTCCAGGTTATAATTACTTACACCTTTTTTCCTTTCATTTATCATACAATATACATACGATAATAGCTTGACAAAATGTTGGGACCCATCTTCCTGGTCGGCACCGGACTTTTGTTCTTCTCATATTTCATATGCTATCCCCTGATAGAATACTTCCGCGACCCGAAAGGTCTTCGAAGATATCCTAACCTGAATATATTCTCCGGAATTACGAATCTCAGTTTTATATATGAAGCACACCAAGGCTTTCGATCGAATAAGCTTCTCGAAGCTCATAAGAAGTTTCCTGTTGTCCGTATAGGTCCGAATTCGCTCTCATACGGAGATCCAAAGGCTATCAAGGTGCATTCTTAATTTGATATCTAAGTATTTGCTTGGTTTGAAGTTATAGAACTAACATCGGCCATTAGGATATTTACGGTCACGGAACCCCGTGCGGCAAAGACCAGTTCTATACAGTCTTGGCTGGCTCCCATTACCACCTGGCAGACGTGGTAGACAAGGCAGACCATGCCAGAAAGCGAAAGATCCTGGCCTCGGCATACGCTTTGAAAAACCTCGAGGGCTGGGAGCACAAAGTAGCCGACAAGGCCGAGAGACTTGCCCGTGGATTTGATGCTCGCTGTACCATGCCTCCCAAGGAGCAAGGGGAGCGGGAAATAGCCCCCGAAGAACTGACGGTTGACTACCGCTCCTGGACAAACTACTTCACCATTGATGCTATTGCGGATATTGGACTCTCTGAGAAACTCGGTTTTCTGGACGCGGGAAACGACAGCTGCACGGCCGAACGCATGGACGGGACTCTTTACACCGTACCGTCATACCGTGCATGTCTTCATGCTACAGCTAAGGCTCAATCTACTCTCGTATGGGGCTATGATTGGTATCACTCTCTTGTGGAGCTGAGCAAATTCGTGTCTAAGGAGTTCCGCGAATATTGGCGACTGAACGATGGTTGGAACGATATCGTTTGGCACAGAGCATGCAAGCGTCTCCGCCGTTACCAGGCTGGAGAGGAACTTGATGATTTTTTTGCTTCTCTTATGGAAGACAAGTCAGGCAATATGAAGATGATGGAGTTCGGTGAAATCGTCGCAGAAGTCTCCATCATGATGAATGCGGGCTCTGATACTACAGCCCTTGCTATGAACAACGTCATGTATCTGCTACTCAAAAATCCAGAATGCCTAAAGAAGCTGCGAGAAGAGCTTGATACGGTGCTCGACCCGGAAGATATTGTAGCACCTTATGACAAGATACGTTATTTGCCCTATCTTCGAGCCTGTCTTGATGAAGCGCTTCGCATCTACCCACCTACAACTTTCGGTCTTCCCCGTCGCACACCTGCAGGGGGAGCATTAATCAGGGACGAGCATATCGCGGCTGATACTACCGTTTCTATCTCCGCGTGGGTAGCACACAGAGATCCTAACATTTTTCCAGAACCAGAGCGCTTTCAACCAGAAAGATGGCTTGGTGAGAAAGGCAAAGAATTACAACCATACTTTATTAGTTTCTCTGCTGGTGCAAGAGGTTGTATTGGCCGCAACATCAGCTACTTAGAACAAAGTGTTGTGCTTGCTACAGTCATCCACCGATATGGAATACGTCTGCCCAGTGTGGACTGGGAACCAGAACGTTGGGAGAGTTTCAATCTCATGTCCGGGTCAATGCCGGTTAAAATCTGGAGAAGGGAATTTGAGAATGGTCACTCGGGGTCAATGTGATAGTAACTACCTAGGTAAAATTGGACGAGCCCAAAATTGGAATTCATCGTGAAGTGTGATACGCTTCTGTAACGTATCAAAATCTACGTTTTTCATAATTTCTCTCCCGAACGACTACTTAGTAAAGTTGATTGCACAATACCCAGCATCTCACGCCCCCTTACATCGCCATCGCACTACGTGCCATGTAGCTCCGAGTCGAGTGGTAAGATGCCGCATCTTATCCATTTTGAATAATTTATTGTTTAGAACGTAGATCTCCAGAGTAGAACCAACCGCTACTTTTGTGCCAGTTGTTAGATAGATCCTACAACTCGACGACTTTTGAGTGCAGTGATAAATCTGACACCAGTATCAAGCTCAAGATTCAGAATCGATAACCCTGGCCGTGATATGAGGCACTCGCCCCGGGTTACTATGTACATACCTATGCCCAGAGGCAGCAAGTGGAGGAGATTACCAAACGCATTTGTGTGCGGCGGGGTTTCCCCAATTTGGTAGTTTTTGGTGATATGCTTCTTGTTTCGTGGTGGTAGGCATACCCAGGTATAGATCATTCGACGTTTTTGAGTCCTTGAAGAGGTGTATACCAGCAGCTCTGCAAGCATTTTACTTCTACTACCCGAAGGCACTTATCGGAATCATCCATATGAGAGTTGCTTCAACAGTGTGAACTGGTGGACAGCGTGGGAATATGGATCATATATACATTACTACGAAAATAAACCATTTCTAGATCTCATTGATAGATTATGCAGGAGCTGTCTGTTCGTCATAGTAAATCTCAAAAATTTGCCTCTGAATGAAATTCGACTATCAATGCATTGGTAAACTCAAGAAGACATGGGTTCCAGGCTATCTGTATGCCATCCCCAAGCTTCAGTGAGAGTGGCACATATGCGTTGCGTAGGCCATCCATGATCGCTGTCGGCTTTAGAGAGAATGTCGAGCAAAGCTTCCTGTTCATGCCTATCTTGGAATCTATCTCCACACATAGCGATAGCAACGTTAGCAGTTACAAGACTCGGTGGGCTATGTTCATTACACAGCGCAATACCACATAAACGCAAAACACTGCTCTTGATTGCACTGTCGACCGATGACATTGCAGACCGATAATTGGGCCCTAGTCGTGGTAGCCGCGGATTGTGCACTGCTAGGAGGATTCTTGCCAGCTCCAGATGCTGAATTCCTGTAACGTGGCAATCATGGAGATACCAATAGCCTGGAAACACTTCCCCGATTGATTTATCCGGCTCGCGGGAATAAATAGGATAGAAAGATGACGGATATGATTCCGCCCATTGAGTTTCGAAGGCGAGGAGTTCGTCATAGCGTGCAATCCTGTCGGATGGCGAACTATCTGCGGCCGATATTGCTGTATGTGTACCTTCCCACGAGAGTAAGATACCAGGGGTAATAGGTGTGAAATCTGTAGATTCTCGAGGCTTTATCTCCTGCTCAGATCCAAAACAATACTGAAGTACATCAGCGCAGTGTAGGACCAATCGGTTGGCCCAAACGTAATCACTCGCAGGCTCAAATGAGCGGTAAGGATGGCATGGATCCAATGGTAGTCGAAATGGTCGTTGCTTGAACAGGGCTGTGAGTATTTCCTGACGTAGGGCAACTAAATACGCTGCATGGCGAAGAGAGGTATCAGTGGTTGCTGAAATTGCTTCGGGGTTCAAGAAAACTTGAATGCCATCAAGAGCATGTTCAGTATCTTCGCCTATAAATGGCACTATGAGAGCGTCAGTCTGTGCCTGTCAGATCCTGGGAGAGACAGAGCTAACCATCGACTTCCTCGTAGAAGCGAAGTATGACAACAGCAGCTAGGAGGTTTTCGTCGTTGACCTCCATGGGATCGTCGGAAAGAGATACAAGGTGTTGAATACATCTGTTATGATAGAATAGGGCGGCCTCCGGCTTCAAATTGTGCATAAGAGTATTCTGATATCGTATCTGGGCCCCAACGTGGTACTTTTGAATGCGGCTAAGATGTCTCGCGGATGCGGTACAGATGGCGTTCAATAAAGTAGGACACGTCATAGCCCTTGATGGAACAGTAGATGCGAAATGTTTTTGCTCATCACAAAGGTCGAACTACGTAAAAGGTTAAGCTAGGTCGCATCCATATAGCAAAGAGGATATACCCAGTGAGCTAAATGTGAGATAAAATAACGCATGAGACATGCCTCTTGAAGGTCCAGATGTGGTATTGTTGCAATGTTTGGATTATTTCTCAGAGTCCTAGGCGACACTTCCTCGAAACCGGCCACCCGGTAATCCGAGCGAAACGCATTCGGGCTGATTGATGTGGCAGACTGTGTATCCTGCAATGATAGATCCAGGTATTCGTGGTCAAACTCAGGTTCATCGCTGATACGACGCCGTTTACGTGGCGAGAACGATATATCTTCTTCTAAGAGTATCGTTTCGATGCTTAGACTCCTCGAAGCTGTAGAAAGCGGTAACGAGTCACTTGTTGTTGAAGAGCTAAAGCTCCGTGCCGGCGGGCATGAGACTATGCTCTGCGCATTCTCTGCCGTATAGTTGCTGGCTATATCTGCTGTCTCATCAATGTATCTATATTTGACTGGACGCACCGGGTCAGCATAGAAATGCCAAAGTGCGAATGCTCCTGAAGCTCTCGTCTCGCTTTACAATGGCCAAGGCTGATACGTACCGTGACCTTTAGACTTGGGCCAAGGCTGATCAGCTGCGAACGCCGTGTCGTATCTCGCGCTTGAGCCATGAATGAAGCGAATCTTAGGCGGGCCCCAAACGCAAGACACGTCGCTCTGTTCACATCGTTGACAGACGGGTTTCCTTCCGTCACCTGTTGTTTCCCAAAAGGAAAAGTAGCACCAGCATCAGCTTGAGTCTACAAACATGATGGGCCAACAGCTGAATCCAACGATCCTTGTAGATAGCACGTCGCGATAGTGAAACTCACACTTCAAATGCCGACCTAGTAAGACAGGATTAGCCACATCACGTTGAATCTTGTCTTCGGCAAATGAAACAACTTACTTCGGCACTCTTCGCTGTTGGATACAAGCGGGGGTGTTAGACCAGGAGCACGACGAGAGATGGAAATGAAGGGACATGCCTCACCAGGGGGATCCCTTGGCCGTCATGGCCCGCTATCTGTCACGTGTCAACCTCTCGAAGATAACGCAAGCACGCGCTACGCTGACAAGGATGGAAGGAAGGAGGCAGTGAGAGACAGTACTACGTAGTGGTGAAGATAACACGAAGGAACGAGCGATGGACAAAGAGGGAAGGAGGGAAGGAGGGAAGGAGAGCCCTAGAAATACCCCAGGAACGGCAAGTGCTCGCCGACTCCGCCTGCCTTTGGCTGGGGTGAGCGGGGAAGGAACTCTTAACTCTCTGAGGGGAGGCAGGAGCCCAACCAGCATCAGTTGCCGACGCGGGGAAGGAATCTGGGGTTTGGCTAAACAGTTACGGGAAGGGGACTAAGCCTAAAGTGGCTACAGTGGCGTCATGTTATTCCTAATTTCGGTTAGTCAACCCCGTCTCCATTACGATTGGTCAATTCCTTGAGCTGCAACACACCAACGACATTGTAGAACGGCAAATGCTGTAGAGATGCTGGAGGCCAATCACAGCAACGGCATATCTATTCGATCTCGCTTCATCCATCATGCAACAGACTCGTTCTGATATAAAACGCAGTTCAGCCCCCGCTGGCGAAGGGATCGACAAGACTTACTGTCCAACAACAAAACACAAGTCTTTTGCCTTCTCTCTTGTATCTCATCTGCAAATCTTCCCCCTTTTTCCTCCATCCGCACTTGACGAGCTTCACTCAATCAGTCGATAAGATGGATGAGAAACCATCGCAATCCCAGCACATCGAGTCCGCCGGTAGCACTGACCTGGATCTGGATGCGCTCGACAGTATTGAAAGTACCAAGTCGAGCCGATATGCCTGGCTCGTATCAGTCACTGCCGGAATTGGCGGTTTGCTCTTCGGTTATGATACGGGTATCATATCAGCGATCCTTGTATACCTCAGTGATGACTTGGGGCATACACTAGACGGAAACGAAAAGGAGCTCGTGACTTCAATCACCTCTGGTGGCGCCTTCTTGGGGGCCATTCTCGCGGGACTGATTGCAGACAAGTATGGCCGAAAGCTTCCAATCTTCACTGGCTGTGCCTTGTTCATTGTTGGTGCGATTATTCAAGCCGCCGCCTTCTCACTGGCCCAGATGACAGTTGGCCGTTTGATAGTCGGATTTGGTGTTGGATCGGCCGCAATGGTCGTTCCAGTAAGTCCCTAACCACTCATCTCCTGTTGCTATCATATGAAAGCGCACTAACCAATGTAGCTATATATTGGCGAGGTAGCACCCGCAAAGTATCGCGGAAGAATGGTTGGTCTGGATAACATGTCAATCACCGGTGGGCAGCTGGTCAGTTATGGCATTGGTGCTGCCTTTGCACAAGTCAACCACGGATGGCGCTGGATGGCTGGTCTTGGTGCTGTCCCTGCAATTGTTCTTTGCTGCCTACTTCCCTTCTGTCCAGAATCGCCTCGCCAACTCATATATCACAACAAGCATGAGGAAGCATCAAGGGTTATTGCATTGATCTTCCCCAACGGTACCGAGCAGCAAGTTCGCGACAAAGTGCAGCATATCACATATCACGTGGAACAGGCCAAGTCATACAGTGCCGATAAGAGCATATGGTGGCAAATCAAACAACTATACGTCGTGCCAGGCAATCTTCGTGCTATGATCGCTGCTTGTGGACTCATGGCTATCTCTCAGCTCAGTGGTTTCAACAGTCTCATGTATTACTCGTCAACGATTTTTGCTCTCGTTGGCTTCAGCAACCCGGTAGCTGTTGGAACAGTAATTGCAGCAACCAACTTCATTTTTACCTGGGTCAATCTGATTTTGGTTGACCGTCTCGGGCGCCGTCGCATTCTGCTCTCGACCATGTGGGCAATGTCTGCGGCATTAGTTTGCGCTGCGATATGCTTCCACTGGATCCCAATCAACCATGACCTGACGCTTAAAACCAACGAAGTCAGCTGGCCAGCATACGTACTTCTAGTGTGTATGGTCATCTACGTTGGGTTCTACTCAAGTGGTGTCGGCAATACAGCCTGGCTATCTTCTGAATTCTATCCAATGGAGGTGAGAGCCGTGGGAACCATGATGCTCACTATGAGTTGTTGGGGTGCCAACATCATCGTCGCCTCGACCTTCCTGACTCAGATGGAGAATACCACACCATCCGGTGCCTTTGGTTTCTATGCTGGAATCTGCTTCCTTGGATGGATCGCTGTCTACTTCTGCTACCCTGAAGTGAGAGGAATGACCCTTGAAGATATTCGCGAAGTCTTCAAGCACGGCTTTGGAGTGAAGTATGCCCGAAATGTCCAAAAGGAGATGAGGCAACGAGAACATGCCATTCGAGCAGACGAAAAGGCTTAAAAGTCCTCTTACCTCAAGTCCAAATTTGACGGCAATCTGCAAACCAATTTAGATGATTCAATGACTGAAAAAAGAGGCGAAGGAGGGATTGTAGGGACTGACTGGAGAACAGGTGCTGCATGGGATATCATGTACGGTATGATTGCACGACTGTACGTTGCTTCGTTGTATTGAGACTCTTGTATTTTGGAAATAATCGATCTAGCACAAATTTACAAATTTGACAATGATAACCTGTGCAAATTTACCTTCAAATGCAGGACATATAAGTTACCTAAAACTATGGAAGTATGTAAAGTTCTGGGTGGAATTCTGTCACCGTAACCTCAATTGTGACCGGGCTTACCATTACCTAGGTAGATATCGAGATAGACTAATCTCCTCAATAAGTTCAAGCATTAGGGTTGATATGGGGTTAGGGTTAGTCCTCCGCAGGTAGACCAGTGCTTAAGTTGACTCGTAGCTACCCTCGATATCTGATAGTCACTAGGTCCCCACAGATTCCTACTTGACCTACAATTCACACTTGGAATTGTTCTGACATCGTGATTAACTTCCTTCATTCCGCAGACACGGTAGCTTTGGGTACCCTTTTCAGGAGTAAGAAGCATTGGGGAAATGTGGTCTCTCAATAAGGCAAGTCTCGCCGGCCAGTTGCCGGTCACGGAGCGCTTTTGCTCCATATTCCACATTCGGTAAGTTGATCTACTGCGACTGTATCGGTGAATCTCCAAGATTCCAGATTCGGAGTAGGAGTCACAAAATTGGAGAGATTGTTCTGTTTGTTTTGTTTTTCTGTTTGGGCATTTCATAGATATTTCTACCAGTCCCAGCGCTTTTAACTGGCGAGTCTTGAAGAAACAGTCAAGAATTACATTGAAGCGTTTTTCAAAAACAGAGCAAATTCGAATCCGGACTACACACTTAACGTCTCATAGAATGTCGTCTGGAAAGCTCCAAGTGGCCGTCGCTGGTCTGGGTCGAATGGGTCAGTTTTCTGGGCCTTTTCTCCTTTGTCATTTCCCTCAATTCGCCTCACGTCCACTCTGATATGATTAGAACTAAGTCGTCTTAGCCTCCGACATGATATGCTGACATATCATCTTCAATTGCAGGCCTACGACATGCACGTCATTTTGCTACACTCACTCCACGTGCTGAGCTTATTGCTGTCAGCTCTCCTGTCCAAGCAGAGTTAGATGCAGCCAAACAAGAGTTCGGAGCAGTGCGCACATACCTAGATTACGATGAAATGCTTGAGAAAGAATCAACGTTGCAAGCTGTTGTCGTTGCAAGTGCAACTACAGTACACGCTGAACAGGCTATCAAGGCAATAGAAAAGGGACTACATGTGCTGTGTGAGAAACCTCTCAGCACAAGCCCTAGCATTGTACGACCTTTCTCGTTTCTCAATTGCTACTGATCGTCGAGCCAGACCAACTAATCATTCGGAAAAACTCAGTCACAATCTGTTGTCACAGCATACAGGAACTCGTTGAAAAAGTTTCCTCGCCAAAAAGTCATTTGCGGCTTCTCACGCCGTTTTGATGCTTCATACCGAGACGCCCACAGAAGAGTAACCAACGGTGACATTGGTCGTCCCTCGGTTTTCCGGTCTCAGACATGCGACAAGCTTGACCCGTCCGGCTTCTTCGTTGCTTATGCCGAATTTAGTGGCGGGATATTTGTCGACTGCTCAATTCACGACATTGACCTTGCCTTGTGGTTCTTTGGCGAAGATAGTCTTGTCAAGAGCGTCTCGGCAGTAGGAATCACAGCCGTGCAACCCGATCTGCGCAAGCACGACGACCGAGATAATGCTATTGGTATGGTTGAGTTTTATGTAGGTATCCCGTTTGACCTTTTGTATCGGATTGCTTTCTCATGATCTGGTATAGGGCGGCAAAATCGCACAACTATACTGTTCTCGAATGATGGCCGCTGGTCAGGAAGACACCACCGAAATCTTCGGCACAGATGGTAAAATCGCAGTCAATACTCAACCCCAGCTCAACCTAGTCAACCTATATGAGCCGACGGGTATCAGACGTGAAATTCCGGCCGACTACTACGGTCGATTCAGAGAAGCCTTCATCACCGAGGCCAACGAGTTCACAGCATGCTGTCTGGACAACACACCTCCTCCTATGCGATTGGAAGGTGCTGTGAACGCGGTAAAGATTGGTTTTGCCCTTCAGGAGAGTTTGATTACAGGTAAAAAGATAGAGTTTGACGAGATTGGCCGGAGGATTGAATCTGCTAGGCTATAAGCTTCCACTTGGGCATCAGAATGGTTGCACGTATTTTTTAAGCAAATTGCGGACCAGGTGTACCACTTACTCGTGCGACCCAGTTACCCGAGAATTGATATTTAGACACAATAGACATGCCATAGAGTCGCCGAAATATCAGCAACCCACAAGCCACATCGAAGACCCTGTAGATTCTAACCCGTCATAGAGTCGGATAAATTTCCGGCTGCGCAGTTAATAGTTATCTGCCACGATAGACAGAAAATTACGTCTGTTATTTCTAATGTCATTTGATGATGATTATTCGGACCACTGTGTGTAAGATTTCGGACGCTTCATAGATTCTCGTAAAAGCTATCACACCTGCTTTACTGATCAACCCTTTCTAAGGTTGACGCTTGAGCAATATCCACAATGAGTCCTCTCCGAATAGCAATTCTCATACATACAGATGATCCTAAACCCCGCCGAATGATGCGAGAAAGCTTTGAGCGCATTTTTGAGAGCATTGCCCCTGGGTCTAAGCTGGATTTTTTCAATCTGTTGCTATCTCCAGAATTGCCAACGCTCACGGAAGAACCGACATATGACTTGGTCATACTTGGTGGAACAACATATCCACCCAAGCCAGGTGTTGCCTAGATGCAAAATTTGAAGGACTTTGAGCACAAGTTGAACAGTGTCTATACGAAGCAGAAGGTAATGGGAATATGTCTGGGACACCAGACGCTTGGCAATTCTCAATGGCTCGATTATGGGTTATTCCGGAGAACCAGAAGTAGCCTTATATTTGTGCTGAAGCAAGACTGAACAACCTTGAAGGAATATGCTTATCGTCGAAATAGCTAGCGGTTACCGATATTCCTCTAACGCCGGCTGGACAAGAATTATTCTCCAATTTGACAATAAAAGACCGTTCGTCGCTTCACATACATGAGTTCCATCAACGATACATTACATCGCCGCCGTCGGGATTCAAGGAGCTCGCAGAAAATTGTCAGATACTGTTGTCAGATGACGACAGGATAATCACCTTCCAAGGACACCCTGAGATGAGTGCTGCACTGATGGAAGAATTACTATTGTCGCCTACTAACAAGGAATCAGGATATACTTCAGCAATCAAGAGCGAGGAGGCCAAGTCAGCACTCTTGAAGAGGGCGAACCTTGATCATGATGGCATCGCCATATTCAAAAGTATCCTGGATTGGGTGAAAAGACCGTGATGTAATTGTATATGGAAATAATTCTTTTCTCTTCTTTACTGAGCTTTGCGGATAGAAGTACCTTTACAAATGGTCATGTCAATCAACATTTGAAGTTATCTCGCTATGAAATGTGCTATACGAGCCGTAGATATATTTTGAGAACGAAGCCTTGAAATGGAAGTAGATTGCCACCTACCGTTTTGATTTTGACTATAAGTGGCATTTTCTAGCGAAGGAATGGAGACTACCTGCACACATGTGCCCGGCAGAAGTCCATTTAAGAAGTAGAGATGTCCTCAGGCATGATACTAGGGCTAAGTTAAGACATGGGAGGCATTTAATTTCGAAATGAGTTACATATCATTCAAATATAAGACCTCTATATTTACGGAAGAATATTCAACAAGACACTATATTCTTGCCTGAAGCACGTCCCCAATTGAAATGACATTGGCTTCCCAGGTTAGATAGGATAGCGGAAGTCGGGATGGAAATCGCCATTCTTACCCTGCTCAATCGCCTGGGTGCGTTTTTCTTCGCTCATGCTATCTCGCTTTTTATTTTGCTGATTCAAATAAAGAGCTAGAACAAAGTGTCCTAGGCCAGCCAGGCAAATAGCACCCAGAGAAAAGCTCAGACCCATCTGATACTTCCCGTTGACTTTGGACTTGAAAACTTGTCCGACCTAGTGAAATTCAAAGTTAGCATATGATCCCTCTATTGAGTGGCATAGGAATTTTACTTACCACAAGACCGGCGCAATTGCCGAGAGATTGGTTCATTCCGATGGCTGTTGCACGCTTATAGTAACCGGCGTGACAGTTTAGAACCCAAGTGGAGTTTATACCTACAATGATATAGATTCCTGGACCGATGAGGAAGGTAGCGAAATACAAGGGACCTCTTGAGTTGCTTCCCAAGTCGATTGCGTAACCAACTGCTGTCACAAGAGCAGCCGGAATCATAAAAAGGGCCCTTCTCCGATACTTATCAGAAAACCACGAGATCCCGATGTAGATGCCGGCAGCCCAGGAATAGACAGGGATGAGGAGTAGTTGTGTTGTCACGGTATCAAAGCCAAACGATTTGATAATCAGCGGTAGGAAGGTAGAAAAGCCGAAAGAGCAAATATCGCCCATGAACTGGCTCCAGCAACTGATCCATGTCTTGAGATCCAAAACCGCTTTTTTGATTTCCGACCATTCCATTACGGATTTCCCATTGTACCTTGTCATGAGTGCAGCACGAGTGCGCATCAATTGCTTTTCATCTTCGGTCAAGAATCGAGCCGTTTCAAAGGAGTCCGGTAGGAAGATATAGACTAGGATAGAGACCACAACACTGGCGCAGCCTTCGATAATGTATAGCCAACGCCAACCGGCATAACCGGCGACACCATCCATTTTCAGAAGGGCGTAGGCAAAAAGACCTCCAAACGCACCGGATAATGCTGCCGATACGAACATGTACGACACTCGCAGTGCTTGTTCTGTTGGTTTGTAGTAGGTCGTGAGGTACAGGGAGAGGCATGGATACATTCCAGCTTCAAAGACTCCGAGCAGCAACCGAGTTGTGTAAAGTTCTCCGGCATTGTGCATGAATCCAGAGCCGATGACGACCAGGGACCAGCAGAACATAAGAGCCGGTATCATGCGTCCTGAATTATGTGTCAGTATTTTTTTTGCATAGAGTTGAAGATAATTTGTATGCTCACTTGGATGGAACTTCTTGACAAAAAGAACACACGGGATCTCAAAGAAGACGTATGTCGCGTAGAAGAGCGTGACCGCATCTACGAAAAACGGCATTAGAATTTCGCGTTTGGTTTTCTTGCAATGTGATTTGAACTTACTTCCATACTGGCTATTGTTCATACCTAGATCTGCCGTCATACCAGCAGATGCAGCATTGCCGATATTGGACCGGTCAAGGTACGCAGCGAGAAAGACCACACACACGACGGGAGAAATCCACATGTCGAGCTTTCTGAGTAATTTCTTCTCGGCCACCGGATCGACGTAGAGGTGGTCTTCAATACTCCCATCGCTCACATCTTGAGGGGTGGTGTCTAGGACTAGGTCTTCTCCGTGTTCTGCATCCTCTCGTTTTGTGCTGTGGTAAGCTGTCGGTTTGTAGAACAAGTATGAGATGTTGTGAGGGTGGTCCCACAAGCAGGGTTGGTGACTTAGACAATGGGAATTGATCTTGTTTATAGACTTATTTAGTTTCCAATAAGGCATGTTATCATATCAGATATCCAGATAATATCAATTGTACAGACTTCTAGACACCCTAGGGTATAGATAGATAGAGCTGTAGCTGATATGGCTACTATCTACAGTTGAGTCATGCAATCCCACCAGAGCCAGAGTCAATCAATGGATTCGAGAGCCTGCAATCTCTTCGTTCTAGGTTAATCTTAATATCCCTCGGTCTTCTACTGTCGGGAAGGGGAGGAGATAAGCGCTGATCGGCCTGGAATGGCCGACACTACGGCAGCGCTACGGCAACACTACGGCGTAGTCATTCGATAAACTGATAAAAATGCCGATGTTCAAGAAGGTGTCGGGAATTTCTATATCACGCTTTTGCCCTTTTTTGATTGTCTTCGGAAATTGAAAGGAGTATGCAAATATGTTGCGTTCCTCTCTGCCCGAAACCCGGAGAGTGGATATTGCACAAGAATTAGATCCGGTCAACGCTACCTAGTTTTTATTTAGGATCTCGGGTATACTATAAGAAAACGGTCAGTGCAATTCCAATGAGAAAACAGCGTGAGAGAAGTTTTGACTATCAAAAGTTAGATTGATTTTAGCTACTCACGGAATATTCAAGTCAACCATCCCTTATCAGCTGAAATATCATGTCTCCCGTGAGTCGAACGTCTTGTCATAGAAAAGGTTCAACTAACCAACGCTCTCATGATCATTAGGTATGGAACCGTTTCGTTCGGTTTATCTCTACAGATGATCGTGAACTTTGCGGCGAGCCGGATGGTTCTGTAACCGATGGTAAGGCCCTCTTTAACTATCAACCAGGAAACCGAACTTCCAAAAACCATGAAATGACCGAACCTTTTGTTAGTTGGGTTGGCTCTGTCGAATAATGAAGTTGTTCCAGTGAAAGTTTTGGACGAGGCTTCCCCATTGCAAGATGGTGGCAAGTTCACTGGTGAGACTGCAACTATCAAGAAGGTAAAATGCTTCTGCTCTGATGTTTTCATCTTTCTAATATTCGTACCAACTAGCTCCTCTCTCCTCTTGCTGCTAGAGAGGTGGGAACGATACGGTGTATCGGTATGAACTATAGAGACCACGTTGTAAGTAATAGCTAAGGGTTGAAGAAATATCCTATATGTATCAGCCGGACTAATCGTTCATTAAATCCCTTTTCAGGCCGAAATGAAAAGCACCATCCCAACCGTCCCAGAAGTCTTCGCCAAACCATCAACAACCCTCATCGGACCCTCAGACCCCATCATTCTCCCCAAAATAGCCCCGGATGCCGTCGATCTCGAAGTTGAGCTAGCAGTCGTAATTGGCAAAGATTGCAAAAACGTCGATGCTGAATCGGCTATGGACTACGTGCTGGGTTACACAGTTGCCAATGATCTCACCTGTAGAGATGTGCAGAACGGGATTTTGCAATGGGGATACTGCAAGGGATACGATAGTTTCTGTCCTATAGGTCCGGTACTGGTATCGTCAAAGACGATTGTTGATCCGGCGAAACTACAATTGGGCTCGATTGTTAGGGGTGAGACTTTACAGAGTAGCAGCACCTCGGAGTTGATATTCAAAATTCCTGAAATTATATCCTACGTCTCAAGAGTAAGTTGAAAGCTAATTCTTCTGTACCAATGTATTGCAAAACTAAGCAATTCTCTAGGGCACCACTCTTCCCAAGGGTACATTGATCTTGACAGGCACTCCTGCAGGAATCGGCCATAGTCACAATCCGCCTCTGTACTTAAAAGAGGGCTCAGAAATTAGAGTTTGGATATCTGAAATTGGGTCTCTGATGAACCCTATCATAAACGAAGTCGAAGCTCATGATTCGAAGGTATGATACCGAACGGAATTATGTACTTAGGAATACAAAACAACTTTTAGACTCCTTTCCTTGTACATTGTAGTTTATGCCAGTCTACTGCACTTTCAATCTCGCAATCAACATTATTTGACTTTAATCAATCTAGCTGATCAGGATGCGAATCGATTTGAACATGCAAGACCGGTTAGATGCCGAAGATGCCGATGTATTTCATTAGTCCTAACCCGGAGCAATCTTACCCCTAAGTGGTGTCGTCGGAACATCCGACTCTCTTATCTTATTACTTGATTGTAACTAGTCAACCGGCGAAATTGCCCGGTGCTTTCGGCCTTTTTGGTGCATGAACATTTAACTCCTATAGCAGCTTTATCTTGATACGACCTCTGCTTCGTTGTAGGTCTACATGTCGGCATTGTATCTTGATCAGGTAACACCTCTAAACATGGACCGAGACCTATCACGCTCTCTTGTGCCTCTCAAGAATCGGTCTAGTCGGAGTAACGTCTGTACACAATGCCGCCGGCAGAAGCAAAAAGTACGTATCGAATCCTCCGATCATATTGATCACTTAGCTTATTAGTGAACTTAACTTGATTAGTGTGATCGCAACACACCTTGCTCAAATTGTATTCGCAGGTCAATTCCACATTTGTGCCATTTACCCCCGACAAGACACGATAGATTGAGAAGCAAGGGCCCGACACCGCCATTAAGCAGTAGCGTGGCAGATACAAGACTAGATGGCTCTCATAGGAGAGTAGACTCGAGGCAGTCTCTACCACCCAGTAACGTCGGGCGTCTATGGAATACCCGCGGAGCTCCAACGTATCATGGCAATTCGTATTTTGGCTACCAATCTGCCGCTGATATGATCGAAGTCGAAAGCCCGCAGTTATCAACAGGCATGAACAACATAGGTGTCAGAAGCACCTACGATGGCCGTCGCACGTATTCCTACAGAAGCGAGAAGGGCTCTTACAGTCACATCTGGGAGCTTCTGGGCTACCTGCCCCGCGAGAAAGCAGTCGTCGATAAGCTAGTTACGGCATTCATCGAGCATCTCAATAAAGTATACGACGGTCTCCATGAAGAGACGTTCATGACCCGCTACGAAGCATTCTGGAATCGCAAATGGAGTGATGATGATCGTTCCGTTATCGATCTTCGTTGGTTGAGTCTCTTGTTCATTGTCCTTGCGTTTGGAGAGCTGCTTGAATGTCCCGCCAATGCATCACGGGATATTCGCGAACTTTCTGAAGAGGCATCTTTGCAATTCTATTGGGCTTCTCGGACTGCAATTACTCTGGCCATGACTTTTTACGGGGAGAGTACTGATGCTGTGAGGGGTGGGATACTCATCACTCGTTATCTTGTTTACCTTGATCGCAAGACGGAGGCCTGGTTGGCTTCCAGCTTCTCCATTCGCTTTGCCCAGGCACAGGGAATGCACATAGATGGTGAGAGCTGGGGTTTACCTCCCAAAGTATTGGAAACTAGACGACGCCTGTGGTGCTCAGCTCATGCTCTAGACAAATACATATCACTAGCCCTAGGTCGCCCTTCAGCTACCAGTGACAAGAACAGCATGGAAATGAAGATAAGAAACGTGTGGATAGACGACAAAGCGCATGACGAGGCCCAAGTGGCTATGGAACGCCCCGAAAATGATCCCACTCCCAGCGTCTTCTATATTTACCAGCAAAAGCTCTCCAAAATCTTGGGTCTGATCCAAGAAGAATGCTTCCTACTCACTCCTCTCACAACCTCGTACACCTCTTATGCAAAAGTTCTTAATCTTGATGAGATTCTGCTTGCATGGGCT
Source organism: Talaromyces verruculosus (assembly GCA_001305275.1). Classification (NCBI taxonomy): domain Eukaryota; kingdom Fungi; phylum Ascomycota; class Eurotiomycetes; order Eurotiales; family Trichocomaceae; genus Talaromyces; species Talaromyces verruculosus. Next base: position 467,195 of record LHCL01000011.1, read on the forward strand.
GCATCGCTGCCTGAGTACTTTCAAGTCGAGAACCCGCTTACTATGATGGACAATAGTCGTCCGTATCTGTATTGGCAGAGACTGTACCTTCACTTTGCGTTTCACTTTGCACGGGTCACACTCCACAAGACATATGTCCTCCTCGATTCGATCGCGGATCGATTCGAGTATAGTCGCGACGTATGTATAAATTCTGCTTCCGCGGATTTGAAACTCAAATTGAGTATCAGCAACACCACCATGGCTGACCCGGTTGAGGGCCGGCGCCACAATGCACAATCTATTGAGTAGTGGTCTGGTGCTTGGGGTTCTCGTTGTCCGCGATCCATTATCAGGCCGAGCGGCCCTCATTTTGGAAGACTTGACAGCATATTGCGAGAAGCAGAACTCTGACCCTTGGGCAAATGAGTTTGCGCTTGCAGAAGTCCGAGTTATTGAACTCTGCATATCAAGCGCGAGAAGATCGAGGCAGGAAAGCGGAATAATGGAGGAACGAACAACTTCTACACGCTCCCAGGACGTCAACCCTGTCGAGGAGATGAATCCACATCATCAAAATGGTCTTCCGGGTTTGTATCGATCCCCCATGATGACAACAAATCATGCAGCGCCTGGACCTGTGGCCAACACGGAGAACGACCCTGTTGACAATGATAATTGGCTTGAAAATTGGTTCGGTCCAACTCGTAGCCTCCCAGAGCCAGGTGATTTTCAGTCTTGGGAAAGACTTGTTGGTTCCCTTGCTCCTCTGCAGTAGTCAATAATGATATGCGATAGAAGTTTGTCTGTGTGCATCTTGCACAAATATTTGAGGTACATTGATATCGATACACCACAGTAAGTACATATTTTCCGGCTAGATACGTGAGACTCTTCGTATTCTAACTTTGTGCAAACGCTATAAAAAGGCACTGGGGAAATTGAAGCTTCAGGAGAGACCATCATCCTCAAATGAGGCTAGAACCCGTCAATGTCGATGCGGCACTGCCATACAAGGATAAATTCGAATACCATGCCTTCCTACCTAGGGTTCCCTATCATTGGAAAACCCCACTGAGCGAACGGTCCATACCACTCCGTAGGATGTACGTATATGGAAATCCGCATATATACCACGAATCCTAAGCAAAATCTCCATTGGGGTCCTGGTCAACCGGACCCCATATCCTTTGAAAAGGCAATGAAGAACTCGCTGGTTAATTTCGCTCCAATCATGTACGTATGCGCCAGGCGCCTTTTTATCTAAAAATGATGATCTGATCACATGGCCCGTTAAACTGGAAAACTGTTGTACGTATCACGCTAGTCCTGTTTCGGAGAATAATGGTCGGGGAAGCTCCGTCGGAGGAGAATAATCCCGCGCCGGCTAATGAATTTATTCAGGCAATTACCTAGAGGACATAACTAGTACGTACTTCGTATGTGCTCGATTGACACATGATTAGATCAGAATTGGTGTATTAAGGACATGGATATCAACCTGTTAAACAGTATAGGATATTGCATATACCTGTTATGGCGGAATACGGAAAATTCCGAGATGTGGTACGTAGCACACTTCTACGAAAGGAGCGACGCCGTCTCTCGCCCGAGTGATGCCTTAATGCCTCAACTATTTCCAAGCACGCAATCCTAATTCCGATACGCTTTGACGCTAGTCCTATTGCATCCAAGCGTGGGGTTATCCCGGAATTCGTTGAAACCTTGCCAAGCCACCGCCAGTTAAGCTGTGGGGGTGCCTTCCACGTGAGAATAAATCTTGCTTAGTGGCGAGAGATATAGCAAGAGAATGTTGGTTCATGACTTCATGATTCCAAGAATACGACGTTGTATGTTATTGTGCAGTTACATAAGTTAGTAAGTTCTGCACAGGGACATACCGGTAGTTTGTAGCTTGTCTGGGAGTAAAATCAAAAGTATGGCAGTTGGTCCCCCCAATGTAGCTCGCTGAACCCCCACGTCATCTGTCTCCCCGCGAGGAGTACACATACATCGTCATATCCATGTGAGCTCAGAGCTTAGCAGCCCAGGATGAAACGAATTAGACGAATTGCAGGATACGGATTGGCCTCCTACTTCGTGGTTTGTACCACTCCAAGCCAGCTTCTGGAAAAGGCGAAGAATCATCGAATTCACCTGCCACCGGCAAACAGCCCCTGGCTCACCTATCAATCTAACCAAACAGACGCCATGACCCAGGAAATCGAAAAGCAACATCGGTCGGGAAACCTTGTTCTAGAAATTAGACGAGCCCACTGCCCATAGTACATACCTCATCACATCGGCCCGAGTCATGCTTTGTACCACATTGCGGGTTACTCGTTTGGTCTGTGTTCAGGCGACCAGCAGAAAAAAAGCGTGGCATATGGGCTCGAAACTTTCTACCAGATCCGCAAACGGGGTTCCAAGCGACGTCAAATCACCAATCAACGGACGGGGTTGAGTTGCCTGGAACGGACTTGCTCCACCTCGAAGTCGGTAACCAACATTAGTTTCCGAAATAGGCAATTTCTGCTGCTCTCTTAGAGGTTGCAGGTCAAACCCCCGCAGTGGAGAGTGTCCATGGTACAGGGTAAATTCAGTTAATTCACGGAATAATGCCGATCGTAGGGAAGGTTGGGCGACCTCTGGACCTGGGCTGGCCATTCACATCATTGGTAAATGCACTTCTGCTGTAATCATGTTCATCGCTATCTGAGTCATTTTAATCCCACCTAGCTAGGACTATTGGTGGCTGTTGGCAGCTCGCGTCCAGACCCAATTGTCTGACAGTACCAAGTAGTGATGCGATTGATCCGGATTTTGGGGAAGTGGTGTGTGCCTGTGAGGGGTTCCATAGTTTTTTCCTTTGTTCGTAGTTCTTGACCTGCCTTCCCCCGGATTTCAACTTTCTCCAGAATTTATTCTTCTTCAGACATATGGAATATTCAGAGCTTTTATAATTGATCAGGACTGAGTTAAAAACGAAGATCATTGATGCATTGAACTGAGTCACACTAAAAACTATTTCTGAACATCCCTTGCAACGTGCATCACCATGCCGAAACGTTCCTGGAATCAAGTGGACGGAGCAGCGACACAACCAATCCGTCGTGGCGCAAACAAAACATCGACAGCAGACATCCACATCAAGTCCGGAAGTCCAAGTAGCCCGGACGACGTCAAGGTCAACTTTTCACATCCTCCCACCCCGACGTTGACGGATGCCGGATCAGAGCCTCGATCTGCGAAATCCGGATCGCGTCAGAGAGCTGCTAGCACTCATTCGGATGACAACGAGCAGATTGCATGGCCGTCTATTACGCGCAAGGTGAAGGCTTGTGCGGCTTGTCGCAAGCAGAAGGTGAGACTGCAATTTTCAGATAAGAGATTCGGGAACGGAAAACTAATCCGAAATTCGATGGTAGATTAAATGTGACATGGACGATGACCATCCTCCTTGCAAAAGATGCAAGGAAAGAGGTTTATCGTGTAAACTGAACAAGAGCTTGCAAACCCTCATCGATGAAGAGTCAAGGTAATACCCGCTTCGTCGTGGTAGAAGGAATGTTCACTGACGGATATCACAGATGGCGCAAAACAGTTAGCCATGACTTGACCATCATGCACTCCGCACTCGAACAGACATTGCGCGCATTATCCCTCCCGGCGCTTCCTTCTCTACACACCCCACTACCAGAGCTCGGAAGTCTTCAAGAACCAGAAGCTCCTATCACCCACGCCACAACCGAGTCCATTACCGCAAGAGATCCCGAAATTTCTTCTCAACTACAACCTGCTCAGGAGACTTCGTCACATATCCCAATCGAATCGCTATACGAACTCACGCGCCTGCGCTCTTTACGAGGAGAAACAGTAGAAGAGCAGCCCTCTAATCATGACGACTTCATCTCCCGGGGGCTCGTGCCCGTCGACGAAGCCGAGAAACTATTCCATTTCTACCAAACCCAGCTTGACCCTTACATCTATGGTCTTGCCAGCAAGTACAAGACATTGGAAAGCTTACGTCGAAGCTCCTCTTTACTCACAGCCTGCATCTGCACAGTAGCGGCATCGCATCAAGCCGGTAACGGTCAACTATACGAAACCTGCAATCAAGAATTCCGCCGATTGGTCTCCGGCTCAATGTTCGAGCGCCGCATCAGTCTGGATTATTTGCGTGCGTTGGTGATTGGATCGTATTGGCTGAGTGATGTTTCATGGACACTAGCTGGCCTCGCTGTCCGACGCGCGAGCGATATCAATCTTCACAAGTTTTATTACCGGATCATTGATTCGACGAATGGGTTTGCGCAGACTCCCGATAGCTGGGATCCGTCGGATCCTGAATCATCGATTGACCCCGTTCGGTTGTGGTATTTGCTGTATATCTGTGATCAGCATTTGTCGATATTGTATACGCGAGCACCCATGATTCGTGAAGACGATACTATCCGTGGGTGGCGGGCATATCTCGAGTCTCCGCATGCTTCACAATCGGATGTCCGAATCTCATCACAGGTAGCCCTTATGACTTTACTCAGTCAGATCCGTGAGTTTTTCGGCGTGGATGCATCCAAGTCTATACCTCGCGGCGCAATGCCTCACATCAACACCTTCAGCCATCACCTCGATAAATGGCTGGCACATTGGTCCTCCAAACTCCGTAAGTTCCCTTGCCGCATCCTTGATAAGAGACAATGGACTAATTTCATCAGGCCCCAACGAACACATCGGCAACTTCCCCTCCAAAGGAGTTCTCCTACACTACCACTTCGGCAAACTCCATCTTTATTCTCACGTCTTCCGTGGTCTCAAATCCGGGGACCACATCGAACACATCCCCTCATACTTCAAAGACGCAGCCTCAACAGCCGTATCTCACGCCACCACCATTTTGGAACTGTTACTCGGCGACGCCGACATTCGTCGTAGCATAATCGGTGTACCGCACTACTTCCACACCATGGTCGCATTCGCATGCGTCGTGTTGCTCAAAGTCGCGGATCGGTATCGCGACGATCTCGGTATCGATGTTGCGACCACCCATGCACTTATTCAGCGTGTGATCGATTTCTTTAGGCACGTGAACTGTGGCCAGTATCATCTTGTCCACTGGATGGCCGATGGTCTTGCGAAGATGCTTGTGCAATCTTCTTGCGCACAAAGCTCGAGGGGTAGTATGAGCAGCGGCAGCATCAACGGCAGTATCAACGGTAGCGTTAATAGTAGTGCACACTCAAACGTACCCTTATCATGGGATAACACCCACAGCCACACCAACAATCAAAACGGCGGGAGCAGAGGCATCAATACAATGAGCCCATCTCTCGTGCATCACGACTCCGTCGACAACACCTTATTCAACAGCGTCAGCGAAATCCCCGAACAACCGTCATTCTTGTCTCTAGATCCGAGATTCGGTAATCTCAACGCTGAAGACGACGATCATGGTATGATGGTCGGCGATTCTGGTGTTGGTGCTAGCATGGGCGGTGGTGCCGGGGCATTTTTGCCGATGTTGGACGGCATTGAAGGTGGTGATTATGGTTTGACGGATTTGAGTTTCAATTTTGTCTGATCATGTTGTTTGTGGATTTGGAAGATAAAGTTCGAGTCATGATTCTCTGCATTTCCTTGCGTATTGGGTGGTACATGTCGCTTTTCATACCCTATTTTGACGGTTATCTTTCGGACGGCGCTCAACGGATTATGGATGTTTCGGATCCGCAATGTTTTCACGAAAGTAGATATAGACTTGCAATAATTTAGGAATCAAGGAATATATATACATTCTCAAACTATCAAACTAGTTATATACTAAATTTCTAGGGACTAACTCCGAAAAACGGCATTCTCTCCGCATATCTGTGTCAACATCGTCTCGGCGCGTATGTATCTACCTGCCTAGGGATACTTGGCTGATATCATTGGACAGATGGATCTATTTCTTCAGTGCTACTGGCCGTATAAGCATGAATTATTGTTGAGAACGTGGCATCGGCAGATGTTCTCGGACGTTCGTAGCTGGTTCTAAGCTAGGTACTTGTTTGCTTGCTTGAGGTGTATGTACACATCATGCTATCAGGACATAATGCGCAATCGGACCAAGGCAATCTTGCTTGAGACCCATTCATTCTGAAAATCCAAACATATAAAGACTCTTATTATGAATTCTACCATTCCGTGGTGATGTCCAGGATTAGAGCACTGTATCCACCCACCATGGACACCAGCTAGCTAGCCCCTCTCCATTCATGCGAGATTCGGAGTAAACGCCGTATGATCCGTGTGTATACTAGACGACTAAGTGGACTTGCACATATTGCACAGTGCACATAGGTGTGGTAGGCATTGGCTTCCTATTAGTTGACCATCATCAGGAAATTTAGCCCTAGATCCAGCCCTAAGTCTGTTTTGATCCCAGCACATAATGAGGTCCGATAGGTTATAAAATGTAAAGGCCTATCTCATGAAAGCAATGTGCAGGTGGCAATAAAGCATAACAAACGGCCAAATCTGCCATCTAGAGCAGGAGTCCCCAAATAGGTAAGTTTTTAAGTTCTGTGGACAGGGTCAATACCTAGCCGATCGGTAAAAGGCAATTATGATCACAAAATAGCCGTTTCTACTTCGTCGTTCTCATTTTTATGGACATAGATATGGCCTTCGTGTTGGCCGAACACTATAGAGGCTGATGTGCCCTAAGTAGACTAAGACTCATCTCGTCCAGTGTCTCTGCCAATGCAGGTGTTTGATATTCGCGCTTTGTACCAGAACTGTATAGAATGCAGAGCCTACTCAAGCGATCAAAGGGCGAATATAGAAAATATACGTACTCGTATTTATGCAATCAATCTATATATTAGACACGGACTTCAAGCCGCCCCCTCAGGCCTCCTAATCCTCATAAAATTACCCGTGTCATACCTCAACTCCGGCGTGATCCTCGCAATCTTCCATCTCCCTTCAATCCTCACAAATTTATGCTCCATCCAGCTCCTGCCATCACTCGTCTCCACAATCATCCTCTTCTTCTTCCTGCTTTGTCCGGAAACGGAGCTGTCATCCTCCCACCGTCCATGACTAGCAAGCTGCTGCCACTGAACTCGTCCTCGGACGCGCTCTTGATATACGGTTGACCGAGGAGATGCTGTGTTGCGAGCGCTTTGTTTCCGAGATGTTCTGGGGAGAGCCACTCGGTCACGAATTCGTGGGATGTGTATCGCTTCTCGCCCCAGGCAGGGTCGACGGAGGCGTAGTCTACGATTACTTCGGGGGCGAGGGTTGCTGAGAGACGGGCGAGGTCCTATCCATATATCAGCAGTGAATTGAAAGGGTTCGCTTAACAGTATTTGAGGCGTACCTTTCTGTCATAGCCATCGGCCCAGACGCGGGCGGTTTGGATTATAGCGATGTAATCCTGAAAGGATAAATGGGTGGGTATATAGATCTCAAATTCCGTCATGATGGTGATGAAGTCTTGGTTTCAGATAATACGAGATTCCTCTTTGAGGCTTCCAGATATGCTAAAAAATCATTTACTACTAGATACATTTAAATATCTCTAAACTCGATTCTAGTTACCTGGATTATGGGGTTGAATCGGGCTGTGGAGGAGAATCTCGGGTTACCCGAGTATCGAAATCTGGAGGCATTCCGATATATCTCCTCCACATATCGCTAATTCATTGATCAATAAATCCATGTCACATGCTTTTTGGTGCTGTTTGTTGAGAATCAGCAAGCATAGAATCTATTTCCAGTAAACAAAGTGATGCAATCACCGATCACTCTTCGCACCGATGTCTATCCAGCCACTTCACCCACCATTTTTGCAGGGGCATTAACAGGCAAGAATGCTCTTGTGACAAGCTCAGGCAGAGGCATCGGCCGCTGCTCCTGGTGCGTTATCTCGGACTTTTCTTCCACCATGGTGACTTGCGCCCGAGTCGACTGAATTACTGATAGTGATGGCCGATCGTTCGAAGAATGACAGCCTCTCTTAAATGAGATTTCAGATCTCAACTCCAAGAATTGTGTCCAAGCTTGCCCCAACTTTTCCCCAGATGAATCTGGAGCAAAGGGGGCTATCTTGTCGGGTTTGGGCCGCAGCATCAGTGCCCCAAAGAGCATTTTTCAATGTCTTCAATCCCAACAGCACGCCCAGGTCAATGAAAGATGAGCTATTGTTTCTTGCCTGAGAAACTAGACATTAAAGGGCTAGCATCGATGACCAATCACAGGCCAAAATGACGGATAGAGGCACATGATGCTGGCTTAGTCACGTGACCAGACTCGATCACGTGCAGAGGTTAAGGCTATTTCCTGCGAGCCAATTAGAACGGTTTCTAGACCATTCGTTTGAGAGCGAACCCAACTCCAAGGATATGGGTTGATAACTTGATAGATAAGAGATCTCATCATCAGGCAACTGTGCGGAACGATATAAAGTTCCACAACCGAAGATACAAACCTTGATCTGAGAGTTTCCACCTTCTTGTCGCTTCAAGCCGCCTTCAAGGTAAGAATTACTCTTTCGGGTTTCCGACGGAGCACGGAAATCCGCCGAGAGAAATGGACGTGCTTCGGTTATGGATGCACGGAACAACTCCGAGTTTCGAGATCTGCTGTGGAACCCTTTCCTTTGTATTTTGAATGAGCCAAGTTATGACTCTATCTAGCGGTGTCTCGGGCTCAATTCATGCGAAGGCCGAGTTTGATCATGATGTGAGTATCCATTGTTTGTGGTTCTTGAAGACAAGATGGATAGTCAAGCAAGTTGATGTCCCGGCTTGAGAAGATCAGATTATGAAGCATCTTAAAGAAGGTCTTTGACAATCTACAACCCTGGCATGTCTAGATGGTAGGGTTTGTCAAAGCAATTTTGTAAGGTGGTTGACGCAAGCGCATTTAGCCTTACCTTCCATGTCTGTGTGACTCTAGTAAGTTTGTAACTGACTCGGAGAAAAGCGAAACTAAATCAACACAAAATCAGAAGACTCCATACCAATCGTGCAATTCGAATACTCCGTATTTTGTTTCTGCTCGCCGAATGAGATGGCAGTATCGCTTCGAGCAATATATCCATGCATTAGTACACCCTTTATTCCATACTCCATACTCATGCAATATGCGGGTTTGTGAATAATCGTCATACAAAATTCCATGAAATGGAGGTATTTAAATCTCACTACGTATCACTAAATGGCATAGATAGCCGTTAGTACATAGGCGTACGTAGACAATAATTATATATTTGGCATATCCAGAAGCTCAGGATATGAGAACTATTCCTTAAGCCCTAACTATCTACTCACCCAGAACGCTTCCCCACGGACCCCGGCACCCCCACACAAGCGCCCCCGCGCCCCAGACTTCCAGCCAAGAGGTCTCCCAAGCCACTTACTTAACTTAGGTAACTTCATACATGCGATACATCCAGATTGAGACGTTTTGAGGTCTATCGGATTTGCGCCGAGTCGTCTGCTTTGACGCTATAGAAGAAATTAGCCTCGAGTCTAATGCTGGGCACCTTTGTCATCGAGTCGTCTGTCATGTTTTAGTGTCGACCGGTACTAGTATAGATCGCCTGGTGTACCTACATAGGTATATAAAACAAAGGCGTGCCACCTAATCCTTTCTCATCAAAGCTCTTCTCCGGGCCTGTTATACAATCTTAGAATATACAATCAGTCCCGAAATTGGGATCAAGACAGAAGATGGCGGGTAATAATTGGTATACGTTTGGCGTTGCCTTGTTCGCTGCCATTGGAACATTCCTCTTCGTATGTTTCCCGATCATCTTCTCATAACTCGATAACCGAGTATAAAAGTGTCAACAACTAACACTGTTTCTAGGGCTTCGATACCGGCATTGCCACCACAAGTGAGCCTCATTTATAGTAGCAGCCGATATCAAAGACTGAGAACTGACTGAATTCCCTAGCAATTGCACATCAAAGTTGGATTGATTACATGGGCCATCCTTCCAATGGTCTGACCGGCGCAGTCGTCTCAGTCTATATCGCTGGTGAAGCCCTCGGTGCTCTCACTCAGACCTTCATCGGCGACCGGCTCGGTCGAATCCGTTTCATGCAACTCGAATGTATCATCGTGACAATTGGCTGCACCATTCAAACCGCATCGGTCAACATTGGTATGTTTTTGGCCGGACGTGCTTTGGCCGGGTATGCTGTTGGGTATGTATCCATCTCACAAAAAAAGAAATTCAGGAAAAACTAACGACTCGTGAAGTGGTATGGTGGCTACAGTCCCCGTCTACCTCTCCGAAATCTCATCGCCAAAATCCCGCGGTCTTATCGGCGGTATTTCCGGCGTCGGCATCGCATTCGGAACCATGGCATCCAACTGGGTCGGCTTCGCATGCTCCTACGCATCCAACGGCACAGTCCAATGGCGTTTGCCGCTCGGTATCCAACTACCCTGGGGCATAATCATGTTCATCGGTCTGGCTACTTTTATGCCCAACTCGCCTCGCCAGCTTATCCGACAGGGCAAGATTGAGCAGGCTAGAAGGGAGTTTATTAAGATCCGACGAGACTTGCATTCGCATGAAGTGCATGAAGAGTTCACATTGATGAAGGCTCAGATCGAGTATGAGATGCAGCGAGAGCTCAAGTCGTACAGGGAGATTTTCAGGTTGTATCGTCATCGTGTGCTGGTTTCTATTGCCGTGCAGACTATGACTTCTTTGACGGGCGTTAATGTTATTCAGGTACGCCCTTTTGCCCTAGACATATTTTTTTGAGTCAAGTTACTAACAGGTCTTTTAGTACTACCAAAGTGAGATCCCTAGCTCAGTATAACCAATCAGAAGCACCGCTAACATACGATGAACAGCGACTCTCTACAAATCCCTCGGCATCAACGCCAAACTCATCCTCGCTCTCTCTGGTGTCTACGGCACGGTTGCCTTCCTAGCCAATTGCTTGACTACCAAATTCCTCACTGATCAATGGGGTCGACGAAAGTGAGTTACCTTTCTCCCACTATCTAACCGCGTCAATGTTTACTAATTATGAAAAATAGGATGATCCTCACCGGTCTCGGAGGTATTATTCTCATCGAAATCTACGCTGCTGTCATGCAACGTGAGTTTCAAAATACGCACAATCGTGTTGGGAAAGGATTTGCCATTTTGGGCATTTATCTTTTTGTCGTCTGCTACTGTGCGTAATCTCTCTTCCGAAAAATGTTCCCACAGAACGTTTTATAACTGATCACGATTCTAGATGGCATGCTCAACAGTACAACATGGCTCTACGGCGCCGAAGTCCTACCCATAAATATGCGAAGCAAAGTCATGGGCTTGGCCGCTGCGTCCCACTTCGTTGTCAACGTCGGCAGTAAGTTCATCTTCCTTCATGGGATTTAATGGGATTTAATTTGACTTTTAACCCCTCAAACAGTCACCGAAGCCGGCCCAAGCGCCTTTGCAAACATTCATGAGAACTACTACTACGTCTTTGTGGCGTGTACTGCGTTCTTCCTGACTGTTGCTTATTTCTATTTCCCGTAAGCATTCAAAGCTTTCCTTTTTGTTTAATATATGGATGTGGCTAACTTGATGTTCGTTTTTAGTGAGACGAAACAGAGAACTCTGGAAGAAATTGCGGCCGCTTTCGGTGATCGTGTCGTTGAAGTGGAGGATGTTGACATTGCTACTGAAGAAGCTATTACGGCTGCCAAGAATCAGAGTGAGCATCTTGAGTGAGGCGAGTTCCTTCATGTTGGGGTGTAATGCCGGGATGGACTTTTGAGATGAATGAATCGACATGATATGATCTCATGAGGCGAATAGCTATTATAAAGAGGAATGGGACGAGACATGAATGTATATCTGGGCTGGGTGATGTCAACGCATAATGTATCAATGTAACGAATAAAGTTTAGCTCACCTGATTGATGTATCTTCACAAATGTAAACTTTGAAATTGTGCACTCATGCCGTTGATAATTCAGATAGGTTGATCTGGTCTCTTCAACGCAGGCCATTTCCAAGTACTGCCAGAACCTGCATATGACTCAATCCACCAAGATGGGTGGTATATCGACCCATTCACACGTAGATAGCAATAACTTAAACATGCTAGCTGTCAAGGAGATGGAAAAGTTTCTCTACTCTAAGAAACAGTCTCAAGGTCCTTCAAGTTAAGTATATCGTTCATGTAAAATGTGAGTGTAGAGGAAGAGGAATGAATGAAAACTGTATATTCAACAGATATATGCTTCTTGAACAAGATGAGAACCTAGATCTCGGCTATTTGACTTGGGAGAGCCTAGGTACTTTCGGTAATGATCCCAGTTGTCCTTTCAGCTTCTTTGTCCCGATTTGAAACGGTGTGGCATACGCTGGCTGGGCATTGACATCAACACAACCTTATGAGCATCGTCCCGCTTTCTCTATACGCATATATCCATTCATCAATATGAGCATAACAGTCACCGTGCAGTCACAAGAGACTTTGCGGCAAAACCTTGGTCCTGATCCAGGTCAGAAAAGGGAATAGCCTCCACGTATTCGATCAGCCAAACTCAGCCACGAGATCCAAGCAAAGTCCTTGTCATAGCTGAACCCTGGCATGTCATATTGTGGTTAACTTTGGCCAAGTGTTGGGCTTAGTTATGCGCACTTGACTAGGACGATATAGGCAGGCTGGAGCGGTACCATCCGATATGTTGGGATACGAATATCTGATGCTAAAAATGCAGCAGTCATGATGATACAAACATAAGAGAAACGTGAATAGTCAATACAATGATAAATATCATATCGACAGATTTAGTCGAGTCATGCTATCGTTGTTGTGGGTTCAGATACAAAATTCTGGGTCTTTTCTCCAGAAAAAAAAATCCCCGGATTTACAGACGGGATTGCGGAGTTTGGTTGTGGGGTAAAAAGCAAGACAACAAACACGTTCACGGCGCAACATCCTGAACTGGCACTCTCTGCCGTCGACCATGTGTTCAAATCCCTATTTCTTTTCTTGACAATCTGATCCAAAGGAAAGAAAAGGGCACTCCGAATCCCGTACGTCGGGCACGGAGCCTCATTGCATGATCAAAAAGGGCTTGATTTGAGTTTTCCCTGCCAGATAGACTACAGATTAGTCTGTTGCCGTCAGTCTAGAACTTTAACGCCATCAGCAACTGCATTAACCGGATACCGAGGCTTTTGGTCCATTTTGAAGCTTCTGTATGGTTCGTCCGGCTATGCTGATCTTTATTGTTTGTCTGCACTAGGACGGACTTAAGGGTATCCTTACTGTATGGACCGGAAGGATTTTGCGTGTTTGGTCCGTTGCCTAGCCTGGTATAGGTAGATAACGCTTTACCAAACTGGCTAGAATTGAAATGCGAGTTTGTATGTTCTTTGTGTTTGTCAATCCTCTCCTTGAGCATGTATATTGTCGTGTCGTAAATCGATGGCCAGAACTTCAGAAGGAAGTCGGTCCCTGGTTGAAATCTGAACCACGCTCCGGTGTGATGCCCATGCGTGTCGGGACTGCTTGTCATGCCGTCCAACACATTTTACTGCATGTATCCGTAACATCGAGTCCTCGACGCCAGGATAGGACGCCATCAAACACATGGCGCAAACTAAGATAGGTCGTTAGATGTAACTAACCTTGGATTTGCCATCAGCCATCAGCCATCGGCGCTAAAACAACAACCCCATATCATTCCTTTCTCTATACGCACACACATAGAAAATAAACCAACGAAATGGAGGTCAGAAATAACCCCGCATTTTGTTTTTTTTTTCCCAGCTTTTGTATTCTTTGCCCGGACAGTACTTTCCCCAATGGGTAGTCTGCTCCAGGTTGTTTGTGTCTAGATTGATGGTTAGCTCAAAACTCTAGTTCGAAAAGAGGAAGGTTTATGGCACTGCCGGAAGGGAAATGCTGTCTGAGCAAGCGAGTCGTGATCCTGTCGCTTGCTTTGTATCACTTTCGTTTGGGCACAACGCAAGTGCGGTCAGTCCGGATGTCGACTAATGATGCATGGATCCTTCAGCCATGTTGTTTCATCGGGGATTGGTGTTTTCGTTCTCTGTTAACAGATATTGAGACTATATATAGGAGTCTTTGGCCCTATGCCAGAACCTGTCTCTTTAGATCAGTGTCGCTCATCATCGTCAAAAGTTCTTTTACCCATCTACAAACCCATCACAACACTTATCTCTTTTTGTCCTTCATACTTTGAGATAGAAGAAGAGACAATGTCTCAATCCAGTGACCTCAGTCGCCTGCAGACTCACGACATCGAGATTGGTGTCACCGATGCCCTCCAACGCCATGCCAGCCGCCACGTCGCTCAACACAAACCCGTCTCGCAACGTGTGCTAGACTATGAGCGTCGACGCCCAAGATGGTTGCGCGAGTGTATTGGCGAGGCGACAGGTGTATTCCTTTACGTGTAAGTATTGTCCTTCATATCAAGAACCACAATGACATACCAATATTGACCGAACCCTTGTGCAAAGCTTCTCTGGCCTAGCCTCTGTTGCTGCTTTCATCACAAACGGCGCCTCGAAAGAACCCCCCGTCACTGCATTTAGTAGTTTCTTCCAGATTGGTCTTGCTTTTGCTCTCGGAATCATGTTTGCTATCGTGATTGCTGGACCGACGTCTGGTGGTCATTTCAATCCAGCTGTGACTGTTGCTTTGACCGTTTGGTATGTCCTGGCCTCTTCACCAGAGGCTGCTTCCCGGCTGACAAAATGATTTAGGCAAGGATTTCCGTTGAAAAAAGTCCCTCACTGTATGATCTTTCTCCTCTGTGTATCAATTTCAAGAGATCTGTTGCTGACATATGTGCCGTTTAGATATCCTGTCGCAGATTTTCGGCGCTTTCATGGCCTCTCTTTTGGTCATGGGAATGTACCGAGAGCAGATTGTAAAGTATGAAGAAGCATTAACAGCTTTGGGAATGCCATTGGTGTCTGCCACAGGTCCTGCCGGAATTTTCTGTGCTTTCCCGGCGGAGGGACAGAGTATGGGTTATCTCTTCTTGTGAGTTGTACCTCCCCCTGACTCAGATAGATTGTCGGATACTTGGGCGATAGGCTGATTCCAATGTCGTATCTAGGATCGAGTTCTTCGTCGACTCCTTCATTGTACGTCAAACAGCATGGCCCCCTTTCATTTGAATAAGAACTGACAAATATAGGGCCTCGTAATTTGGTCCTGCATCGACCCAGCCAACCCCTTCGTCACCCCCGCCACCGTCCCCATCGTCATCGGCATAGGCTACGGTGTCATGGTCTGGGGTTTCGCCGATCTAACCATCTCCACCAACATGGCTCGAGACCTCGGCGCCCGATTCGTAGCTGCCATCTTCTACGGCGGCGAAGCCTTCTCCTACAAATCGTACTGCTGGATCAGTATCTTGGTCAACATCCCCGCCACACTGTTTGCGACTGGATTCTATGAGCTGTTTTTGCGTGATTCGATTCAGATGATTCATAAAGGTGGGGTGAAGCATGCTGAAGGCGAGGAAGGTTTGAGGCGGTATTTGAGTGATGTTGGAGTTTTGAAGGATGAAAATGAGGTCACTACTATGCATATGGCCAGGACGGAGGCAATTGGTATGAAGAATTAGTCTGGCATCTGAATATGCTGGATTGAAGACTGCCTAGGTACATGTATCCAGGTTTGTGTTCCGGCGGATGACTTGTTATAGTCTTAGTTTGCGATTTCACCCTAATATCTGCAGTGTAAACCTTGAGTTACCGAGGAAGATGTATTTCAGATTACTCAACAGGGGCAGACAATTTGATCACTCAACAAAAATACATTTATTCAGTTTGCAAACACATATTTATTACATATCATGAAAGAAAATCCGTCGATCATAACGGCCACCCATAGATACCAATACAGTGGATCTACACTCCACAGATTAGAATTCAGAAACTGGAGAAGAAGAAATCCGGGTTGATAGAAACAGCGGAAACGCTTCCTTACCCCGCGTTCTCTTTGTACGATTATATTGCTCTTTTTGCGTCACTCACTTTTCTTCTGTGTTGAGACTACACAAATTGCGCGTATGACCTCCATGATTAGGCGCTTTACTCATTGGCCCAGAACAGTTCTCTCGTCTCCAGTGCGGAAATAACAGAATTGTCTTAATCTTACATAGTATAGAGTATAAACAGGGTCCAATACGACCCCCTCAGTATACAATAAAACCTAGTTCTAACGAACTCAGAAGCTGCAGTATTTTTTCCGTTTCGTTATAACCCGGTTTTACTTGTAGCTCTCCACCCACACTTGTGACATGGCTATACGCGGAACTCTTTCCGAGACTCGTTTCTCAGCCTTCTTATTCATCTACTCTACCAAAGAAAACGAAATACCCAGCCTTTGATTGCTCCAGCAGCGGGGTTTGCGTGACGGAACGTCTACCGCAATGACAGCATTATTGTTGGACCTAATTCAGGGTGTATGCACGGATTAGCCATACACGGATTGCCGTGTAGCTCCTACTGTGGTTGCATTGCATTGCGCATGTACTGCTTATTTAACCCACGTTTTGCCTGTCTGAATGAGCACTTATCTTTTTCAACTCCGTTATAAATAAATAAGCTCGTTCCATTTGCAAGGTTGTATTCGTATAACCTAAGAAGCTCACACAGGAACGCAAAATGGCACACGAAGCTGTGGCAGTCGCCGTACTCTCCATCCTGGTCATTCTCTATCGCTACCTCAACCAGACCGATACCCCGAAAATCAAAGGGTTACCCGAGATCCCTGGCGTGCCCATATTCGGCAATTTGATTCAACTCGGCGAAAATCATGCAAAAGTAGCCGCGGAATGGGCGAAACAATATGGTCCTGTATTCCAAGTGCGCATGGGCAATAAGGTAATTTCTACCCCGTTTTTTTTTTTTTTTTTTTTTTTTTTTTTTTTCAAAGATAAATAACTGATGGGTGCAAATAGAGAATCGTCTTTGCAAACAGCTTCGAGTCCGTCAAACAACTCTGGCTCAAAGAACAATCAGCCCTTATCTCACGCCCAACCTTCCACACCTTCCACAGCGTCGTCTCCAGCAGCCAGGGATTCACAATCGGCACTTCACCATGGGACGAATCTTGCAAACGACGCCGCAAAGCTGCTGCGACAGCGCTCAACAAGCCCGCCGTGCAGAGTTACATGCCCATCATTGACCTGGAAGCAACCACCAGCATTCACGAAATGTATCGCGACAGTCAAAAGGGCCAGATCGACATCAATCCTATCCCATACTTCCAGCGATATGCGCTTAACACCAGCTTGACGCTCAACTATGGTATTCGTATTGATGGCAATGTGGACGATAGTCTCTTGCAGGAAATTGTTGCCGTCGAGCGCGGTGTCTCGAATTTCAGGAGTACGAGTAATAACTGGCAGGACTACGTGCCATTGTTGCGTTTGTTGCCGAAGAAAAATTCCGAGGCTGAACAGTTTCGGGTAAGACGGGACAAGTATTTGACTCATTTGCTGAATTTGTTAAAGGAGAGTATTGCGAATGGGACGGACAAGCCTTGTATTACGGGGAATATTTTGAAGGATCCGGAGGCTCAATTAAATGAAGGTATATTCTTTCTCCTTTCGGAGGGCAAGGATATGAGCTAACTAGAACAGCTGAAATCAAATCCCTCTGTCTCACCATGGTCTCCGCCGGTCTTGACACAGTGCCTGGGAACTTGGTCATGGGCCTGGCCTACCTTGCATCAGAAGATGGAATGCGCATTCAGCAAAAGGCGTACGACGAGATTATGAAAGTATACCCGGACAACGATGCCTGGGACAAATGTCTTGTTGAAGAGAAAGTGCCCTACATCACTGCTCTGGTTAAGGAGATTCTCCGCTTCTGGACTGTGATTCCTATCTGTCTTCCACGAAAGAGTATCAAGGATGTGACATGGAACGGTGTTACGATTCCGGCCGGTACGACATTCTTCATGGTGAGTATCCCCTTTTTCTCTGAGGTGGACTGTTTCGCTAATAATTCTAACAGAATGCCTGGGCAGCGGACTATGACTCAACATATTTCAAAGACCCCGAAAGATTCATCCCCGAACGCTACCTCGACACCTCGGAGGGCAACCAAGGAACTCCTCACTACGGCTACGGCGCCGGATCCCGCATGTGCGCCGGCTCTCATCTCGCCAATCGCGAACTATACACAGCTTTTATCCGAATTTTCACGGCTTTTACTGTTCATCCTCCTAAGAATCCGGCTGACTACCCCATCTTGAATGCGATGGAATGCAATTCTATACCTACGGCGCTTACAACAGAGCCGAAGCCGTTCAAGGTTGGGCTCAAGGCGCGCGATCCGGTGTTGTTGGAGAAGTGGATTGCGCAGAGTCAGGAGCGGACTAAGGATCTTTGATTGAATTTTAGACAGCGGGATGTTTTTGTATGGCTGGATTGTTGTGCAGTTCTTTACCCGATGATGGCATGAAGGCATATGTACGAGTTAGGCATAGCATAGTTTTTTTTCAGCGATGATTGACGACAGCATATGATATTTCGTAGTCAACTCCCTCGAATTATCATGTCAAGATTACCTAGGTAGGTAAAGGTAGATGTGAAATTAGGGTTATTCCCCATATTCCGGGCTCTGCCTATACTACTAAGTAGGTACCCACTCCTCCACAAAATCGACTCAATGATGGAACCAACGTATCCTTTCTCCAATCAAGACCTTTAGCGGTCAATATTTCTCATTAGAGATACGCTGTATAACATTGGAATGTCTCTGTGCTGTGAAGCCATGACTAAGCGAGGTGTAACATGATTGGATGGTCAACGAAGCAAGGCATTGTTTCTTTTTCCAAGAGAGTCTTAGTCGGAAGTACCTACCCCGGACGATCAGGAAGACAAAACCTTCTTCTTCCAACCTCTCCGTTTCGCCCCTCACAACGGATGGACGAATTCACGCATCTATATACACTCAATCTTTATTTAACTTGATATGTATGTCGATATGAACAATGTCATCTTCACCAATGGCACAAATATCTCAGGCAGCAAATGCCGCTGCTGCCGCTACTACCGCGCCCGAGAAGCGGAAACGTACCAAATATGCGGCAAAGGCTTGGTGAGTTCGTTTCATTTCGTGGTATCGCGATAAACATGCTGAACCGAGGTATAGTGTTGAATGTAAGCGGCGAAAGGTCAAATGCTGTGGTGAGCAGCCATGCCAGCGTTGTCGCCGGCGCATGATGGAATGTGTGTTTGCGGCGAATGATGCTACTGCAGATAGCCGGTGAGATAGACGATTGTTCTATGAAACACGATGCATAATGCTAAATCTTATTCAAGTAACATTGAGAAATTGCTGGATCAAATTTCCAAGATGCAAACGCAGATTGACAGTTTGACTGGAACAGTGGAATCATTCAATTCAGCAGCTCCGCCATCTCCAAAGAAGCGAAAACTGTCGCGTGCTACAGTTAACGCTCCTGCAAAAACCAGAAACAATAATCTCAAATCCGAAAGGTCTCAATCATCATCCACGACAGAAAAAATCTCCTTCCATGGTCTAACGACCTCTTCATTCAATTTCGGAATTGCGCGGCAAACGCTGCGGAGTAGAGGGATCACGGAAGTCGGCGAAGGCGTAAGTGGCAGCGATGACGTTGACGACTACAGTTTAAATCAAGGAGGTGATCGAGGAGAGAATGCCGTCTCAACACGAGATACCTCACCCATCCCATCACCATCAATCACGCCACGTCGCGTCGATCATCACCATCAACGATCTTCTTCCACCATCGACCCATTATGGGGCATCAACCGGGAAGAAGCGATACGGTTGTGTCATGTCTACGAAGAAGAAATGGGTATCATGTACCCTGTACTGGATATTGAGACTGCTATCAGTCAGGTTAACGCCCTGTACAATCATCTTAGTCCGTTGTCATCTGCGGAACAAGTCACAAAGGAAGCACCGCTTTCGGATGAGGACATCAATATACTGAAGCTAGTGTTTGCATGCGCTTTGACTGCCGAAGCGAATGGGAATAGTGACTTGGCAATGAGAATCTTCCGAGGCGTTCGAGACGTTGCGTCAGACGTGATATGGCAACCGCCGAATATCAAGAGACTAGTTTTTATCACTCTTGTGGTGCGTCCATTCCCCACTATCGTTTAGTACTCTCTTGCATACTGACATCCACAGTCAATATATCTGTTCCAAATAGACGAAGAAGCAACCGCCTGGCGGACCATTGGAACAGCGCAACGGCTATGCTTGGAGATGGGTCTCCATCGATCAGAAACGTATCCTCAGCCTGCGATTGTGTCGCATGGAAAGGAAGGCGTGTTGAACCTTTTCTGGTCTGTGTACACTTTGGATATCAGGTTTAGTATGGGCACCGGGATGCCATATCACCTAGACTCTAGTGACATAGATCCGTCACTTCCACGGCCGGTGAGCTCTCCTCGTATTGTTTTCCATGATAAGTAAACTAATGGGCAAAGTCCAACGTACCATATCTAAACACCATGATCAGCTACAACCGCATCGCCGAAAGAGTCTGGCGCTTCATCGCGTCACCAAATCGAAACCAAAATTCTCGCAAGGAAGAAATGGCCTATCTAGACTGGCAAGTCACGCAATGGTACAACTCTGTTCCAGAGTTCTTGAAAATAACCAATCCTACCATCACCTCGACGGATATCCTACTCGACCAACTAAATAAAGACGGGCCCCGAAGCACTCGTCGCCTCAAAGCCCTGTTGTATCTTCGCGCCAATTTGATGAAAATCCTCATCTACCGGCCCATCCTCTACACTCCCTCACAAATCGCGCAATCCCCCGTCGAAGCCTCAACTGTCGTCGAAATCGCCAAAAACACAATCTGCTTCATCACGCACCTCAACAATTCCACTGACATTTATCAACTACAACAAATCACATTCAACTGGTTTCTGATCTCGGCGCTGGCCGTGCTGTTTTTGGCTGTGGCGCATGCACCAGCTCAGTTTACAAGTGTGTGTAAGGATGAGTTTTATATGGCGCTAGGCTTGATTGAAGGATTTTCGATGCATTCGTATATTTCGCAGAGATTGTGGAAATCGATTAAAGGGTTGAGGAAATTGGGGCCGAAGATTGGACTTGCTGCGAAGCCATCGGAACAGAATCAGACTGTTGTGAGGCCGCGACGGAAATCGCAACAGCGACCACCACCACCACCACCACCACAGCAGCAGCCACCATCACCACAACCGAAAGAGGACTATCTCGGCACAACAACAGTCAACGCAATACCCCCCGAAGGCGGACCAAATGATATTCCGACCTACATGCCAACCCCAACCGAGCCACTCCCCCAACATCAACAACAATCATCCCTCCAGATCCCACTCCCAACAGCAACAGCATCAACCCTACCAGACCTCCACCCCTCCCCAGACGATTTCTTGTTAATGGACGGGACACAAATGAGCCGCGAACTAATGGACTGGTTCGAAGCCATGGGCGAACCCAACAATAGCATATTCGAGAACCTCAACAACGCCAACACCAACATGAACCTTTTCAGCGCCACCACCAACAACAACGACAACGGCATTGCCGAGAATGGAATGATGATCATGGATCCAGCTGCCGTTGGCGGCGGTTTTGCTGGTAGTGGTTTCGGTGTTGGTGGTAATGGTAATGGTGCAGGATGTAATGGGATATTAACTGATACGACCTCCTCGTGGCCGGCGACGGATGATCTCATTTTTGGATATGGGAGTGATTTGGCTAATATTCTAAAGGACTGTTTCTAAGCCTTTTACCTACTTACATCCATGGATGTAGGTAGGCTGCACATTTCCGGGTTGTTATATATTATGTATGTTATATATATACCGAATACTGAGCATTAGCGGGATTTATCAATCATGATGTCCAAAATGGTAAATGCAAATGTAAATGTAATGGTCTATAACTGTACACGGTCCCTACCCAAAAAAATAAAGTGTACAAGAAAAGAAGAGCCAAAAAAAAAGCCTATTATACCTCCCTCCAGGATAGAAATGGTGTATGTGTGTCAAAGATAGTTCCCAAAATCCATCGCATGCCGACAAATCTCATCCTCATCGGGCCTCATCGTACTTCTGAACCGCGTACGCGACTGACACATTTGTCGGAACCAGTTCACGCGGCAATCCTCATTCATTACGCCCCAGCTATGCGTGAAGACGTTCGGTTGACAGTTTTGGCAGGTTCCTGACGCCGAGCCTCCGGTTGACGAGGATGAAGAGGCCGAGGTGTCCGGGCAGTTTATGTAGGGTGGGTGTTGGTAGCCTATATCCCTGAACCTATACCACCGTAATCAGCATCTAGACCAGCCAGACGAAAAAGAAAAGGGGAAAGGGGGGGGGGCGGGGGGGAGGTACCAATGAATCCTCGAATTATCCTCAAACAACCCCAACGCAACACTATGAACCGGCGCATCCCCCCATCTCTCATAAAAGAATCCACCAGACTGATCCAAATGCTCGAAATACTGCTGATATTTCTGTGAGCGCCAAAAGTCTAGATCTCCAATCTCGAAATTCGACCAGAAATGGCACGTGCTGTACCCGTTCGCGGCGTCGGTGTGGTCAGGCCGTAAGGTGCGGTCTGTGAGCCACATGAGCGAGTTGTCAGCCGCCAGATAATCCGGGTGCGATTTGAGGAAGGATTGGGTCTCGGGCCACAGCGAGGCGACGGAGCTGGGGTCGTCGAAGATGTTGATTGTGAAGCCGTAGGTTTTGTTGTGGTCGGCCATGAATTGGAAGGGGTCGTAGGTTATGTCGCAGAAGAATCTACCCCTACATCAGTCTCTTTCTCACTTTAATTCATCACTTTGAAAGGGGGAGAGGAAGGCGCACTTGACATCAGGCTCAACACGCCAATAATACTTATACCCGTCCAGTGCGGGATGTCTATAAAAAAAGCCCGAGTTCCATCGACACATCTGATGATAACTCAATAATCCGGCGTATTTGATGCCTTGTTTCTTCATCTTTTTCGTCGCTTCGCTCAACAGCTCCGGATCAATCCAGTCGGGGACTGCCCAGTGCTCTTCCGGTATCAATTCTACCCCAGACACCACCAACACCAACAATCAGCCACACATATCAGTATTTTTGGAGGAGGAAAGAGAAGTACCATAGCGACACTCAGCCTCCGTCTCCGCCTGCGTGCGCGCCTTAAACTCCTCCGAAAACGGGACATTATTAAAAAAGATCCACGGATAATTATATTTCGAGTTCCACGAGGTCTCCAACTGCCGCATGGACGATATTATGCCGTTCAACTCTTCATTGCGCACGAGTGATATAATCGCCGAATCGGGCCGGATGGATGTCGTTTGCGCTGTGGATGGTTGGGATTGCGCTGTCCCCAGTATCGCCAGTTATATATTAATTGACTGATTTGGTGAAAGTCTTAGGGGAGATGGGGACGTACAGAATTTTATTTTAGACAACACCCTATCCCCCGACGACATATACCAATGCTCATACCCGATATAAAACCGGAAATAGGCAATCCCAAGTAATAGCACCGTGATCAAGCTGATTGAAACTCGTTTCGTGAGCCCGCGGGGCACGGTCAGAAACATGACAGCAGCATGCGCTTTGCTTTGGTCGGCAGTACGATTTATCGTAATGTTTGTTTCGATTTCGCGGAGGAATGTGATCTGTCTTCTCTGAAGGTCTGCGGAGTGTCTGGAGAAATTCAATGACGCATTTGCCGGATGCTCAAGGGCTCAAAGGTTCAAAGGGTTCGACCGCTCGCTCGTTAGTCGGTTCGTTCGTCTATTATTTTGGAAATGTAATCGCGTCGATACATTTGTCCCCTGAGCGATTTCACACCTCAAGAATAGTCAAGAAGAATGAAATATGTAAATCGCAAACTCCTGAACTTCATACGGCGTCGAGCCTCGGCGGAGGCTATGCTGGCCAATTGGAGAACAGCTGGACATTTTTTTCTCGGGGTATGGCACGTGACCTGCCTCCAGCATAAATCCTTTAAAAGTCGATTCAACGTCATCCTCTGTCGGTATAAGAAGAAAGGACTGTCTAATTGCATAGTAGAAGGGCGAGGAGTTTCAACGTTGTATGTCCATGATAGCAAGTTGTCAAAAGACCAGAATGAAATGGTTACTACAGGTAGAAATGTCTAGTCTACATCATTACCAAGGAAAATTGAAAATTAAGTTACTGGTATTAACCATACATACACATAAAGTAACACAAAGCAAGTTGTAGAAAATAGCTCTATGAAACCTCGATGAGAAAAAGCAAAGACAGGAAAGAAAAGAAAAAGATGTACAACACTTTGTTCTCAGCGAGAAAAGAAAAGAAAAAAGAAGAAAAGAGTCTATGAGTTTGTGGTTTTTCTCTTTTTTCTTTCTTTTGTGCATTGATTTTTGGAAAAAGCAAGACACACACGACAACCAAGCAACAAGTGCATGTGGACAACAGGATCAGAGAAAGATTTGGGTGGTCTGGTAGCATGGGAGAAGATCATCCCAGCATAGAAAAAAAAATTAAAAGAAAAAGAAAAAAAGCGAGTAGTAGAAGTGAAAAAAGGTTCAGAAAAGAATGGAAGAATATTGACTCCACCACGTTCAGTTCGCTCTCCGTATCCTCATGACTTAGTCCCTAGAGTCGAGCCCAAAAATCATTGATGTATGGCAAATGAAAAAATGGGTATTAATGCATTTACTCATCATCCTCTTCCTCAGGGGCACGAGTGCCAATGACGAAGCGGGAAGCGCCAGTAACACGGTCTTGCTCGTGCTCAATGGCCAACTTGGAGAGATGGCCAATCATGTTCTCAATAGCAGTGTCAGCCTTGGAACGAGTCTGACGACCAAGGTTGTCCAACCAGGGGATGTCAGTGAGGATAGCGTAGACGGTGGCAACAACAATGGTGACACCAATGGAGTAGGCCCAGATAATGACAACGGTGACAATGCTGGTGTGGCCGTTGGCGGAGAAAGTGGCAGGGTCAGAGGGGTGGGTAACCTGGTGCTCGGGCTCGGTCAACCAACCGAAGACGCAGAAGAGAGTAGCCAAGACATCGACACCGAAGATGGCGCCGACGAGTTGCCAGGAAGGATAGGTCTTGCCACCACGGGTGACGAAGATCAACCAGTTCTCAGTAAGAGCGACCTCAAGGAAGATGATACCCTGGGGGTGACCGAAGTTCTCAATGATGCCACCGTTGGACATGAACATGGCACCACGGACGATCCAGGTACCGGCAGCGAGTAAAATTCCGAGGATGATGGAGATGACCCAAATCTTGGGGAGTTGCCATTCGACAGGACGTTGTTCGTAGTGAGCGTTATCGTAAGCGACAGCGATGGTGGCCAAATCAGCAAAGAGAGCAATGAAAACAATCAAGTCGGCAGGGATGGTCTCGTCGATGATGATCATGGTGGAGACGAGGTAGATTTCCAAGTGCAGACAGAGAGCGATACGGTACTGGATGTAAGCCTTCATACGCTGGAAGATCTGACGAGCGACCTTGATGGAGTCGACAATGGTGGAGAGACCAGGGGCAAGGAAGACAATATCGGCAGCAGCCTGAGCAGCCTCGGTGGCACCCTCGACGGCAATACCACAGTCAGACTTCTTGAGAGAGGGAGCATCGTTGACACCGTCACCAGTCATGGCAGTCAAGTGACCACGCTGTTGCAACATCTCGACGACCTGGTACTTGTGCTCGGGGAAGACTTCGGCGAAACCATCAGCACGCTCAACGAGATCGTGCTGGCGGGAACCAGTGAGACCACCGTGGATAAGACGCTCAGAGTTATAGACCTTGGTACCGAGCGCAAGCATCTTGCAAGTCTCCTTGGCAATAGCGATAGCGTCACCGGTCAACATCTTAACGGAAAGACCGAGGTTCTGGGCTTCAGTGATGGTGTGCGCAGTGTCATCACGAGGGGGGTCGAACATGGGGTACATTCCAAGCAATTGCCAGGGCTCACCCTCCTTCTGGACGGCGACACCGAGAGAACGGAAACCACGGCGAGCGAATTCAGCAGCCTTGTCACGGTAGAGACGGGCCTCCTCCTCAGAGCACTCGGACAAGTTGAGGATAGCCTTGGGGGCACCCTTGGCACAAGTGTAGCGGACACCATCGCAGGTACAGACAGTGGTAATACGCTTGGAGACGGGGTCGAAAGGAGTGTACTTCTCGGTAACCCAGTTGCGGGCAAGGATCTCACGAGCCTTGGGGTAACGACGGAGAGTGAGGATGGTAACCTTGTCAATGGGGTCCAAGTTCTTAACGTTGTGGGAAGAGGCGATGGCGGCAACAGCGAAGAGCCAGTTGACATCGACACCCTCGGCGACGTAGGGCTCACGGATAGAGAGCTGGTTGGCAGTCAAGGTACCAGTCTTGTCAGAGCATAGAACGTCGACACCAGCGAGGGACTCGATAGCGGTCAATTTCTGGACGATAGCCTTCTGTTGAGCGAGGTAGGCAGCACCGACAGCGAGAGTGGTGGTGGTAACGACGGGAAGACCGACGGGGACACCGATGATGAAGAGAATCAAAGTGTATTTAAGGAGGCTGTTGTCAGACCATTCGGGGGTAGCGATCCTGAGGTGACGGAAGAATCCACCAATCCAGGCAGCAAGAATGAAGAACATGACCAAGACGAGGAGAGTTGTACCGATCGAGTTCATAATAGCCTTGAAGTGACCCTGGTCTTGAGCACCCTGGACGAGAGAGGCGGTCTTTCCGACGAACGAGTGCTTGGCGGTAGCAGTGACAACAGCGAAAGCCTTGCCACGCTTGCAACCAGTGGTGTAGTAGCAGGTGTCACCCATGTACTTGTCGACAGCGAGAGATTCACCAGTGATGGCAGACTGGTCAACGGCAACGATGGAGTGACCGGTGTGGTGCTCCTCCTCGTCATCGTCTTCACCCTTCTCCTTGAGAGTATCCTCCGCCATGGTGGCGAGGTGCTCCTTGTACTTTTCGAAGTCACCGGGTTGTTCAAAGTCGCAAATAAGACGGACATCGGCAGGGACGACCTGGCCTTCCTCGAGAATGACGATATCACCGACAACGAGCTCACGGGCTATTCAATTGAATTAGTATTCATCGTAGTTAAATCGCGTGGTATTGACTTACCAAGAATCTCCTGCTCGGAACCGTCGCGAATAACCCAGGCACGCATGGCAATGTCACCCTTGAGAGAAGCGACGACATCGGCAGCCTGCTTCTCCTGGTACCAACCGACAACAGCGTTAAGCATCAAAATACCAATAATGACACCCAAGTCGATCCAGTCACGAAGACCAGCAGCCAAGAGGACAGCCAATTCCATAACTGTAGAAGATTAGCCAATGAACACGATGTAAAAACTGTGTCAGAGTGCCCAATTGGCTCAATTGAGCGGGCACCTAGACTTCGGCAAAAGCGTAGACATACCATAAAGAATGGGACCACGGAAGTAACCAATAAACTGAACGAACAGATTCGTCTTTTCCGTGACCAGTTCGTTGTAACCAGTCTTGCGACGACGGGGCTCAATGTCGGAGCTCTTCAAACCAGCGCGAATATCGGTGTCAACCCAGTCGTCAGGGGCGACGAAAGGCTCGTTGCTGGCAGCAGCGCCAGAGCCACCGAACTTCCACCAGCTCTTCTTTGGCTTGTCGGCCTCGAGACCACCAGCGCTGGAGGTGGAACCGCGACGGCGGTCGCGAGCAGTCGAGATGTAGCGGTTCAACGCGGTGTACTCATCGAGAGCGGCGCCATCATTGTTGATATCAGTAGAATTGCGAGTGTTGGTCTGGCCATTTTCGACATCGGCCGCATAGGAGATTCTCCGTTCAGCCATTTTTGCTATTGGTGTTGGGGCTCACCAGCCTCTCGATAGCCCGGGAACTGAGCAGGTAGACGAAGGGACACACTAAGCAACAATGGAAGAATTGGGAGGATTTCCTATGGAGAGAAAGAAGAGAAAGGGGAAGAGTAGGGAAAAAGAGAGAGAATCGAAAGTCAGGGAGGGATGGGGGCGTCTTATTTATTCCAAGAAGCTTTGGTGTGGAAAGGTTCTGGTTCGGCGCGACGGTGAGAGCGAAGAAGAGAAGGAACGAGGACGGAACCACTTCGGCAGGAAGAGCAAGAAGCAGAGAGGGCAGAGGGGGGTGGACGAGCGTAACGAACAGAAACAACTAAGCAGCTCCATAGGATCCGCCCTGTTTTACGGTTAATTTACGGGCGGTCATGACGGAAACATGTACCTTTCTTGTCGCTGACTTGGCAGGCAGCCGTACGCGCTAGTAATGCCGTTTACCCCGAACGGGCCCTAGCGGTTTTCCCGCCGTCCGCATACAGTTCGGCTATGACGGGATGGTAATTTTACTTTACTGCATCGGGTGATTAGCCCCGTTTTTACCCTTCCGTCCACGACCAGAAAAGAAGTTCCTGAATGGAATGAGGTCGGTACCGACGGTACCGACGGTACGAGACGGATTACGGAGTAATACGGCGTATTTTTCTGTTTCTGAAACGAAAAATTTTCTCTAGGCACGATAGGCAGACTCTGCAACGGCAGATGGTGCCGGTCAAGGATACGAACGGTAATACGGCTCTTAGACTGACACTATGTAGGTTTCTCGGCAGACTATGTAGAGCAACCGTATTAGTCCTAGTAGCAAGTATTACTGTTTTTACGCGCATCGTCTTCCGCGAGCATCCCAGGGTCAGCCACTGACACCATCCATGGATATCTCCCCTTCTGTTCCGCATATGGCATTGGATTGATGAGTCTTTGATAGTTACCTGCCTCGTTTCCGAGGGCATACTCTCATACTTTATCGCACACTGATAGGCAGATAGATGCAATCAACAGATTAACTAACACATGGCTGCTGTCAATGGTAATTCTCACGTCAAAAATAGCAGTCATGACATGATCGACGTCATATGTCTATCCGTCTTTGCTTTTGTTCTTTCTTGCCGAGTCTTTGGCCATCACGATAACCAAAATGTCGCATATAATTCTGTATCAGTAAATATTCCTCATTGCAATGCGACTCCAAAAATATAGATTCATTGTCGTCGCAGTCTGTAAATCCGTATCTGTATCAGTATCGTACTCGATGACAAGTGGAGTGGACGATCGATGAAATCCCGGGACAGGCGTGCCGACTGGCCCCTCCGAGAGAAGCAGAGCAGAGATTTACACGGGCGCTAATTGGTTGATGATTTAGCTTCTCCATTTTTTTTTTTTCTTTTCTTTTTGCGCGCTCCAAATTTTTCCTTTTTCTTTGCTCTCTCCATATGGGGATGGCCAAGTCGTGCGCTACGCCCGTACGGTCTACTAACTTACGTAGATAAACTACATGGCATGTCATCATCTCACTGGCCGAGAAATTTTCTTACATGCGTCTTTTTGCCTCCTGCCTTCGCTTTGCTGCCTTGTTGCCTTAGAGGCGACTCCGTACATAGTAAATTCTTTTTGTTTAGTTTCCTCCCGTATTCGGCTTAGCTGGCAACAAAACGCACGTTTTCTCTCTCTCATTATTCTTCCGTTTTGGGCTTAGTGGGCTGAGGGTCCCTCTGCTCCGGTCAACTTTTCAAGGCGTGGGCGGCGGTCGGACAAATTTGTATGCGCGATTTTTGTCTTTTTTCTTTCGCTTCTCTTGCTTTCCACGATCTGGTCAGATATACATAGTACATAGTATATGACAGTACGTACCTAGGTATCCTTCCTACGGGTTCTGCAGTACAATTTATACCAGACTAGACTTGCTATGGTTGTTACTTGCGATGCTCCTCAACAATCTGACTGCTGTCACTCACACTAACTAGTGGTTGCTATCTCCCCGACGGCAAAGTCGGCTCTCTTCATCTATCCAGTGTTCATGCACCTATCTTGTAGTTAGCCAAGTAAGTGAACACCACTGCTGGCCGTCCAGCAATCATCGACGAGAATGAATGGCGAAGAATCTTAAATCCGAACCAAACATACAATTATTCGCCTGCGCTTCGGTCGGCATAACCGGCAAGACTGGGATATGGACCATCAATCGGCATACGGTCTTACCTAAATCCTGACAGTGAATTTGAAGTCTCCGTATGTACTACGTACGTAGCTTTACTCGGATTGTCTGGATGACATCGCCGTTGGTGCCGATGATCGCCTGCAACCCATCCCGTCGTCCGTGCGATCGATTGTACAACCTCGATCTGGTCGTCCAACACTCTTTAAGTAGAAGACGACGTTCAAGAGTTTGGAAGTCGCGACGTAGCCTGTACATACAACTCAATCAATTCTATTCTTCGTGACAAATGCATTGTGCCATTGATCAAATTGAAGTCATCTACTACGACGGTAGGTGTACTCCGTATGCATCGCAAGTAATGATCTACGCCCAGGATTCACAACGGGTCCTGCCAAGCATTCTGCTAAGCCGGATTGCGTCGCCAAGACCCATATCAATCTTCTCTCGTGATTCTATGCATTGTCCTACGCCCTACTCCATACGTAGTAAACATGTAACTATTCGCTTGGCTTGACATACGTACGGAGTACTGTAGTCATATTACATCGAATGCTGACTTGGCAGGTGTGATGGCTTGCCGCTTGAGTCAGCGATTCAGCGCGAGGACAAACCCACTAGCGAAGTTTTACTTTTGTACCCTTGGGATAAGCCAAAAAGGTAGAATCAGTGGTGGCTGATTAAGCGGATGACTAAGTGATGTACCCTGGATCCGGGCAAGACAATTACTCATGAGCGCATCTCCTTACTCAGTCCGATTCACTAGAAGACGAAGCGTCGCGTCGCTATCCTCACCTCCAATATTCAACAATACTACAGAGTAGTTATGTAACTCATCTAATCACTTTGACACTAGACAATGATCGCAGAAAGGCATCATTCCCCTCCCATTGGCTCACAACCTCCACACCAGCTCGGCAAGCTTCAACCAATCAACCCCTCCAGATAATACGTCGCACCCATTGACCAATCGCAACACAAATCCGACATGCATCAGCCTGCATCATGCACGATTAGTCGATGTTACTTAGTACTTACTCTGTAATACTCTAGGTACTACGTACGTTAAAGAGATTGCCTGTATTGATCGAGACGAGTTAGCCATTCTGGGGAAAGCTTCAAAGCTATCCCTGTCCGGCTTAGTGTGTTGGTACGTATGTGCTCTGCCGAGGGATGGGAGTAACTCGTCAGCGTAGCACTCACAGAGAATCCCCTGAGGATATGTGCTGCTCCATTGATGCTATCGAGAGTTATCTATGTATCTACGTATCTGCGATTTGAGTTCCCGAGTCCTGACACTTGTCATGTACACAATTAATCTAATTAACGCCAAAAGATCAAAGTTTGCGAGTCGCGACACGGACACTGACAAAGCTCGGCCTTCTTCCGAGATTACTTCTTGAAATTCTTGTACGGTATGAACCAAAACGCGACGACGCAGCTAGCTTGCTATGAGCTATGAGCTAACGTAGCTTTTGGCGTTTTCGTGTTTGATCAGTACAGAAGGGGATTAGTCATGTACCTAGCTTACGAGTAATTACTACGTACTATATTTGTTACCGTACGAACTCCAGTGGGTTAGTTAAAGGCTTAAAGATTAAAAGGGTAAGATACAAGCCATGCCTGTTTCATGTCTTTGCTCCGTACCACTTCTATGCCGTTGTCACGGAGGATATCCTCATACAGCTCGGGACGTCGATAACTACTATTAACTAGTCAATAGTTAGGAACGGTATGTGTACGTAGATGTTTCAACTTCAGACAATTCTATTACATTCGAGTGCCTTAACGCGAGATAGGAGTCAGGAGTGGCGAATATCATCAGGAGCTATGAGCTAGTGACGAAACAGCCATGCTGCCATGGAGCTGTCCATAAACGGAGCGGACAGAGTCAGGATTTGAGTACTCCGTACTAGCCGGTTGACGTCGATGATGATGATCTACATGTGAAGATCAGGCATTAGGCGCGTCGCGTCAGCATCAAAGCACAGCATGGTGTTGTACCTAGGTCCATCCAATGCTAATGAATAGATGTGCGGAGACAGTCGTTCATTTCGTCGTGCTGGCCATGTGTTTGTCCATCTACAAGGACACCATGCTCAGTAGTTACGCGTTATCGCGTCAAGAATCAAGACTCAAAAATAAGCTCCTCCTACTCCGTACTAAATAGCGATCACCATATGTCGTACATCGTCCATGCTCGCCTCTTCAAATACAGCGTACTTGCGCATTACACGCTTTAAGTACGTATCTCCGACTCCATAATCGCATAACAAAGTTACCCGGTGGAGTTGATAGTCATGGGCCATAACTTTCCTTAAACAGAACTTAACTCCTTAACCCTCCTTAATAGTGTTAATACAAAGATGATATTCAGGAACAGACCTGTTGTGAGGGCTGTGATTGGACAATTGACTCCAATCTACTCCGTAGGTAACTGCTAGTTTGTTCATTAGCCGGGATAAAGGTACCCACGATTTCCACAAACAATCGACTTGTTTTTTGGAGTGATCAAGGACAGATTATTCAATGCATGCGAACAATCGCTTCATCAATTCCATTCTTCAATGTAATGTATTGAGTTAAAGAAAAAGCTGGGATGTGGCAGCTGTCAAATTTCAGATCAAATCGAAATTCTCCGATCACACGCCTTGAAAGATACATCCTTTCCGTATCGAGCTTGGTAGGCAAATCTCATGTACATACATATAGTACTACGTATGCGCCATTTTTTGCTAGCTACCTAGCTAAGCTAGCATGACTAACAGCGAGCAGGAACTTAACTAATCGTGTGCGCCCTATTGGCCAATGGTAAGGTATTAGGGTTCATCGATGGACGGACGGACTTGCCTTTTTGGTGTTGGGCGTATTTAATGCGTATCTTTTTTTTTTCATCGTTGGTATGGAGTATGATATGGAGTACATGGAGATTAATTACCCGATCATCGTGGAGATTGAAGTTTGTCAACTTTGGAACTTGATTTGAATTTTTGTCGTGTACTGTGTAAATTCTTGCAATTACTTATCCATCAATTCGATGAACACAATCCATTCATCTGTCTGAATTGTGTACGGACCATAGCGCACGCCACAAATACTCCGTACGTACAATCTTGACAATCGAAAATCGAGAAAAAAGGAAAAAGCTCAATCCGCTTGCAGCCCCGTGCGCAAGCTAATCGCTGAAACCTGGGCTTGATTGGGAACTACGTCATAACTTTCTGACAGAGTCATGACTCAATGATCATCATCACCGTTTTCCTTGAATTCGTTGCTCGAATAATTTCTGAGGATGTAGATTTGATATACGCGCCCGATTTCGATAATTTGCTTTGTACTATGTAGAAAGTTCCTCTAGGTCCAAAGAAAGGGTAAATTTAATATGGGTACCGCTGTTACGGGGCCAAGCAAAGCTGTTGTTGGTCGCCATAGTAACGGTGTTTCAAATTTGTTCTAGCATCGATGGTATTTGCGTATTACCCGTATCGCCGTAAATTTCAGTTAGTGAAAGCATTAGTGGGGACGCAATTATACTAGCTGTATTGTATCTTCGTACGATTAGTATACCGTCGATACAATACGCGATGAAGCTCTGTGCTGTGTAGTACTCCATACAGTGAACGAAAAATCGCGAAATAGACGCCAAACGCGACAAACTCGAGTCTGACCTTCAAAATGCACATTGCACTGCCCAGATAGATAGCTGAATAGAGTCAAAGCCAAGTAAATAGACATTCCACCGCCGCTATCCAACCCCCAACATCGCGTACATATTTATAGAGATTGGCAACTTGGCAGTGATGAGTTGGGTATGTACTCGTGTTCACTGCCTCAATCTCAAATCATATGCAACTGCATTGCATCCTGAATCGTGCCTACTACTCCATAGGGTACGATGAATTGTGCAGCCTACAACCTGCCGACGTACATATGCAATGTTCATCATGTGTACGATGCACTCAATATGATCACCATATTTATTGTCTGGGCTACTTGGCAGGGGGACTCTTGGCTGACTCGGATTGTATGCTACCAAGACTTTGGGATATTTCCCAAATATGTGAATATAATCAGCTGGACAGGTAGTCATGTAGAAGGAGTACGCAGCAGCATCGTGGCTTGTAGGACAATCATTGGAATTCTTCTTGGCTGCTTTTCTGTTTGCTCAGTGCTGAGGTGCGGGAGAGATAGGAGAACCCAAAAGCTCGATTACAATTTTCGTGCCTGATATTTCGATATGCCAAGTCTTTAAGAAGGTCTCTGCTTTGCGTCAATGTGATTGGATAACTACATTCAATCTTTAACCATTGACATGTTTTCACCCTTAATTGAGTCTCAATGCCCGAGAGCTTGGGGACGTTGGTCAGATCTATTTTTGCTCATGATCAGCAATTAGTCTACGTACCCCAAGTCTTGGTATTCCATCTTTGCATTGTACATACATACTACGTATAATCTTTTTCACGCGATACTCTTGCTAAGAGGGAGATAGATAATGATACCCCATGCCAAGGCGTGAATGGCGACACGCATGATGCCAAACTCCGAATAGTTGTTGTACATTGTATGTACTATGTACCTCCTTGATTCTATCTCTATATTGCAGCCAAGGCTCTTGGAATTGCATAGGCGTCGTCATCCTGTCTATCCCATATACATACATGCCCTTCAGTGTTGACGATGTACGTCCTCGTATTTGAGGCTCGTAATTTTGAAAGCTAATAAAATACCGCCCGTATCAATGAATCATCGAGTTTCTCCATCCTGCCGCGGTTGGCGCTGTATCAATCTTACTGAAAAAAAAATACATCTAACCCCGAAATTGACTAAAGCCAACTCGGAGAAAGCGAAAAAAGATCGGCAAGCTTTTGGAAGAATTTTTTTTTTGCAGCTTGCTCCCTGCTCTGTCCGCTCGGCGGTTCGGCCGTTGCAACCAATGCGTCCTGTGAGTACTCCGTATGTGATTGGTCGGAGTTTAGTAGCCTCATTTTGGCCCTGATCAGGAATTCAGGATGTACAACTTCAATTGCCTACACTGTCTACTCTGTAAAGAACGATAAGGTCAAATGCCGAGTTTGCGTTTCTAACTAAGTATGTACAGTAGTTACATTGAATATGTACGTAGTCATCAACAAAACCTTCTTCTCAGTTGAAATAGTCGGTGTATACGGAGTTCGTCGCACAAAAACCCTCATTTGAGGCAATTATCTCCCTCCCATATACTATGTATACTACGTATGTACATGCCGTCGTGCTCGCATGACCAACGAACGTTACTACCCTTAACCAACTTAGCATTAGTTATGCATAAATACTCGATCGCACTACTCCTGCATCTGCGGCTTTTTTTTTCGGATTCGAACATGACATGACACGTAAAAAGGAAAAGGTTGTTCTTAATACTAACGTACCTACAATAACAACGTACATACACGAGCGGCGACACCGACCACCACGTCAACGCCAACCCTGAAAAATCTTGTCGTCTTGCTTGAGTACATACATACGGAGGAACGGAAGTACGTACTCGAGTATGATTTGTGCGGATGTTTTCGTGATGAGGATTTGTGGCTTGAGACGTAGATTAGACTCGATGCAGATGCGATGCGATGCAACACTACACTAATCGAAAATCTCTCATCATTTCTCAACTTCCTTTATACCGATGGTGGTGGTAGTTAGAGTAGAGTGAGGGAGTACATACTTCTGTACTGCGGACTTGCGTGAAATTTCCCTCTTACCATAGCTCAAAGTGTACATCCATAGTTAACTCCGCCAGCGTGTAGCCGCTGGTACCGACGTCGTGGAGAAAATGGGTTAATTAATTAATTAATTTTTTGAACTCTGAACCACCGTTTTGAAATCCTTCTAGAAAACAATGACTTTGTTGACGAGTACCATGGTTCGGCTGAAACGTGTCTTTTTTCGTTCTGTCTTTTTTTCTGCCATCCACTTTTTTTTCGGTTTGAGCCAGACTTGAGTTGTCAGGCGAAATTTATGCGAAACATTTAATTTTTTTGGTTCTGTGTGTGCTGAAGTCGGGTTTTTGTATGAGTGTTGATTTCCGCGGGGAGGTCATGGAGTCGGTTCTTGTAGTAGGGCCATCGTAACTACTTTTCTAGTTACAAGGACATAATCAATTACATTTTCCTGTTATTTGGTCGGATTCTGCCTACATATTCTGTACGTAGGACAAAACAGTGGTTTCCTGAATTAGGGCTAAACAGCATGCGTGGAGGAGAAATTCCGTAAATTGGAAACCGCGACAGGAACCAGCATTTTTGGCAGCACGTTTTATCCAAGGTCTTTTCATTACTTCGAGGTGTTCAGGAAGCTGGTATACATCTTGTAGTAGTGTACCATTTCTTGTCATTCATTTGTATCCTATTTGCTTCGATGGGGTCGCAGTGAATGGTATAACTTCGTTCCGGAGCTGGCAATATATATATATATATCGCCAGCAGACATATATAACTACCGTTCAATAGTTACTGCGATTTCATCCAGTCAATGTGTTGTCGTATCAGTTTAATTACTCCACAGATACGCATAAATCTACTACTTGAGCTACCTATGTAAGTAGACAATTCAATCGCTTGCGCGTCATTGAACCTTCCAAAACTGGTGATATACGGTCGAGGGACAGAACATATCGGCTTCAATTTTAGAGCTAGGACTATGGAATCCTACTGTAAAGTCAGCCGCCCCGTTCACTGATTAGCTAGCCAGATTGAATATTCGTAAGCATTGAATGTGTTCAGAGATGAGTACCAACACTCAAGCATATAGTTAGGTGCCATCGTAAGGCTGCATAACCATCGTATCGATGTATCTGGACGTTTGACATTCCACGACTCAAAACAAACTCATCCCTAGCTATGTACTTTTAGAACCACGTTTGCAGCGAGATGAATTTTCCACGGATATGAATTCCAGGCACGTTTTCCGCACAACTAAAGTACAGACCAATCACCGAGGAATGCAAACCATCAAGGTCGTCTGGAATGCCAACATCGTCGCTTCCTCTTGGCGGGTTTTTGGAGAATTGGATCTGGATGGGTTGACATTCCATAGGTATGGGCAGGGATAGGATAGGTTGGTTCTAGATCATGAGGTTGGGCACATGTTTGTTCGAAGGAATGCGTGGACATATGTAACTCAGCCAGTGTTGTTACTGCCGTGCTTTTCGAATGGACGACATGAGAACCTGGGGATAGCTCGTTGATTGAATCTTGATGTCATACATCGATGCATACACATTTCTACGCATCAATGATTCTATCCACTGGCAAGCAATCCACTCGGCTCTCTCTCCATGCACATCAGCATCCGAACGAACCGAACACTCTAATAGTACGTACGTACTTCACTCGGTTTTTGACCTACTCCTGAGCCAATCCAAGTCCCACTGACGTCAACGCCATCAAAACGAAGATACGTACGTATTCTCCTTAGCAAGTATCAAACTCGGCATCCCGTCGCGGGATCTATCATCAAAAATCCCGAACCCAAACGCCGCCCTTCCTCGAACCATACAAACTACGTATACCATCTACATAATAATCTCGATATCGAATCGAATCAACTTTCCTATCTAAACATGATCAAGTCTGGTAACTAACCAAAATCGAAGTGGCCAGCGCGATAAAACGCGGATATCCGGCACAGAGCGGTTATAAGTAACCCATACATAGGTAAATAACCGTAATATGAGGCTGATCTCAGCAACGCCGAATCAGATGCAGTTACGAGACCCAAGCAGGGAATACGTACTATGTAGTTAGCAAATCGCTTAATCGATTATTGTGGGGACTGTCGTGTGTCCCTTTGACCGTTCATGAACACCATGAAATAATTACTTCTGTACGTACGTATGTATGTATACTGGTTATATACAACATACTCGCGTCAAGTACGTTCGAGTACGGTCTAAACGAAAAATCCCTCAGATACATGACATGACGAACAATAAATAAATAAATTTTCCGACGAAAAAGAAAGAACAACAACAAGAAAAAAAAGCCTAGCTACATATGCATCATGCATGTATGATGCTTCGTATGGACTCTGAGAAAAAGCTTGAACTTTGCTGAGAGGTTGTTGACCCTCGATGCAGTGAAGTGTACGTTGTTTTCTCCGCAATATGATCCACGACACTAAACAACCCTTGTTCTTTGTCTTGTCGACTCGCCCTCGAAACTTTCGAGCGTCTCGTTTCGCGTGTGTGGTGCGATACGACGTTCCTGAAAAAAGCATAGTTAAATGAGGGATTTTTTGTAGTGGTACATCGATTCGGTAAAAAGGGGGACGCGAACTTGCCGACCTCCGCTCGGCCCGATTCCCGTTCTTCTTACGGCCGGTTGTCTCGAGTGTCTGATTGGTCGATACAGATTTGTCGATGGGAAATTCGAATTTTCGATCGATTCTTGGGTCGGATTTCGTGACGTTTTGGTAAATTGGTCATCGGTTTGTGAGAGGTTTGATTGGTGCGATGGTGCGAGGGGTTGCTTAAACTCCGCGATGGTGAAGGATTTCAGTCAGGCACGGTACACGTATTGGCGAGATTGACCGCCAGAGAAGGAAGGAGTGATGGGTGGGATTTGTGATGAGTCTTGTTCAATCATCAGCGTCTTTGGGATGTGATTGGGCCTTCGGAAATGTATGGTGTTTGCTCTTGTCAATGCCGGAAACCACTTTTGAGGGCGGCTATTGAGAAGTGGAACGAATTCCGGTAGAAAAAAACGGATAGCACAATGCATCTCACTCCCCAGCAGCGATTTATGACTTCGATGAAATCAAGCAGAAAGAATGTAGACTAACGACCGAGGCGTGTCACACACGCAACAATCACCACCGGCAAGTCGGCCATTATCCACTTGGATTGCGTCGAACCGTCACTATGATTGTTATTGCATAGTCCGCTCTGTAGCGAGATAGGGTTGCGAGGACACGTGAGGTGAGATGATGCTGCACAAAACAGAAGATACGAAGATCTTCTGGCTCAGCTTTGACACACACACGCAACAATCACCACCTTTGACAAAAGACATTTCGGGAAGGGATGATACGTGGACAAGCCGTTTTGAGGTGGATCGATGAAATGAAATGGAGGTGGCCTTGGAGTTGTTGATTGGAGATAATCATGAGCATATGGTATCCCTGGACTTGATAGGACAATATTTGTGTTATCCATATACCTATAGGTATATTCCAGAGTCTCTCATTTTCAGTGGGTATTCCTTTGGGCCAACGTCCTGAAAACCGAACCCAAAGCTTGCCCATGCTTATTTGCATATCGGTAGAGGTAGACAGCATTGGTTAGGCTCAGCTATATCTAGATATGTCAGGAGAGGCCGTAAAAGCTTGCGCGGAGGCCTTCTACGATCCTAATTTGGCAAGCACTCCCCATGCAAACGTACAAAGGAATAAGGAATATGAAGCTATTCTCAGCATTGGAGACACGTTGGACAAAGCGTTGCGGACCGCTGCAAAACGTGCGTTGTAGATGGATACGTACATTGGCGCACATAAACGTGATGGCTGGGAACCGATAATTAAGGTATGCTTGAGTATGGTTCTCGATAACTTGTGAATTTGCTTCTAACTATTCCCCGGGTCAACTGGCCTTCCTCTCTTCTTGTTCCAATCTGTGCAGCATCTTGTAGAAAAAACCAGAAAACATGATAGCAAAACGATTAAAGCGAGCCATGGGGAAGGCGCTGTGCAGTCTGACGATAAAATGGGTTTCAATTTCCGTTCCATCACAACATTCCCATTCATCAATTCCAACCAAACCGAGGATAGCTTAACAAGCTCCTTCTTGTTGTGGTCACCTCTCCCCGAAATCCAAACTCAATCTGTTCAACCAATTCCTTCATGTCTGGTTGAGACTCTAATAGTCCGCTTGTACTCCGCCGTAAGAAACCCCGTTGATCTCTTGTTGGAAGTACATGTAGCCGGAAGTCGGAATAATGACAAGATCAAAATGTATCTTGCAGTATGATTTGTCCTTGCTATTCCTGCACCTTTCAAAAAACCAACTGCACCAACGTGAGCACCAACACATCGTAATATGTGCCAACATGCGCTCAATCCCACAAATCGATGGCGCGATACGCGCACCACTTGTACATTCATCCCCAACGTACGAAAGCTCACCCATTTATACATTTACATCTCCATCCTCGCTCTGCGCATCCCTATCGACTGGCTCTAATTCAGGCATCGGCCCTAGGCTCATACTGGTGCGCTTGTTAGTCAATACTGGCGAATAAGCAGACCTGGCGCTTACGTCGCCTACTTGCGCATTTGCGCGTGTTCCCACATCAATATCCTGTTCGTTCGATTCTTACTTATCTTTGTACGTGGCCATTGCTTCCGGATTCGCGTTGTTAAACTAAGCTAATAGCCCTGTATCAATGAAAAATTGAGCAATTGCGACTGTGGCTGATTTTTCATTGAGCAGTGCTTGTAGATTTATCATTCACTACAACCCCTTGATTCGACTCGTTCGTCGGCGTAAAACGGGCATTCGATAAGAATATGCTTAACGGTTTGGCCAGATAGGCTGCACACGCAGTACGGATTCTCACATTTATTGATACGCCAAAGATGATGCCCTAACGCCAACCGTTCCGTACGTACTTGAATCAACATCGACGACGTGGCTATATGTAGATATAACCAATATCAAAGGTTGCTCTTGGAAGGCCATAGAATCAGCTTCTAAGTAGGTGTCCCATTTTTTAACCGATCTTATGTTTTTTCCCAGACCTTTTTAGCTTCGTGTCGTATCTGGCGCTTGGCCGCCGCTACAAGCATGATCCAATTCTTGATATCGCCCATCATGGTGGCACGTTTAGCTGCCTCATTGCCTGGGATTCCTTCGTGGCCTGGAATCCAATGAAGAACGACGTCGATACCGTTTCCCACACATTCCCAATACAAATTAACACAGTCCCGGATATACTCTTGCCCCAAGACTATTTGTGGGTTCTGAATCGCTTAAAGCGCTGCTTGACTATCTGGAAAGTTAGCCACTCTCTGAAGCCGCGAATCGTCCGCATGCCTCCGCCGCGTATACCGTCAACGTGTCCTCCGTACCGACACGCTCCGTTTGTTGTCGCCGGAATTGTGGAATGACTATAGACATGCTAATATAGCCTTAATAGCTACTGCTATCGGTGTATATTAACACGCGTGTATTCTCCTTACACAGTCATATGTAATTGTGTACCGCGACTGCCTTCTCGCGCTTATCGATTATAATAGATAGAGGCTCTTGCTACGGTGGTTGGATGTACGTCTTACGATTTTCTACCCCCGGCCAAGATTCCTGGGGGAGCACGGAGGCATCTATTTATTTTCCAAGCATGAGCCTCCATTGGTGTATAACTGCCGAGTGCGAGCTCTTGGTCCGTACGACACAAGAGTATGCCCTTAGGAATAGCGTGAGTTGGCCCCGTACGAATCCGAATAGCACTGGCCTTGTCGAGCTGGTCCAGCTGATATCATATTAGAAGAAGATATAATTCTACATTAAATGCTCTACTGCTGTAGTACAGAACGAACCGCTAATAAGGCACGCCGCGCATTTTTGAATATTGGCGAATTCGCGCGTAATCTTGGTGAGTTGGGCCTGCGTCATTATCCCCAGTTGATACCACGCCGCAGCGCCGTGTAGCATTCAGGGAATGACAATAGCATGGTAGATGTGGTACCAACCCTTGTAATGTTTCCAAACTAGTATCTGCCTTGGCGACCGCCTTGTTATAGTAAATATCAAATATAAGCTCTGTATTAAGCTAGATGCCGAGATATTTGACTGTCCTACTTGCCTCTTTCTGCGTGCTGTCTTGTAGCGTGATTGATTGCGAATTGGGCACGATATTGCTTCGCTGATTCATAAAGCCTATGAGCTGATACTTTTTCTTGTCAAGTACGGAGGCATGCCGTAGAGCCCCGGTCCGCAGTGGCACTCGCGTGGTGGAGCTTTTCGATAGTCTCATTCTCACTGTGGCCGGGAGCCATCTACCCATGTGAAGAATTTATAGTGTGATATGAATACAGGCTAGATTTGATAAGCTAAAGACAAATAGATACGTATAGACTCATAACAGCCCTGTACTAGGGTACAACCAGCCCTGCAACGGTGACATGAATAACGATAGAATTAGTACCAAAATTCCCTACACGCCCAACATAAAATCTCACGCTGTACCCGCGTACAGCCCACACATCCAACTAGAGCTCGACATCTTCAAGCTTTCCGCATATGGTAATCATACTGCTGTGTGAGCTGTCGATACAAGTCATCCAACGTATCATAGGAGCCAGTCTCCCACTTCTCAATGATCTCATTGGCGATTGATACAAGTTGACCCCTAATTTGGATATTTTTGCCGTCTTGCCAGAACTTGATCTTCTTCAAGTTCCTTCTTTTGTCCAGAGTGTCGAGAACCTCAGGTGGAGCGCCTTGGAAAACCTCCTTGAAATGAGAAACAGTGATTCCATAGCAGTTCTCAAAGCCTTCACGAATACGTAAGAAACGAATCATATCTGTAATGGAGGACCCCTCTATCGCTTCTATATCAGCACGTATGCAACCACCGTGAACGATTTCATGTCGGCGGCGCTTAATGTGTTCTTCTGTAGCTCCGAAGGCTTCACATTCCAGTTCGTATAGCCGAAGTTCCATGAATCGTTGGTAGCTCGATTCGCTCTGAAGAAGTTGTCGCGAAGAGGATGTGGACTCGAGATCAGTAAGTCTCTTGTCAACCTTTTCAAAAATCGTATTCGTTCGCTCCTCGTTGGCATGTAGGGCTTCTTGCAGTGATCTGATTTCAGATTTTCTGAGTCCGAGAATCGTATTCATTCGATCCTCGTTGGCGTGTAGGGCTTCTTGCAGTGATCTGATTTCAGATTTTCTGAATCCGAGTTGATCCAGAGTCAAGTTGAGTTTCGATTCGCAGGCTTCCATGCGGGCATCCAGTACGTTGTTACGAAGCTCCTGACGCTTTATTTGGGTTTCAAGAACACCTAGCTTCTGGTCTACCTGATTCTTCCCTTCTCGGAGTTCCTCGAACGTCCGATTTACCGACCGAAGAAATTGGAGACCTCCATCACTACCGCAAACCGACCGATGCTCTGACATCTTGAGTGTTGTATTCTTGATCGCCGTTTTGATGTATGCCAACGGGTTTCTGTAGTATCTTGGAACAGTGATACGCTCAAATAAAACGGCCGTCCACTCCTATATATATACATGGTCAATAATGGTGGGCGACAGGCAACAACAGGCAACGATAGGCAACAACAGGCAACAGTAGAACGGAGACTAGGAGACTTACCAGGCCATGGTCAGCATTGCTACTCCCACCAATTTTAGTCAAAGCATCCATGTTAGCAATGATGCCGATAACACTGATGCAAGGTGGATTTGTTGATGCGGTAATAAGGCCAACAGAAAAGGTGACGAAGGATGACGCTTTTGGGTGAGGATGGACCCAAATAGGAGATGAGGATGATTCCAAACAGAGATGACGATGGATAAATAGAAATATGATGGATATATAGAGACGAGAATTGATAAGCGAATCTGAGTATGGAGGATGGAGGATGGAAGAGGAGAAAAGAGAATGAAGAGAGGGGGAAAGAATAATAGGGGAGAAGAGGTGTTTGGCGGTAACAACAACTTGTGTTCAACAGGAAGGTGCAAGGTGTGACTTCTGGTAAGTGCACATCGGTCGGGGAGGTACAACAAAATAAAAGTCTTCTGCTGCAGGGTGACTTCTTACTTGTTGATAAATGGTGATCATGCATTCTTGCTTCCTCTAAAGCGAGATATGCAATTGGAAAGCCGTCTGAGGTAGTGAAAATCCAACCGAAAATTTGCGGAAAGTCTATGTAGCCTTCGTCTTGGAGAGATGTCAGACTAGCATGGTTGATACCATGCCATGAGAGTAGGTCTGAGAGAATCAGTTCGCCGTTTGACTTAAGCTTCTCAGTAAGTGTATTAACCAAGGTTTCCGTCGTATGTAAAGGCTTGTATCGATAGGGATGAAGATTGTTTCTGTGTTGGACTTCTTTACTGGGCTGTTTGTTGCGAAACCACCAAGCCAACTTGGAGTCCAGTAAAATTTTGCGTTCAAACTCTTCATACGAAGAAACTTGTTTAGTAATGAACGCAAGATGAGTGAGTAAAACTTCATAGCTGGAGCCTTGCAACCGAAGCCCCACCCCTCTGGCCAATTCCATGATGTGTTTTTCACACAAATATCGAGAGCTTTTACTTCGATTTGCATCGTGAGCGTCACGCAGGACCTTTCCATAGCGCAAGATGAGATCCAAACATCTCTTCTGCCAGGTTAGGCTCCATTTGATCGGGGAGACTGTCAATGAACCGCATGGTATCCAAGTCCATATATT
This sequence comes from Talaromyces verruculosus, assembly GCA_001305275.1. Classification (NCBI taxonomy): domain Eukaryota; kingdom Fungi; phylum Ascomycota; class Eurotiomycetes; order Eurotiales; family Trichocomaceae; genus Talaromyces; species Talaromyces verruculosus. The sequence continues at coordinate 511,637 of LHCL01000011.1, forward strand.
CGTTAATCACACAGAGGCAGTCATCTGGGTCGCTCAAATCATCGTCTTCTGCTTGTTGAGGGGCTCCGCTGGTGTGAGTCCGTGCTGTGGCCTGTACCCCGGGTACAACAGGACGAGTAGTGATGTTGGAAGTAGCTTATTGTGCGAGTGCTCCAGATGTGCCACTCATGTCGACTTCATGCGATTCTTGAGGATTGTCAACTGGTGCAGCCTGTACCCCGGGTACAGCGGGATGAGTGCTATGTTGGAAGTGTTGTCAGGTTCTTGTGTGACATCTCCTGTTGTTCCGATCATGTTGGCCTCGCGCAATTCTAGAGGATCGTCAACAAGTTCAAACAGTTCTCCAGGTACAGCGGGCTGTGAAATGGCGGTGGAAGTCTTGACATGGTCTTGTGTAGGACTTTCTGGTGGAGCGCTCATGTCAACTTCGCGCATTTCCTGGTGTTCAAGTGTCTGTGCAGCAGCGGCGCTGGATGTACTAGCTGGTTCTGGCGTGATGGCTGAACTGAGCTCTTGCAAATTCTGGCGACCAGTGCTAGGTCCTGTTTGCACAATATGTGACGGCGGTACAGTCGGCTGAGTAGAGGTGGGCGAGAGAAGGTCGGATTCTTGTGCAGGATTTCCTTGCGCAATTCGCATATCGATTTCGCTCGAACCTCGGTGATCATCACTGGGTCCCGCTTGTGAGGTCTGTGAGGAGTTAATGATTAACCCTAAGCTCTATCAACCAAGCCAAATCATCTATTGGGAATCATACCTCTTCTGTCATCTCCACAATCCGTGCCTGGCTCCTTCCGTACTGCAGGATGCCATTGTTATCAATTCCCAGTTCGAACGCTGCGATAAACGCATCTAGTTCCTCTTCCGAGAGGGCAGAACGCCATTGTCGGCTTTGAAGAGTTCGATAGCATTCACAAGGTCCGTGCCTCCAGGCACAAGAGAGATGTGCCGATGTTGTCGGGTGTTTAATCGCTTCTGGTATAGGACTCGGTTCAGGTAAATCATCGCGAGACCGTAGTCGGGAATAGTCTTTGCCAGTTTCCCAGCCTTGTGTGACCACAGGATCGCGTCATTCAATTGCATAAAAGACTCTCCCCGAGTACCCCAGTTCCTGCAGGCGTCTCTGCGTCCGCGATCTCTTTTTGCCAGGTTCTTTGATCGATTGTCCACAGCCCGATCTATCGACGACCACAAGCTTTTATACTTCTTAGTCTCACGATAGATCTCGAACTTAGGGTTGGTATCACGAGCCAGATCATAATAAGCCGTCAAGGCTTCATCATGCTGGGCTCGCTGGCCTTCTGTGAGTTCTGTGAGGAAGTTTGCTCCCTCATCGAGATAAGCTTGGTATGTCTTGAGCGGAAGAGTTTCGCTCCATAACCTCATTTGAGTGAGCAAAGTCCCCATATTACGAAAGTGCTGCCCTCCAATTTCAATATCAATTTCACCCTGATTAGGCTATAAGACAAGATCGAACGACATTGTGTATGTAGGACTTTGAGTAAAACCTTGTAAAGAATGAAGGAGATAAGATAGAAATGAAGGTTCAAGGAGAATTGACAGATGTAGACAGAGGTGAAAACGAAGGCATAATATGAACTGGAAGTGAGATTGTAGGAACAGCGTTGATGACCAGCAGTATGAAGAGTCTCAGCCGTATCTCAACAACGAGTCAAACTGAGATTCTCAGCGTCAACTGGATTTCTCGTGCTGTACCCTGGCACAGGGGCTTATTCGCAGCTCTCAGAATGTGGAGGTACGGAGAGTATGGCTGTATGCAAGAGAAGGCAGAGAGTGGTGAAAGGAGGCAGATGAGGAAAGAGGAGAGAGATATTTGAGTTGATAGGCACACTGATGGTGATAAGTAAAAGAGTTGATTTTTTGAGGAAGTCAGAGTTTAGAAAATCAAAACATAAACACCTGGCGATGTGATGTTTCGTTTGACTGCCAAATACAGCAATAAGTGGGTTTCTATTTTGTGTCTCCCGTCTCTCATTTGTCTGCTCGATCATTCTCTATTGCTCCTTCTAATCTCTACCTACATAGAAATCTGTGCACATCTCGGGATATTGCACGACAGGTCTATGGTTCCTCTATGTGTCATATGTTGGAACTAATTGAGCCGAAAAGCAGCTCGCATACTTGATGGTCGCGTATGTTGATACATAGATACCTAGGTAGGTAGCTAGCAGCGGTGACCAGGTCTGATAGTGTTGGTTTAGCTATCTCCTGTATCACGAAGCGTAGGATAGGAAGCAAGGGCTATCCAACTGCCCTAGAGAGTGAGTCAGCTTATAAGCACAGATATTCGTATGTTCGAACTGGATAAGGGCCTTCGTGTAGGCTAGCTATATGTTCGTAGAGTAGGCCTTTCGTACAGGTGAATTGATGGGTGATCAGACCTTTGATTCGTGTACGATATTACGTGCGTTGACGTTGACGTTGACGTAGGCGTTGACGTAGGCGTAAGCGTAAGCAGTAGCTGTTTCGAACTGGCTGCTGCGTATATCCCTGGCAATTCTCTGTAACGATATTAAATGACGGGGGCCCTTGGTGCGGTTTTTGTACGGGGGTCGCGGGATATCTCACAACGTGTTGTAAAGGCAAGAATTGTAGGCGGTCTCCGTAGTAGTATGATGGGGGCCCTTGATATAGCCTTCATGTGGGCACCGTAGGGTTTGTGAGGTTCCACACGATGTGCGAGTATTGGATTCAAACTTCAAAGGCGATGGATAGGACGGCGGCTTCTAATTCGTCGAAGGCTTCAAGGAAGAAAGAATAATAATAAGAAATTGCTTTCGGATAAAGCACGAAGCGGAAAAAAAAAAGAATAAGAAGCAAATTCTCTATTCACAGGTGTTGAAACCTTATCATCTTCAAATGTTGGCATCAGCTGGGTTATGCATGGAGTTAACAACGTTTCTTGACCCTCCAGGATCTTGACTTTACACAGTAAACGGCGAAGTCAGTCTTGTCGCCTAAGAGAATTTGATGTTGTCGGAAAAAGCAGATGCCACATTTTGAATGTCTGAACTTTGTCCCGATATAATCCTGCCGGATTTAGGGTGTCCATCGCGGATCGTAAGCACTCAAACATGAAGAATTGAGGAATGAATCGTGGGGCAATGGTATAATAGGCAATCTGATATTGATAATTCGATATACTTCGATACGTCGTATACATTGTGTCATAACATACCGGTATAACACATTGCCGCACTAAAACCGAGGGGTAATACCGTCGCAATACGCAATACGCAATACGCAAGGCGGAGGGTCGGGGATGGTGATGATTCCCCGAGCCCACTTTTAAAGTCCGTACGAGGCTATCCAGAGATGGACAGTGAGCATCACCTATCAACAACTAGGATGAACATACTTGCTAGGATGGGATTGACGCTAGTATGCACGTCAATGCAATCGAGGTCGACTATAAAAGGGCGCTGTTGGAAGCAAGCTTGGGACGAAGTTTCTTTTCTCCATCGTCAAAGAAACATTATTCCGGACAAAGGATACTTATACAACAATCATCGGACAATCTATAGTCAATAAGTGACAACTAAACTTTAATCAACAACCTCATATCAACTTCCATCGAACAAAATGCATATTTTCGTCACCGGAGCAGCTGGCTTTATTGGGCGCGCCGTCACCCAAGAACTCATCCAGAACGGCCACACAGTCCTCGGATTGTCACGCAACGAAAAGAATGCAGAGATCCTCCGCAGTCTCGGCGCGGAGCCGCATCAAGGTGATTTGGAAGACATTGAGAGTCTTCGCAGCGGCGCAAAGGACGCTGATGCCGTCATACATCTGGGATTTATCCACGACTTCACGAAATTCGACCACAGCCTTGCCGTCGACCGAGCTGGCATTCAAACCATGGGCGAGGAACTCGCCGGCAAGCCTTTCATAATCGTCAGCGGCACGATGGGTCTCCCATCAGGCTCGCTCTCGACTGAGGACACCGAGCCTGAAATAGACGGCTACCTTGGTGCACGAAACCATTCTTCGGCTCTGCTGTTTAAACTGTCGAAGGAGCTCGGCGTTCATGGTGCTGTTGTTATACTTGCCCCGACGGTGCACGGCAAAGAAGACCAGGGTTTCATGACCATGATGGGAGCTCTCTCGAAGAAAGCTGGTGGTAGTTATTATGTCGACGATGGCTCTAACGAGTGGCCCGCAGTTCACCGACTAGACGCAGCGGTTTTATTACGTCTTGCAGTTGAGAAAGCTGCCCCTGGGGGAGTCACTTACATTGGTGCTGCTGAGAATGTGCCCTCAAAGGACTTCATGACCGCGATTGGCAAGAAGCTCAACCTCCCCGTTGAGGGCAAGCCACAGGCAGAGGTGGATCAAGCCCTGGGCTTCCTTGGTCATCTACTTGGCCGCCACAACCCTGTTTCAAATGAGAAGACACGAAAGCAGCTTGGATGGACTCCAACTCAAATTGGATTGGTTGCTGACCTCGAGCAAAACTACTTTTTGTAACATGCACCATTCCATGTAAATAGCAATGTTTGAGAAAGATATATAGAGTTTTCAATTATGTTTAAACAGATCACAGACAAATATGACAATATTGAATAGGCTTCTCGCAAAATAGACTGGGTATCATGCCGTCGGGAACAAAAGCCTTGTATTGTGGACATTATGATACCTTGTTTTTGGACACGAAGTCGGATAAGCCTGTTGAAGAAAAGAAGCAAATATATCACCCTGACTCATGATACTTTATGAAGCAGAAGAATTCCCATGCCACCAACCCAAGAGCCCAGTGGGACGGAAAGGACTAAAATGCCGAGGAGCGAGTCTGTCGGCTGGTGTCCTAATGCGGTAATGGTTTGTAGACTTGGGAGTGTCGCCGCTTCACAGATTTTGGCATCAAGTGGCTTGAGCTCCCCATGGGGGACACTTTTCTGCATTGTTCGATAGTTTACGATGCCTGGAAAATCATCCGAGTAATTGAGCACGCTTCGTTCCCGACATTCTGGTTCAACTGTTGGTATCTCCCGATTAGAGATCCGGAAAAGTCGTGGACGTAGGTACTGGTACCGGTCGACTTCAAAATTTAGTTAAATAGCGATGTCTGTTGCTAAATTCCCGTGGGAAACCTGGGTATGTACGCACATTTTTCTCCATTTCTTGGGGTATGTTTTGGGGTATGAAGTAGTAGATCGCTTCAATCTGACCAATCACGACCCACGATCTTCCCATCGGGAAGAAAGGCGATATGAATCATGCGTAGGTTTTATGGCTTGCCTAATATAAGGTTTAGATCTCATGGAAACTGTGTGTAACAGATGGCGTTGGCTTTGGAGATTTCTCGTATAGCATATATTGACTGGGCTAAAGCGACGAGAAAAAGGTCATCTGTTTCCCATTTTTCTCCCCGTTCGTTTCCCCAGACTGTATCTCGATTTGCGGAGTTATAGAAAGAACTCATTGGGTTAGCCCTCGGGAAGAGATTAATTGCCAAGGACCAAGTTAGCAGACCAACAATCTCAAAATGACATTGACAAGATGGCGATCAAAATGGAAGGGCAGTTTGCCTGTATCATGATGACCATTACCTGCGGTATATCATATCTTTTGTATGGTTATGATCAAGGTTTCATGTCTGGTGTCTTGTAAGTCCGATGATATTTTATCTAAACCTCTGCCTGGAATCTTGCATGGTTATGAAGAGAGAAGGACACTGATACGAAACCCAGGCCCGCCGAAAACTTCATCGAAACCATGGGTAATCTATCAAATTCTATGCAAGGTCTTCTTTCTAGTCTCTACAACCTCGGCTGCTTCTTCGGTTGTATCGCCAGCTTTGCATTCAGTGAACGACTTGGCCGCAAAAAGCCAATCTTGATCGGAACCACAGTCATCATCATCGGTGCTGTGATTCAGACAGCCTCCTACTCTAGAGCTCAATTCAGTGTTGGAAGACTCGTGGCTGGCTGCGGAACTGGATTAAACACTTCCGTCATTCCCGTATGGCAAGCCGAGACTCTACCAGCTAAGAAGCGTGAAGCCTTTGGATCGCTGCAGTATAGTTTGGTCTGCGGTGGTGCCTCCGTCTCCTACTGGTTGTCCTACGGTCTGTCGTATTCAACAAACACCTCCTTCCAGTGGCGATTCGGTGTTGCTGCGCAGTTGGCTTTTGCGGTCATTCTTCTTTGCTTCGGTAAGTTGGACGAATTTGCCCACTGTCTTCACAATCCTGCAGAAAGGAACTTGGGCAATGACTAACTAGAATACAGTGCCCATTATGCCAGAATCACCTCGATGGCTTTTTCTTCACAACAATACTGAGTTGGCCGTCAAGGTTCTGATGAAGATGTACGGCACGTCTGACGTCCAAAACGAGGAAGTCCAAAAGGAACTGAAGTTGATCAACCAAGCAATTGAAATCGAGGAAATGAACAACGCTAGCCGATGGCTCGACTTGTTGAAGAACAAATCTGAGACACAGAACTTTCGTCGTCTTATGCTTGGTTGGTGGTATGTCATAAATATTACCCACTGAATGAATGTACTTTGGAATCATCAAACTAATTCGATGGCAGGCTCATGTTCATGGTTATGTGGTCTGGTGTCTGCAGTATCGGATACTACGTCTCCTACCTCTTCGAGACTTCTGTCGGTCTTAGCCACAACCTCTCCCTTTTACTTTCCGGTTTCAACGGTCTGTGGTACCTCGTATCCTCATTCCTGCCATTCTTCATTATCCGAAAGCTCGGAAAGTGCAACATGCTCATGATCGGTGCCTTTGGTATGTTCGGCTGCTTCTTGACTATGTCCCTTACCATCCGCTCCGGTACATATGGCGCATCTATCGTCTGCGTTATCGCATTCTTCTTGTACTACACTTTCTTCGCCATCGGATTCCTCGCTATCCCGTGGTTATATAGCGCCGAAATTATGCATCTGCACTCGTGCCCGTGGTGCCGCTATCACGACCTCATCAAATGGGATCTGGAACTTTGCCACCGTCATGATGACTCCTTCGGTCATGGGTGACTTGGGATGGAAAGGAGACTTAATCTTCACCATCTTCAACGCCGCGTTTGTGCCCGTCATCTACTTCTTCTATCCTGAGACCACAGGTCGCCGTCTCGAAGAGATTGATACAATATTTTACAAGACCTCGGCCATTGTGGCTTTCACGGAGTGGTCGAAGGAGGGCCATTTCGAGTCTGATCATTTTGATAATTTGGTTCAGGGCATGCAGGATTTGAAGAAGGGTGTTATGGAGGTTACGCATACTGAGGCAACGGCTTGATTGGTTGTTGTTGAGTTGTTTAAATGGAGCATACTTGGATATCTTTCAACGTCCAGGCGCTATTTATTGGCAGCACGGGTTGAGAAACTACCCATTCGGATCAAGGATCTGGCTTACATCATTGTATGGGTAGCATATATGTGAGATCCAAAATTTTTATAAGATTATAAATAGCGAGACCAAAGAAAATGTTGAAGATGAAAATACCTAAGGGTATTCCACATTTTCAAGAGAGTAAGTCACATGAAGAATTAAGCCCTTACCAGAAGGAGCGTGAGAAATCTAAGAATCAATAGAATATTAATTGCCAAAGTAGTAGGCGAAGAGAATCAAGCCTATAGACAAGTATAAATACATGAAAGAAGGGGAGACGAAGCAAGAAAAGCGCAAGAAGAAAAGGGAGTCAATCATAGAAAGAAAAAGGGGTATATGGAGGAAAACGTAAGCTAAATGGAAAAAGAAAGAATAGAGGGAAGGTAGTGAGGGGATGGTAGGACTAAGCATGACATGACAATAGCCCTAATGTAATGTCGGACTGAAGCATTCTTATCAAAAGTCAACGGTATGGTGTCCCAGGCCATGCACGACTCTAGCTCTCATATCTGTAGACAAGTGCTTCTCCCAGCAGTAGTCGTCGGTACCACCGGGAGGACGATTGTGGCATAAGAATCCGTTAAGCCCATCAAGAGTAGGCTCAAAATCATTGTAGATGTTTTCGTTTTCGTATGGGGCAGCCGAACCATGAAGGAAAGTCACCGTGAATGCGATCCACTGCTCGATGAGCTTGCATTCTGTTGTGGACCGCGGGCTTCGAAACTCAATGGTATTTTTTGATATAGTAGCACATATTGATGGATTCTCTGAGTTATTCGTACAATTCCAAGCGTAGGTTCGTCGACTACGGACGTTCTCTTCCTTCATGGGATTCATGATATCAATCAGTTCATCAATTGTTTGGGCGTTTGGAATGAGTGAATTAGCACTTTGTCCAGGAAGCAACGTGCTGAAACTTGGGTTATCCCTCAAATTAGACTTAAGGCAAGCTTTCGTATACTTGTGCTCGGGGAAAAGCATTCTTAGGGGTTCATCAAAGTGAACAATCGCCTCGGCAACCCGTTTAAGATCAGGAAGGCTCCAACGACCATTCACAGGCGAAACGTGGACATGAAGTCCAGTTGTCTCATTCATCCCTGGTTCCGTGTGTTGCATAATATAGTTCAACAATCTTTTGATTTGATTTGCCCATTTCATGCCTTCCTCGTATTTGAAGATAGGCGAAACAAATTCATAACCAACTGAAAATATCAGATCTCAACTGCAATAATGAAGGGCCATCGGGCTGCTGGTATTCCCTTGCTGGAATGGAGACTGTACACTTACAAGTTAAAGGGTCTGCTGAACCTTCCATCGAATCTTCATCCACTATGTTCCAGACTTTGAAATCTTTGGCCTTATCTATTGGACCGCCATATATCATCGGAATATGACCTTGGACTCCGTTCCCAGCTTCATTCCACAATTCTGCCAGTCGTTCCTTAATCTTCTGTCGATCCGAATAGTCATCGCGATTGTGTTTCAATGTCAGGCGATATTCGAGCTCGATGCCGAATTTATAACCGCCTTTATCATTATTCTGCTCCATCTTGATACTGCAGCAAGGATATCGTTGGTGTTGACTTTGACGTCGGTGTTGTAGTGACCTATGCTGCTACAAGAACAGCTTTTAGCAGTATGTATCTTCTTCCTCTTTTTGGTGACTGAAGTAGAAGAAAAATTGCTGGTTGTAGTAGACTCTGAAAAATATTGCACAGGGTAGAGGGAAATGAGACATTTAAAATACGAGCACACGACATTCTGTGATGGATGTGTGAATAACAATATGACTCTTTCCTATTGTTCAGGCTATTCATAATAGTGAAGGAGACTTTCCCAGTCATACTGAAACATGATTCACGACTTAAAGGGATGAAGCTAGCTATATCTTTGACACAAGTGGCATGGTAGGACAAAAGATGCGAGTCTTAGGCCTGTGGTATGACTTAACAGTGGTTAAGAAGGGATATGCGGATATAGATTAGATGAAAAGAACCATTTATGGCCAGGGCTGACTCTAGAAGGATGAGTAATTTGTGACCGCGACCTTTCAGTCATTGTGCGAGAAAGCTAGTGTTCATCCTTACGCAAACTCATCTGAAGCCATTTATAACCCTAGGCGGTTCCAACAAATGATAACTATATGCTCTAATCACTATCTGCCTTCATAGGTTTTCCTTATTGATATTCCAGATTATTGTTTAACAGTAATAAATCAAGCTGTTGAAGTATTTCATGCCGAAAATCTCGTAAAGAACTGGATACATAGCCGTGTAACGTCGTTCAGGAATCGCTGGCAACGTGAAGGACAATAATGGCACGTAGGGCAGGTTCAGGGGAAAGAAAAACTCGTGATTAGGTACGATTCTAGAGATCTAGCTTTATTTCAAATAAATTGTACGCCAACGATGTCCAGCTCATAGTCAGTCCGATTTAACTCCGGATATCTTGCATGATTGTTGAGGGAATTGCTCGGGGTCACATCTAGATATCTTTTACTGTCCCCATAAATGACTCCGTTATCAGTTCTAGGGACGAAACCCAATATCTATGAGTGTGGCAATAAGTTCAGAAGTCTATCCAAGACCGATATTAGGAGACTAAGAGCGTTCATTGGAATCCACCAAATTTTATTGTCCGTGTTCCACAAGGAGGCCAGTAGGCCACACAGTTAACGTTTTGAGGTTGTGTTGATTATAATCGCGTTACACTTGATTATTCCCAGAAATAACGGGATGGTTATGACTAGACAGCAGGCGAATAACTGTGTAATATAAGAAATAGGATGAAAAGTCCGCTGTCGTCTGCTTTCGGCAATGTTTTCGGAGACTCCTATTACTCTCTGTAAGTAGTGAGGAATTGCTACTGTCATGCACTATACAGTCATAGAAGATTAATATCAATATGACTCGAAAGACAACCTGGAATGACTGTACCCAGAAGAAAGTGATATAAAAACAGAGCCAAAGCCATGGCATCTTTGCAGTTCTACAAGTTCTCTATAATCTTTCTCTTCGATTCAATACTTCAAAATACAAGTGTTCTACAAACGAGACAAGATTATGCCCTTCATTTATTAAAACATACACATTCAATAACAGGAGAAGAAGCCATGGAAACACAAAACTCCTCGAGCCCCCAGTCAATATTGAGCGCGGAAGAGGTGAAGCAGTGGAACCGGGCCAGAGATGAGCTCTTCATTCAGATCTATCCGAAGCGTAAAGTCTACTTCCAAAGATGGCGGGAGGTTACTCTCAAATACTTCGCAGCTAGCGACAAAGGCATGGAGACCGCCAAGAAAGACCAGGAAGATAATATCGCCGACGTCATCGAAAGATACGCCAATAGGATCAAGAAAAAACGAGACAAGTTTATAAAGAGTTACTCTTATGAGCTAGTCAATGGCGATGGAACGCTACCATATCTGGATGGTCTGGATAAGTTGGTGAAGCCTGTGGACAGGTCTCACCGCAAAGATTTGATCAGGAAGGAGCGCGAGTATCGTGAGAAGAATGAACAGCTCAATCCTGATACAAAAGTTCCGCAAGGAATTTCTGCCCCCAATGATGGCAATCCTCCTGGTAATGCCACCCAGGATGCAGAAGAGAGCTCGTACGAAGACGAACTGCCCGCTGCCGCGGATTGGAAAAGTGAGGCTGGAGACAGTGACACCGATTCGTAAGAACCACTTCCCCCAATATGATGTTTACTGTGCTATTTTCTCCAAATAACTAAACTCTTTCTAGGATCTTTGCGATGGAGAAATAGCCATTTCCGGCGTCGGATTTCGGTATCTCCTGTGCCTTTGGCTTCGGGTTGAATGTCCCACATTCATGTATGGCAGATACTGGTTCCTTAGATAGCTAGATACCAAAACAAACTGGCATAACCCTTCAATCTGTGCGCTGTAATGCATGGTTCGCTTGCTGAAAGATGCAGTTCAGATTGTATACGATGATTACCCGATTAGGAAGCCCTAATGCCCTAGTCCACTTAAAGCTAAGTGAGATCTTGGTGGCTATAAGCTAGACTATATCTGGAACAAGATTCATGCCAAGAACTGCCAATCGCGTGACCCACCTTCAATGATCGGCCAATCAGAGGCTCTACTGTGCCAATTACATTTTCTGGAACATCTTTTTAGAATTCTAGAAGGCCTGAATCCATGGGAATGTGAGAAGTGTATTATAGGGAAGCTGCCGGATCCACATTCAACTACGCGACTTAATGATATGCAGCGATCATATCATGCAGTTTGCAAAGATCCACGGATGCACAGTCTATGATCAAACTTAGTAAGTAGCGAATGACTAGATTCAAAATTTCAGTTAGTAAAAGCTATGTACAGAAGTGAAGTGAAGATGCTGAGTTCACGCAGGAAGTGTTCCGCGATTGACACGGAGGAGCATGAAGCTCGACTCCCTATCTAGTCTTTCAAGGAAGACACAATATTTACTCATCAGAGTTGTAAGCAGAACCAATGGTGCTCAAAGAGTTCCCGCTGGTCAAATAACCATCAGCAACGAAGAAGTAGGAGTAACGCTCAACATAGCTGGTCTCATCCAACCAAGGGATGGTGTTGCCAATGAAAGTAGCCTGAGAAGCCGCATCAACACCCGTCTTCTGGAACTCGGTGATCCAGATCTTGTAGATACCGTGGCTGGCAGCGAGGTTATATGCTTGGGTGATATAGCTCTCAAAGTCGGTGTTGACGGCATCGGCATACCAGTGGATGGCCATGGCAGTCTGACCGCATTGGCCGTTGCAGGCCTCGAGGTAGGACTCCATCCATGTCAGACCCATAGGGGCGCCACCGTTGGTGACGGCGGGGGTGACCAATTCAGCTTGGTCCTTGTAAGGGGTGATCCATTTCTTGTACAGAGCAGCGGCGGTGGCAGCGTCGATGTTGGATTGGGTGTCGAGATCGGGCTCGTTGAATCCGAGAATGTGTTTGCTGCCGCTGGCGAGGGCGGCTTCGACGTTGGCGGTCCATCCGGTGGTGTCGGATCCCCAGAGCATGGGCACGTATTCGACGCCGGAGGGGAGGCTGCCACCGGGAGAGCTGCCCCAGTTGTAGGCCCAGGAAGCGTCGGTAACGAGGCTGACAAGGCTGGCGTCGTTGTAAGCAGCGCCCTTTTTGGCGTTGGTGCGCTTGGCGAGGGTTTTGGTGGGAGCTGCAAGAGCTGCTGTCACCATGGTAGAGGCGACAATAAGGCTGGAGAATGAAACCATTTTTCCTGTTTTTGTCTGACGGAAGGGACTGTTTGGAATGAACGAATAAACCAAAGTCAATTTGGTGCTGAAAGGAATGTAGAGGAAGGAATGGAACTGAGGGACCCCGATGAGCTGGTTGAAGAGAAGAGAAAGGAGAAGGGTTCATATGGAAGGCCGGTTGGAGGTTTTTATAGAAGAGGGATAACGCTGAAACAGGTAATATCCCATGGTCATCAGCTGGATACTACCTAAATGGATATAGTTAGGGCAAGCTAGCAGTCTAGAATAAAGAGTGAATGCCCCGGGCTGGCTCGGCCGGATGAGTGCAGGTACGAACAAGGTGATGTTGGACCCATAGTTGTGAGAGTGCCATGTGCTTACGGAGTCTAGAGAGGTCTGGAAAACAAGAATTCGGGGGTAAGTTCTTCAGAACAGGAACGCAGAATGTCACTCAAACTGATGGATGCATGTCCCGAGCCCTAGGTTACATGGGCCACTTTGTAGCTTACGCACTAGTCCGACTTCAATTCCGCTGTATTCCAGACACTTTTAGGGCCATATGGCCCTGTTTTATGGGTAAACTATTGGTCCGGAGAAAAACACAAAGGAATCTAGACCCGAGTCGACTAGTATGGCATCGATACGTTCAGGTACTGTAAGCTTTCTACCGGTGAATCATCCACTTGTATCGTTCTCATCTACAAGAGTACAAACTATTTTGAATGACCATGACGATAACTCACGCTATGCTTATGCGGGAGATGTGGTCAAAACCCCACGTGCTACAACTGCTGATCCGGCTGTGAAAGGCAGGATCTGATATCGATCTAGAACTTGAACGCGAATATTTTCCTACTGGGCGTGACCATTGACCAGTAAGGCGACCAGCTCCCCAAGTAATCAAACATTTTAAAACATTCAGAAACAACAAAACAAAGAAATCTTGACAGCGGACTTAATTTTAGGTACGGATTAAGAAGAAACCGTCCAGCTGTCTCAGGAATTAAATTTATGGGGCACGAACATGAGTTGAAGGTATTGTGGCTTGCTTAGAAGCTGTGACCTGAGCCTGACGTAAAGCATAGACGCCAACAAACTAGACACAAGAAGGATCAGTATTGAAGTGTTATAGGTTAGTTAGAGCATGATTGCTTCGAATTCATCAGCAGACCATGAGTGTGTATGCATGAGGCGTTGGACAGTGTTTCCATTCAGTGATAAGGTACGTTACCTGCAGTCAATTTAACTTTGACAAAGAAGGTTTTGAATCTTTGTCTAGACTTTGCTTGAAAACCGATCATTTGTCGCAGCGCGTACCATATTGTTCTCAAAAGCTTACAAGTTACACTTGCCCGTACACAACCCAACTGACTGAATTTCGCAACCCATACCCCTTGAACTATACACAACAGTACACAAACTCATCAACGAGCAAATCTCCCCATGCCGATCGACGTCGCATTTATCTTACCTTCGATCCTTGACTCTAGTACATAACCAGCATAGCCCCACCAACTCGTTACATGGGATTATCTAGACCCTACTTTTCTACCCCCTCTTAACATATCAACTGGGAAGGCCTGCTACTGTAAACGCATCTTAGCCCTAGTGCTGACCTGACTCGACCAAACTATGTTTAGTTCGACGTCACCCAGGGTACGTAAGCGCACTACTGTAAGTGACTATGGTAGATATTGTATACGCACCAACAAAATTTCCCGCCTTACGGTAGTCGGGTTGGTAGCTATCTGCAAAACATGATTCGTTTCAAGCTAAACGCTGGCTTAGTGTCAGATTTTGATTCGAACACCAACGAATGCTTAGTTAGTACGTATGATTATGGTGCGTACTGAGATGGGGCTTAGGGGCTTAGGGTTGCAGCTGATTTTGGCCCCCGGGTACCCTTTCTGTCCTCTTTCAACTAGGCAACTACTACCACGGTTGAATCCGTTCTGGTTCCTGTTTGTCATTGATATTAAAGAGCTGAAAAGAAGAGGCTGGAATAATTGGACTCGAAACGTTTTCATGTTTGTGAACAATACGTAACCCTTTTTACCAAAGAAAAGCGCATCCATAGACATCTACTATGTAGAATGGTAACGAGATGGAATCCATTCGACTTTCTCCGAATCTAAAAATCGGCTAACCATCTCCTAGATCCTGATGATGACCCTGCAGCTCCATTAGTTATCTAGTTAGTCGATGCTATTCTAAGTATCAGCTAAGCTTCAGGATCTAATTCGGCCATCAACCTTAGAAGTACGCGTGGCATAAACTTGAATATCTAGGTATGCATTATCAAATAGACATGATTTCCCTAATGACCTCAGAAACGCTTCTAAGTAGTAGATATACCCGGGTTGTCCCCGATAGAAAAGCGATGACGCCGACTGGTGCAATTATTCCAGAGCGGTTTGGAACTTGTTAGACTTACAAACTCAACGGCCAACACTGCTAATTGCTGAACGCGTAATGTGGCGTGTTGTTGTTGCATTCTTCTTCCCCCCCTTCGTTTCTGTCTGAACTCGATATCTTTGCATTTCTATCAATATGGAAGTAAGTAATAATCTACAAGTAATTACAAGGATGCAATTATCTGTTTATTCAAGTCTAGTCCAGGCATTTCCTCTTTCAGCACGCCGGCTCCTGGTTCCTTAATGCTCTCATGACACTCGATCGGACATACTGACTAAGATGTCTGTAATGGGCATCTTGTTCCTTCAGAAAGGGTCATGAGATCTATCCTATACACAACTAGAGACATGCCATTATGTAGAATGTCATGGTCCACGTAAATCCGTACACCGGGCGTCCCTGTTGCTCATATGACGTTGTAAAAAACCCGAAAGGATTCCTTGAGAGTACATAGCAATGAGGAAGTAAACTTGCGCAAGACCCTCCGAGGAGGCGGAGTATTGTGTGTCTTACGCAAGATAGGATTTCTCTGATTCAATTGATCCTTTGAGTGCGCATGGGATAGGATGATCATATGGCACGCTGTCCGCACATTGAGTATTTTCGAGAGTGTTTCTGGTGAGAATGAGCCTTTAGCAACCTCCGACGCTTGATGCAAAGACACTTGCAAGTTAGAATCTGATCTATTCGAATATTCCGCGAGCGATTTTAAACAACCGGAAGGAACCAATATGGCTTGATGAGATGCCTCCGGCGATAAAATCGAGGCTCCTCGATCCAATGCAACTAAGGCGGATTCCACCCACAGACCAGAAAAGAACCGACGTATGAGTTCACAATACAGCCAAGATAAAGCCGAAGCCTACTTATCGGCCCTCCCACGGCTTTGGATTCTATCCATTTGCGCGTCGAACGTCCGCCATCGGACTCTCAATCCACTTCCTCAACCTCTCATCCAACACAACCCACACCCTCCTGATAATCATATACGCACTCTTCTCCGACCACCACGTAGCGCACTCCTTGCCCAACATCGCCGCATAATGCGCAAGTATAATCAACGCAATTGGGTGTTGCCGTTCCAATAGTTCAATGTATTCCAAGGGAACGCGGATGAGCCATACAAAGACTTCGGCGAGGACTCTGCTGTCAACGCTCGGTTTTGATGCCGTGGTGCCACCGCGAAGGTGGCTCTGGGCCGTGCTTGGGCCCGGACCAGGTTGCAATGCATGCATATATTCCGTAGCCTTTGACCGCGTTGAAATCAACGCAACATAAGCATCATCAAACACCTCCCGATCCGCGTTTGAAATCTCCTCCTCCAACCCCTCAATCCCAGTCAATGGTTCTTCGCCATGCCACAATCGCTGCAAATGTCGTAAATCATCCGCTAGATCTTTGTCTTTCCATTTCCCGTGTTCCAGCACAACATCGCTGCGTACTAGCAACCCGAGGGGTCCGCGAGCTAAATCATCCAGATGCTCCTGATTGAGCACCAATATCCCTCTAGACAGACGTATCCATTTGAAATCCATAATAGCAGCCCCGGACGCGCGGGTTGTAATAATATCAATCTCCATCGCATCCGAAATCTCGTCGCGGAGCGTCGCAATCGCAATCACCGAAATGAGGACAGACAGTACAAAAAGCGCCTCTCTCTGCCCACCAGCCGTCGGACTCGCAAGCGCCCTTTGGAATAAACTGACTGCAATAGTCTGATGCCGCGCCGCATAGTCGACCAACTCTCTATACTCCTTCGTCGAACTGGGGCGTGTATACGCTACATGAAGAGCCGAGATGGCAAGCACACCATGAAGCAAAAACCTATGCTGCAAGGCGAATTGCACTACAGTCCGTGCCCAGACTTGTTGCACTTCTGGTGTAGATGAAAGAGTAATACTGGTCTCAGTAGACCAGTGGTGCATCATGGAAAGATCTGCGAGATTGAATTCCGGTGTCGGGTTGGTGTTGTATTGGCCGAAGAGTTTTGCATCGATGTCGATGGGTGGGGGGATTGGTTCCGCGGTTGCAGCTCCAGCGGTGTCTTTGGATGTTAGAGGAAAACATGATGGTGATGCTGGAGTTGGTGGCCCGGATTTGGAGTATATGGCTGGTGACATGGAGTTGTGTCTGCTACTTCTGTAGGTCCCACTACCAGGAATGCCAGTATTTGTGGCTAATGATGTTGGGATGCTGGGAAGCATGCGCAGGAAACTGCAGGCACGATTTGTTTGTGCGCAGTTGCTGCAGGACGGTTTGCTCTCGTCGCACTATTTTCTAGTCAAAATTATCCGTGTGTGGCTTCGATATAGCGAAGCCGATGATGGATGCATCTTCGGAGATAGTCTGAGGATAAAAACACACCTTGACATGCCGTTGCTTGCACTGCATACATCCATTACGCGATTTTCGATGGAATCTTCGCGTATCTCTATTCAAAGCTCTATCTGCCATTGTATTGGTAGTGATTTTCCAGTTGATTGCACAAAACACGTGTTTTATCACATGGTTGCACCCCGGATGAAGCGATCCGAATCAATCCACAAGAAAAATCCGCCGTCGAGTCAATATTCTGATATTTCGCCTTAATTGACAAAATTGAATCAATAATCAGGACGTATTGATGAATTTTAATCGAAATCGATTGCTCGCGAGATATTGTATTGATATTGTAGGACTGAAAAATCGTAGCAGCCAGAATCAAAATTGAGATAACAACGACCAAGAGCCAACAAGATCACGTGCTTTAATTTC
The DNA here is from genome assembly GCA_001305275.1 of Talaromyces verruculosus. Taxonomy (NCBI): domain Eukaryota; kingdom Fungi; phylum Ascomycota; class Eurotiomycetes; order Eurotiales; family Trichocomaceae; genus Talaromyces; species Talaromyces verruculosus. The sequence continues at coordinate 529,389 of LHCL01000011.1, forward strand.
ATCGCAACCTTAAATCCGAGGCAGCCATCAATTCTTCTTCAAACACAAAATGATTCTGGATCATCTGCGGAATTATTACGATTGATAGCACATTTTCTGGACAAGGAGAGCTATATGAACACATTATGCCGAGTCAACAGCCGCCTTTACCATGCTTTGAATCCGCTTTTGTATCGATATAACTGCCAGAGAAGCAACAGTGCGGCCCTCCTGTGGGCCGCTAAAGTTGGTAGCGAGGCTACTGCTCGACTCAGCATTCGGGAAGGAGCCAATCTTGATCTGTCTGAGGATGGCAGAACATTGTTAACACTGGCTGCAAAAGGCGGACACATAGCAGTAGTAGAGCTTTTGCTCAAGACTGAAAAATTGTTCATCGATTCAAAGGATACATACGGTCGCACAGTGCTATCCGAAGCTGCATTGTACGGTCACGAAAGATTAATAAATGGCTACTTCACACTGGCAAAGTGAATGTCAATTCAAAGGATGGTCACGGTCAGACACCGCTATTCTATGCTGCAGGGTGGGGCCACGAAGCGATAGTGAAGTTATTGATTATGGATGCATCTTTGAATTTTGATATCAAGGACTGTTTCTGCGATCAAACACCACTGTCTGTGGCCACGATTAACGGCCATGAATCGACAGTAAAGCTGCTTCTTGAAACTGGAAAAGTGGATGTCAATTCTAAATGTAATAATGGTTCCACACCAATATCCATCGCTGCAGCAAAAGGCCATGAAGCCTTGGTGAAGCTATTGCTTCAGACTGAAAAAGTCGATGTTGATACCATAGATCATAGTGGCCGTACACCATTGTCTCATGCTGCAAATAATGGTCATGAAACGGTAGTAAGGCTACTGCTTGAGACAGGAAAAGTGGATGCGAACTCTAAGGATGAGGATGGACGTACACCATTATGCGTTGCTGCAATAGAGGGCCATGAAGCAGTAGTGAAACTACTACTTGAAACTGGGAAGGTTGACGTCAACGCCAGAGATGTCATTGATCGAACACCACTGTTTTGGGCTATATGCCGCAAGCACGAAACAATAGTCAAGTCATTACTTGGAACTAGAGATGTGGATGTCAATCTCACGGATAACAAGGGCGTGTCGCCATTGTCCCAGGCAATAGAGAGCCGCCAAAAGACGTTAGTCAAGCTGTTGCTTGCAACAGAAAACGTGGATGTCAACTCTAGGGATTGTATCTTTGGCAAATCACCATTTTTCTACGCACTATCACCCGCACTATCACAACGTGATGTAGAGTATATGAAACTGCTGCTTGGAACTGGAAACGTCGATCTCAATTGCAAGGAGAATGATGGTTATACACCATTATCAGTTGCTGCTTTACTTGGCAATGTCGAGATGGTACAGTTTCTGCTTGAAACTGGGCAGGTGGATGTCAATTCTGTTGATAATCATGGTTTCACACCAATGCGATGGGCTGCGTATCACGGCCATAAAGAAGTGAAGAAATTGCTAGCTGATGCTACATTTGCTTCCCAAAGGTCCTCTGTGGCTTTGCACGGAGACAACCAATTGACAAGATAATTCGTGGCCCCCAATATCATAGCACTTGCGTTCAATGAGGTCGGGTTGGGGGCGGGAGGGGGGTGTTGTTGATTGAGGCCCAAACGAATTCTGCTGATAGCCAAGGCGTAAGCGTCAATGCCATTCTGGTGATGGTAGGTAGTAGGAAATGTGGTCAATCTGGTCGAGTGCAACAAAATATTGATAGGATGACCTTGGGAAGAGAGAAGGGGAAAGAAGATTCATATATGGAGCAATTAGGCAGTGGAATACCCAAAGCTTTTGTACTTGATATACTTATACAGCCTACGAATACAGAGTGATGGCTGTGGGAGAGCATGACTGTCATTCTAGATTTATTATTCTCATGTCTCATCGATAACTACCACTAATCACAAGTTGATGCATCGCGTAGTCGGCTTCAAGATGAGATTCAAACAAGTCACCCATATCATGAATCTGAATCTTGGCTTGCCATGACTAAACAATGGAAGGAAATAGAAGGATAAAGAAAGAAATCTCCAGAAAGATCACCAAGCACAAGAGTCTAGTCGAGACAAATCTCCTCCTTGCGGCGACGGACAAGAACCTTTGCCTGGTAATCCGACTGCATCGACCAGCCCATCTTGAAAATCTTGGGAGGAGGGTTGCTCTCGTCAAGCTTAAAATCATACTTGAGCAGGATATGCACAAGAGCTATCTTGACCTCGTTCGCAGCAAAGAAGCGTCCGGGACAAGCGTGTTTACCGTGACCGAAAGCGAGATGTTGAGGGCTGGTGGCGACAAGATGTGACATTTGTTCGGTTTCGGGATTCTGAGACATCTTGTAAAAACGATAGCCATCGAATTGATCGGGATTCTCGTAGATTGAATCGTCCCAGCTCCAGTGTGCAGAAACTGCGACCATGCTGTCTTTGGGGATGCGGCGCCCGTCTTTGAGGGTGACGTTTTCTGTAGCAAGTCGGCGCATGGATACTTTGTTAATGTTAGCTAATGAAGAAAACACAGAACTTTGGATAAGTACCCATTCCAGCAGGTTTGATACGCTGGCTTTCCTTGATCACACTATCCATAAGCTTCAAGTTGTAGAGCGAAGTCCGCTTCCATCCATCAGTTCCCAAAACAGCAATGGCCTCTTCACGCAAAGATTGAATTAGGTCTGGATGCTCGCAAAGATCGTAGATGACTTGGGTGATCAAGTCTCCTGTGGTATGAATGGCTGCCATGGAAAGAGCAAGCTGAGCCAATGCCGCATCGTAATCTCCTCCTTTGGATAGTTCGTACAACCACTGGATGGCATCGGTGTGTTTACGTGTTGGCTCAGTGTGCTTCTCGTAAGCAGATTTCGTTTCGGCAAGTATTTCTTTCTTGCGTTGATCAATAACAGGCTGAATGAGGCGACGCGCTTCAGCCATCTGGGTGCGAACAACGCGAGCTTCAGGCACAATCCACTGAGCGATTCGATGCAAAATCTTGGGATATCGCTTCACCGCCGAAATTGCCATGAAAACATTGACGGTGTAGTCGATTGTAATGCGCTGCCAATTCTTGTTGCGGCAGAGTTCCGGTCCGAGAAAGACGCGAGAGGATAGTTGAGCGATGACCTCAAGCAGGGTGGTTTTGAGATTAATGGCATGCCACTCAGCATCTTCCGTCCACTGCTCACGAATGGCGTCGGTCATCTCCTCCGAAACGACTTTAGTAATAAGTCCTGCCAATGAAGTTAGAAAAGAATTGCATGTTCGATCTTGGGGGGGCTTACCCAATGACTGCGTTAGTTTTGTTCGCACCACGATATTCACCATCTCGCCGAAGTTCTGACGATCGTCAAAGAGCTGGAAGGTAAAGAGATGGCCCAGAAAATCCTGTCGCGTATGTTAGTACGGGGAATTTGCGTAGACGGATGATAATCAACCTACCTTTGCATTGTGCTTCATAAAGTCTAAGCGTGGATCACCACGGATCTCATTCGCGTACTCAGGTGAGAGAAGAACAGTACGATCAATGTCAGTATCCATGACATAACCTTTGGGCGACTGCTTTTGTCAGATAAAACTACTTGTCAACTCGCTGCACGACCGACTAAGAAACATACCCGGTGAAAGCCATCGACGAGCAAATTTTGGGCGTTCCAAACAAAGTTATCCTTTGCCTTGGAGGCATTCCACCATCTAGCTTTGTTGACGAAGGGGTATTGCCAGAACTTGTAAGTCTTGACAATCCATTGAGCAAAAACGGCGAGTAGCAATATGGAGCCAATAAGACCGAAGGCGAGATCCTTGGAAGTTGACAGGGAGGCCAAGTCGATGTCCTGGGTGAGGTTCTGCGCGTATTGGTGAGTGCTGACGATGAGACGCGTCGTGAACGCCATTTTGAGGTCAAAGACTTGATCAAGTCTGCTGGATGAGGATAAGATGGACGAGATGGAGATGTGATGATCTTCACGCTCTTGTTAGAGAGATGAAAAGGTGAGTTGGCTGAGGGTAAGAAGAGGATAGAGAAGAGAAGAAAGATCTAGGCAGGCATCTCTGTTGATATAGTCACACACTCGGTAACTCCCTTCCGTCCTATTTGGGCAGGCGGCGGATCATTGGCTCACGTGTGCACTAGTCCACTGGCATAAGAAGGAGTTATCCGCTGAAATAAAGTGAAATAGTATAACAAATAGTCTAGTAGCCCATCGCACATGGCAAACAATCTCTTACATAGTAAATAATAGCACAACATTACACTAGAAACTCCTATTTGGTGCTTCAAAGTGGCTGCCATACAACAATGGGGGATCTGCCACCATGACTCGTAACGGTTTAAAATTCATCAAGCTCAGGGCACCTCGCTAAAACTAAGCGATGCAATTGATGCAATCGGAGTTGACATGTTCACATGCATGCACCTCGTTTCTAGGCTATTGGGCCATCACATTTCCGACTATTGGATTTTAGCTTGTAGATCGAGGAGTATCTACATATGTACTATATGTATCGCAGCTTCTTAGTCCGCAAGTACCTATAAATATACTAGAAGACTGATAAAGTTAAAAGAGGCGGTGATTCAACTTCTACCAGCAGTATTATTTATTATTCTGGAGGTTTCTTCAGTTGACTTTACGTATCGACAAACACGCTTGAATTAGGGCTTGGTTAGTGGCAGATCGGCGCTTGCTAGTCAGTGTTGGCCGGGGAAGATCGCCCTACTGCTGCATTCGGTGGATCATACGCGTGCCACTGTCACCTGTCACTTTCTATACATTTCTTCGTTGTTGTTTAACAAATTCTGAATAATTTGACATGCTTGGCTACGGCGTAGACCGTCATTTAAGCTACCTGTCAAGTATTTACCGTAGTAGTCTTGTGACGCCATCGATTCCTTGAATTTGGGCTGCAGCATGCTCCGTACATTATACGCATCTTCTTTCATGCTAACCTTGACCCATGTCGGCTCTTGCGCTTGCATGCATATACGGCCGGCGCAGTATAGAGCAATTTTCGATTGGTTCTTTTAGTCGTCGTTTCTTCATTGTTTGAACACCACAAAGAATGGCGGACTCTGTCTCGACGGATGTACGAATTTCCTATTTCGACCCCTCTTTGTTCGGTGTATAACTCGGAGAGATATCATTTTGAGCATGCGTTTGATCAAGAGAAGTCGCGCAAACGGGGCGGTGATGGTCAGTCTTTCACCGTATTCGATGCGTTCAACGAGAATATTTAGGCAATCTTTGATCAGAACTCACCGTTCATATGAATCAGTTGGTTAGCCAGCCTATATACATGACTTCGCCAACAACCAAAAGTTTTTATGTGACGTCACTAACACTTATATTCCATTCCATTTGTCAAGCAAAGAGTCCACCGGTCTGTCGAGGCATTTGAGTCTGTGCAAAGGCCGGCCAACAGTATCCCCAGACCTGGAAACCATATCTGTACTATTCCCGTCACCACAGCCAGATCAATGTCCTGTGCATCGATTGTGAACGGAATGGCCAAACACGTTGTCTACCCGCAAAGTATGGTCTTTCTGAAACCATCCTAGATATGACAAAAGTAGGCGTCACTCGTTAGGCGAAGTAGTAGTGGCGAAGTCCCATCTAAGGAGGAGCATAGTAAGGAAATGCCGAGTAACAATTCATGAGCAGATCGAAATTGGCAAAGACAGCAACGCAGCACGGAATACTCGGCATAATAGATAGCCTCCGGATAATAAGCAGACCAATGGCTGCACTAGATGGTCAAGTAAAGCGAGCACTAACCTCGACAAAATCGAATTCAAGTATGAAAAAGTTCTAGACAGAAGAAGGAGAGTCCCTAACTTCATCTTATTGAGTCGTTCAGTCCTCCTTGTCAGCAACCAATGCCAGTAAGTTCAGGGAAACAACTGACGGAAATGAATCATTATCTCAATTGGTTTGTAGGAAAAGTAAATGCAAGTGTCATACTATTAGGAAAGATTCACCTTGTAAAAGATACCTCTATCTAAATCTCTATTATAGTAAGAGCCGGATTCTATATCTTTTGCACACTCATACATATTCCGGTACGGCGAGATATAACTCTTCATAGTGATTATTGTGAACAACCCAACAATGAACCATCCGCAATCATTAACTAGGGTTACGGTAATGGTAGTAATATTCATACTCGGATCTGTCAGGCGTGAGCACGATTTGCCGGCAGGATACTGTGACTAGATAGGATATTTACAACAAGAGCTAGCATGCGACGGACTATGTTCCTAAAGCTTTGTGTTCTGAATAGCAGCGCTCAATTTGAATGAGCCTGAGTGCAAGCGCTGGAAAACTTTCTCGGGATCGTAGACCTTGGCCACCTCTGACAAAAACTTCACGTTGGCGTCACCGTAGCTCCCAATCACATCCTGCCATTCGCCGGCATAGTTTGCGAAAAGAAAAGGGTGGTAAAGATTCCGCTTTAGCGCTTCTTCCTTAACTCTTTCAATGATACGTTTTTGGATGGCGATGACCTCAGCGTTATATCGCTCTAGCTTGCTGCTGAATATCAGCAAAAAGGAGATGAGAGGCCCTTTAATATCATCCAGCCCAAACACATTGCCTGCAGGACTTAGGGTACGAGGGATTGCGTGAAACTCCATCGTCCCTCTGATGTGTGGTGAAATCGGCGCAGCCTCTTGGACGAAAACATTGAAGGCAAATTCGAGTAGCTCCTTGTCTAGTCTAAATGTTAGGGTGGCACACGCTGCACGATCTCCATTGAAAGATTGGAGATTGGCTATGTTCGACGCCAGGGTAGAGTAGTCGGTCAGTCCGAGAGAAGATTCTGTTGCTGGTACTTTACGCAGGTCGTCAAACACAGGCAAATCTTCAACAGGTTCTGTATGGACAAGGTACTGGAGTAGCTGCAGAGGTCCCTCGTCGTAGGTGAAAATAATAATAGTATGGCCTTCAGGGTTAACCTCCAGTTTTTGTACAAAGCTATCATAAGCGTCGATGGCCTGTCTGGCGTGTACATTCTCAATCAATCGGCGACCACCCCACATCCCCCTATATGGATAGGTTTCCAACTCGAAAGCCGTGATGATGCCAAAATTGGAGCCTCCACCTCGTAGGGCCTCAAATAGGATGGGCTCGCTTCCTTGGCTGGCGGTCACAACACTGCCATTGCCGAGAACAACCTCGAAAGATCGGACGTGGTTGATGGCCCAGCCACGGCGAGCGGCATAGAATGACAGGCCTCCTGCGTTTTCCAGCATGAGTACTAAGGTTTAAACCTGAAATTCAGCATTCACATACCTCCAACTAGAAATCCTCCAACCCCAACATCGAAAGCTCTTCCACCAACCGCGATCAATCCTTCTTTCTGTAGTATTGTGTATACAGATCCCCATGTACTGCCTGCACCAACAAGCACGGTCCCTTTCCTTCTGTCAATGGAAATGGTATTAAGCTTGGCCAAATCCAGTTGTACACCCCCATCAAGGCAGGACTGGCCCGCGAAGTGCCCATGACCACCGCTCTTCACGCCAAAGTGACATCTTGATCTTGCGCAGAGAGCGACAGCTCGAGCGAGATCTTCTGCACTATGTGGTTGGAAGAAACATCGAGGTTTTAGGGGCTTTTGATTTCCAGACCAATAACTATCTCGAAGAGATTCGTATGAAGAATCGCTCTCGTCGAAGACTTGTCCGGGAAACTGTCGGCGGAGCTCAGAAGCCTATGATAATGTCAGTAAAACGCAGAACGCAGACCGGAGTAGTCAAGAGATACCTACTACATCGTCAGTGATTGATGAAGTGGTCATTTTGAGCACGACTGGGTTTATTGAAAGCAACTTGATTGGTGCCTTAGAGAATTGTGAAGGTAAGGTTTCGACTTCGGTGGCAGATCTTGTCAACCGAGAGTTGCATGCCTCAAGCCTTCTCTTTATCTGCGTGCATCAAGAAAAGATCTAGAATTCGATATATCCGATAGCCACAGGATAGAAACTCCGAAATTTCCGGTGATTCTAAGTAACTAATATTTGGAACTATCAAGCACGGAGTAAAACCGCAGGGTTCGGTCCGCACCAGCTTTCGTCGCAAACACCGAGGAACGCTCGGCTTTTCACGGAGGTTTAATGCTCTGAGACACGGAACGAGGAAACTCCAGATCGTTCCCTGCTAAAGAGAGTACTGTTCGGGGTCTGAGCCTCCCTATATGACTTACCACAAAATTGGTCCATGCAGAACGCCTAGCTTTAAATCTGGTTATTCACTAGCCCTTAAGACTAAGGATAGAATGATGTTATCCGAACGAGTTGTACTTGGCTGCTTAAAGTTACTAGACCGTCGAAAGCGACTCCAGCTGAGAATCTCTGAAGTGGCAAGATTTCGAACTCTTTCTATTTATCATTAGCCATCACGGCAACTATATATCCATTACTATTACGGAGAAAAATGGCAGCTAGGTCTAGGCCAGTCTCCTGTACTAACACATGAGTGCATTCAGTGTTGAACAGATTGAGTCAAATTGCCCATCTTTTGTACTATTACAGACGCATTTATCGAAACATAGAAACACGACAATACTCTCGAGTTCATCGGATATTACCACCCTCATCCAGAAATGTTCCAGTATCCATTATCCAAAATCCAAATTTAGTTTCACTGTTTTGTCTTCATTACCAGTGGGCTGCAGAACAGTGGATGTTCAGTGCTTTTCCACGGTAGGCTTCATTGTATTCCCCAAGTTCAGCATCTCCCAATCAATCGTTGGTCCTTCAAAGTGGTGTCCGAAGATAAACCAACCTCCAATTATCAGGAGGATAATGGCAATCAAGACTGGCGACGTGTAGTTCATAGACCCAACTTCGACTGGTAGACCTGGAGGCATACACACCAGAACTATCAGAACAGGAATCCAAAGGGTTGAGAATATATTGCAGAATAATCCAAGATATCCGAGATTGAACGGACGCTTTGGAAGGACCTTGTTACGGCCGCGTAGGGCGAGGAGGGCCTGCGGCGCCGTAAGCGTGATGTTGAGAAAAAGAACTGCGGACGTAACGATAGAATTGAATGCGGTTGTACTAGCAAGGTAGAGCAGTCCGTATAAGCCGTTAAACGCCAGTGCTGCCACGGTAGCTCGTGCCGGGAATTGCATCTTGGTATCAATATGTGCAAAATATTCCGGGAACGGGGTTCCTCCGTCTCGTGCGAAAGCCCAGGCAATACGACCGCTGGCAACAAACTGGGGGGGCATAGCGGCTAGCATATAAAGGTCAGCTATATAGGATCGATAGTAGGGAAACCTTTATATGGGGATCTACGGGACTCACAGGCATATACAACAATCAGCCAGGAGGACAAGAATATCGTCAACGGACGATTCCCAGTCGCCTGGTACAAAAGATCAGCAGCAGGGAACCCAGAATTCATAACTTCCGTCATGTCGGTCATCGAGAACATGCCAGCCACCACGACAGGGACGCTGGTCAGTAAGCCAATAAGCATGGTAAGATTCCTAGATCACGTATGTTAGCGAGTGAGTAGAGCGTAGTTGCATTTAATACTTACATGACTACAGGCAACCTACGTCCCGGAGCCTGCATCTCTTCGGCGATATGGATAGCAGAATCTGATCCTTGAAAACAGTACATCGCGTTTGTGATTCCTAAAGCCCATGCCGTTCCTTGACCCCAACCGCTGGTACCCAGGTTCGATTGCAGAATAAATGAACCATCATTTGTATGCCGCTTCATCGCCAGAATGATGATGAACCAGGCCAAAAAACCACTCAGACTCAGATACATAGAACCAGACGAGATTTTTGGAAGCGACTTCGGAAATAGGAAAAGCGGAAGAACTACTGCTGGTCAGTTCAAGGCCACCGAACCAGGTTTATCGACGTACCAGAGACAATAGCCATCGCAAGATAGCAAAGGTAGATATGCCAGGCTTTAGGTGTGTAGTCTGGATTCACAAAGGCTGCCAGTCCAGTGCTCGCGACTGCGACCAGGGAAAGCCCAGAGGTCGTCGCGAGCCACCAAGCAAGAATGGACATCCATCCTATAACGAAAGCGCTGAACCGCTTCCATTTCTCGGGCGCAAGTATATACATAAAATGATACTGGCCCTATACCGGAGTTAGTGTTGGAACAGCATGGAACTGGGGTAGACGACGCACGTACACCGGAACTAGGGAATGCTGAGGCGAGTTCTGACAAACCCAGCGTAACGATCCATTGGACAAATGCGCCTGTTATAAGCGCAAAAATGACGCATTGTGGCCCACCATATCGCAGGTTTTGTCCAAACGTACTCATTGCTCCTATCCAGGAATTCATAACGCTAGATGTAACATGTTAGCTGATCGTGCCTGACCCAGTGGAACCCTAGAGGAAGTACCAGAACATCAATCCTAGAGAGGACACAGCTGAGAAGAGACGAGGCATTGCAGCCTTGTGGCCTTGGGCACGTAGGATAGCATCGTCAATGGCATTAGCATCGCTCGACAAGTATCCTAGGTCGACGCTTCCCGCGGATGCAATTTCACGCAGAGCCGGCGATGGGTCATCCATGCCTCGAGAGCTGCTTCCCTCTAATTTGGTCTTAGTCACAGTGTCAGAGTTCATAATGTGGGAGATTGTTTCTGGTTGGATTTCGAGTCAGTCTGTGTGCCATGTTTTCTACGAACGTGAAGCGAGCTGCGTTAAATATCAATGTACGGATGTTCCGAGGTAGGAGAATAGGAGAATAATCCGAACCAAAGGCTCCGGCGTCTAGGCAAACCAGTCATTTCGTTTTCGTCGTGTAGGAGGTCTGGTATCTTATCGTGTAAACCAAACTAATGGTAGCCTCAAAGCCGACGTGGGGTCGAAGCCGTAACAGTCGAATAAGGTTTGCCAGCCAGCGCCTAAAGGAATAACAAGGAAAGCCAGGACGAGGGTTGAAGATAGCTAGCTGTTCATGGGCCCGCTCCTTATCTTGCCTTTCTGCTCCAATCGCGCTCATGGGCGTGGAACTAATCTTCGGATGACGGGATTGGGGTTGGTGCGGGGTGGGCACGGGGACGCTGTGGATTAGGGTTAGTTTGGAAATAAGAGTACCATGGTGCACGTGATGGCCGCACGCGTGCGACCGCCCAATTCCCGCCTCCAAGGAAAGCCCGAAATCTGAATTGGAAACCACTCGCCTCCTGCTGATTTTCGAAGGCCGGTATATCCTAGTGTATTATTGAGCTGCCCTTGGGCATTGATTGTACTATGATCCAGACAAAACTCCTCACGTCATGCGACGCATGTCGAATGCGCAAAGTTCGCTGTCTAAGTAGGCCTTCCAGCCATAAATCGTGTGACGGGCTTCTTGTGACCTGACAGGACATCAGAGCAACGCGAAGAAGACCTTACTTGTATCAACTGCCACGTACGCTTAAACTCCGGATCGATGCAGGCCTTGCCGGTCGCCATGCTTACTAGTCTTAGAAACGCGGCGACACCTGCCAATTTTCGCGTATGAAGAGACGACGAACGCAGGATCAATCATCTTTCGGACCGTCCATCACCAATATAGATAATTTAAATATCGGACGCACCGCTGTCGTAACTCCAGGGCACTCTGAGAGTGGTCCAATCCCTAGCGTCTCGTCGGGAACGCCTGGGCAGCTGCCGGGCTTATTGTCATCGCCTCCAAATACATCTCGCCCAGCAGCACGCGGGTCGCCTGCAGTTACACCGCCTCCTACGCGTCCGAGAGACACATTACCTGAATTATGTATAGATCGGATTTTGAAAGGCGACCATGCGCCATCTACTTATATCCAACAATCAATATTCATCGTACGTCCACCCAAACTCGGTTTAAATAATCAGCTGACTCTGCCAGACAAGCAATAACCATGGTGAACTCTCCTCCCGCCCCATCCAACAAGCAGGCCAGATTTGACAAGCTGACGTTGCAATACATCAGTCGCTAGTTCAACGCAAGCCTTCTTCTCTGAACGCAAGATTAAGGTCATGTCGGATATCCTCGGCCACGATCTATTAGGAGCTCTTATTAAGGGACTTGACGACGCAACTTCCGCAAAGCTCAAGGCTTTCTCCAAAACAGCCGACCAACCCTTGGCAGCAGGATCACCCTTAACGAAAGCATATATCACGGAAGAAGACATTCTGCATGCAAAAGTCTACGTTGAATCATTCTTCCAATATGTGCATCCTATGTACCCATTCCTCGACAGGGATGAGTTTGAGAAAGCCACATCCAAGGCAGATCTTGGAGACTTTCTTTCCAGAAACGTTACGTGGCAGGCGCTTTACTATGCCATCTTGGGTCTTGGATCTATGTATCACAATAGTGGCTCCTTTCTACCAGGGGAAGGGTTATCTTGGAAGTTTTTCCAGGCATCGTTGAATCTTATGCCGGAACTCTTGCTAATTCGGAGGACGATAGTGACAGCCCAGGTATGAAACAATGGCGCTGCCCTCCTTTGCCACTAATTAGACTCAATAGCTCGGGGCTCATACGTACTAACAGCAAGACAGGCACTTATTGCCATGGTATTAAGCCCTTGGTTATAACAAACATCCGATATTCTTTTTCTAACATGAGCAGGCTATTTTTGCTCAGATGCACGCGTCCCTTCCAGTTGATGAGATCCCTGTGAATGAGGCTGCCAGAATTGTCATCTCGCTAGGTCTCGGGAAGAGACCTAAACGGCCAAGTAGTCTTCAGGATCGCTCCAAAGCGTTTTGGGTAGTCTATTGTATGGAGAAGGATTTTGCATTCAATGTTGGCAGGTCCTCAGTTAGTATACTTTCCCCCTAGGAACCTACGTCGCAAGGAATTACTGAACGGTGGGTTCTAGCTCATCAACGATTGCGATATAGCTTGTCCTCTTCCATCCCATGTTGACTCCCTTCTCGGAGAACTGGACTGGATCCGAGCTTGGGCCTCATTTTCCCGACTGACATCTAAAGCGTACGACCTTTTATTTTCTATCAGTGCGGCTCTTTCGGACCAATATACTTATTTCAGGCTTACCGATTCCATTTTGGCTGATCTTGAAGTTTGGAAAGAAACCCTTCCTGAGCAGTTTCGGCCTGGGTCGGCTATCAAACTACATTTATTCAGCAGTTCGGTGTCCCTGACTCTGGCGATCAGAATCCATTTTTATTATTACAATTTGCAAATTGCCATTGCACGACTGATCTTACATTTGAGTGACGGTGAACACACAACACGACAATCTCAAAGCAAGTTGATGCTCATGCACGCTGCACGGTCAATTGTCAGTCTCACAAACTTCCTGGCAATTGAGCCTTTCACCCCTTGTTGGTATGTACGGGCTTGGCGCTGTCATAGAATACACCTAGAGGGGAGGATTTTTTACTAATATTATTTTAGGACCCTTATCCATATGCCAATGGTTGCTGTGTTCATATTGTTTGAACTAGTTATCCATAATCCAGTACACCGAGAAACTACAACCAACTTGACCTACCTTGACTTAGCATCTGGATACTTTATTCGGATGCAGATGACTCAAGGGGCCGATAGGGATGTCTCTAAATCGATGACGCAGTTGATTCAACTGGCGAGGGATTTTGTCCAGCTATCTCGTCGAAAAAGTACACATGCTGAAGAGCCTGAACCTCAAGTCGAACCCATATCCACCATATCCCCTTATAATAGCAACCTGCATGGAAGTCGTAGTCCAAAAAGAAGGCATGCAGTAGCGCACACACCCCAAGCGGCTCAACAAACTGATCTGAACACCTCAATCGACCCGCTTAACTTTAGGTACTCGACTGATTTTCCGATTGAAGGTTCGGTGAGTATTCTCATGCCCTACGGAAAGAAGGAAGTATATTAATTACAAGACAGATCCCAAGCATTTACGCCGAGTCGATGGAATCTCTCGTCTTCCCTATCGATAGCGGGCTTTTTCACGATACTGGGATCCACGATTCAATTGCTGACGATGGGAATGACCTGAGATTCCTGGATTTTCTCGAGCTAAGGCGGTAGCGTACGGAAGCGAAAAAGCTTGTCGTTACAATAGTATGACTGCTTGTGAAAGTCGCTTTGTCGAATGGTCATGATGCCGAGGAGAGTCTGAGTCTGGCAGACTCCCCTCAGTTTATACAGTCGCCTTGCACCCTTTTCCCCGCCGACTTAGCATAGAGTCCCAGTTGGCTACGGTCCGCGGATGCTGAGTCGCGATCAGGTGATAATCCGGACTTGAGATTTAAAGTCCCTTGAGTTCTTTATCCGAATCTTGAATAGATTCAGGTGTGTGTTGTTGATACATACAAAATTTACTGATACTGTTTCACCACAGTTACTCTATCGTTTTGTCAACAAATTCCCGCCGTTCAAATCGTGAATGTAGCGGAATTTTTACATGAAACAGCGATCTTACAGAGTTGTGTCCTCATGATTATCGGGAAGCCGACCCTGTAGAAGACAGGATCTGATAAGCCTTAAAAAAATCATAATTCAAGACGGGGAGGGCTGGAACAGTCTCATCAAATATAATTAGGAATCGCTGAGCAGATGAAGGTCAATTAGACTACAACTAAATGTGCTATAAGCAAATTCACCTATCAACCCGAGTCACACCATTCAAGTCCTCGATCTCAAAATCATGAAATTGCACAACAAGAGGCTCAGTCGTAGTCCTGTCAGCGTCCGGCCTTGAAACATAGACTGCTACCCAGATATCCGGGTTATCCCTGCTCTCGTTCACAAAACACCACGGAACAATACGGATCATTCTCTTCACGACATGAGGTCTTTGTCCATAGATGGCGTGAATGGCAAGACGATCGCCAAATCTCGAAATTTCCAATGTAATGTCCCTTTCGTTTTTATAGGCTTCAGAAATTGCGTGCAAGCTCCAGTCAGTTAGGTCTTCGTGACTGGAACAGACCATATGATAAATTTCTCCTTCCCAAAACTCAATTCCAATCTTGACAAATGAAGGTGCAGTGCCTGAACCCCCTGCATGCTCTGCCGAAGGCTCAGGAAGCTCCGGTTTTGGGCGCACAAAAAGGAATCCAGCTTGATCCCAATTACAGGAATAGCCTTGGGTCGGTCGAAAGCTAACGGTTGCACGTTTGAGGTGGGTGGATGGTAGTGCAACACGCGACATAGCGGACTTGAATGAATAAGGTGGTAAAGAAGGGTCATTGGAGAGCGGTACGCCAAGGACATCGACGTTATTGATCGAGGTGAGAGTAAGAGGGTTTGACCACTCCTGATGATTGACGGGCACAACCTGATATTTTGCCATGCTGTGTTTTTTCGAATTCGTTGACCCCAAACTTTCTCTGATCTGTGAAAGGGTAAAAAATTCTGATTGTGAGTGCTTATATATCTGTCTCGGAGACATAACTAGCAGTAATGTCAAATTCTCTACAACAAATCCGCTCATAAGCCCGCCCGACCATGATTAAACTGTGGACCATACACAAGGGTCCGAAGTGCTATGATTTTTCAAGTTTCTTCTGCAAGTGTCATACTGCTTGCTCTTACCCTTTCCAGCGTGAGGGCGATAGGAGAGTGAAATATCACTTTGCCATCCCGAGTTCAACTGCTCATCGATTTTGCGGATGTCCGAAAGTCCGAGGATGCTGGCAGTCGGTACTTCCGGTACCCATATCAGCTGCGCTCGCATATTGGATTCTGAATTGAGTACTAAGATAAGTATCAGCATGAAGATCCCGAAACATGTGGCCTTGTTCCATTACGATAACAGATTGGTTCTGCATTTTTAACGTTTCTAGGCTCCGGCTCGGAGTTTCGAGGCGAGTTCTACCAAGAGACCGAGCCGAGTCCGAGTACGCAGCAAAGTCGACCGAGTTTCATATTGCACATATAAATCATTGGTATAACTTCCATTATCTGCGCGAGTAATTCGATAAGCACAAAGCTTTCAGCCCTGTTCCTGCTTTGCCTAGTAAGGAACATTACTCAACGATGGGCCTCGATCATCAGATGCCACCGACACAAGATGACTTTGCGTCGTATGACGGTTATTCAATCCCTGATACCCCTATGGGTACCGCCCGACACCTGAAGATCATCTGTATCGGAGCTGGTGCGTCCGGTCTCAATTTAACCTTTCAGATCCGCAAGCACATGCGCAACGTAGACTTTGTTATTTATGAAAAAAACGAAGATGTGGGTGGGACATGGTACGAGAATCGGTGGGTTTCACTGTACTTGGTACGTCACAAAAGATATCCTAGCTTATGCGTCAAATATAGATATCCTGGGTGCGCCTGCGATATTCCGGCGCACAACTACCAGTTCTCGTGGGCTGGAAATCCGAACTGGAATGAATTGTATGACACCTACCCTCCGTCCTGTTCGTAAAGGACCCCGTTTGAAAACATGTCGACTAATGGTACTGCAGCTACGCTGGGGCGCCAGAAATTCTCGAATACTTGAAAGCTACATCATACAAATACGATCTTCGACAGTACATCCGATTCCGAAACCGGGTTTTAGATTGCACTTGGGATGAGGAAAGCGGAATGTGGAATCTCCATATTCAAGATGAAATTTCTGGGCAAGTGATCACAGACTCATGCCACTTTCTGTTCAATGGCGGGGGCTATCTAAAGTAGGTGCCTTATCATAAGCTGTATATTCAATAGAGGCTAACCTGTGATTTAGCCACTGGAAATGGCCTAGTATCGCTGGTCTTGACACCTTTAAAGGTCAGCTCGTGCACACAGCAAACTGGACAGAAGGTATTGATCTTCGAGGCAAAAAAGTGGGTGTCATTGGCAATGGCTCTTCTGGAATGCAGGTTCTTGCTGCTATACACCCAGGTTAGTTCCCACCATGCTTGGCGTTCTCTCTAGGGAACCAAGGCCAATTTGAAATTTAGATGTCGAATCTCTCGTTTCGTTCTCAAGAAGCCCAACTTGGGTGACACCGACATTTGCGAGTGAATTTGCTGGCCCAAACGGAGCGAATTTTACCTGTAAGCTATTTTTATTGTCCAGTACGTTCAATAATTCTGATTTTGCCCAAGACAGTGAAGAACAGAAACGACAATTCTCGGAGGACCCAAAAAAGTATTTGGAATATCGAAAGGCGCTCGAAAAGACAATGACTGGAAATTTCAAGCTTGTAAGTATCTCCTAACCTGACACAAACGTGAACTTGAGTCTGATGGGAGAAACAGAACCTCAAAGACTCGCAAATGCAGAAAGAAACACAAGAATTTTTGAAGGATTATATGAGAGGGGTGTTACAGGAAGATAGGCTGATCAAATCCTTGGTTCCAGAGTTTGGAGTTGGCTGCAGGTAGGCATCCAAGAGCAAATTCCGGAACCTCTACTTACATTATATCAGGCGGCCTACGCCGGGGCTAGGATATCTTGAGACATTGACAAAGCCTAATGTCCGCTTGGTCACCGATGGGATTTCGGAGATTGTCCCACAAGGAATCAAGCTTGAAACAGGAGAAATAATTGAGCTGGATGTCATAGTCTGTGCGACTGGCTTTGATTATTCCTGGATCCCGCGGTTTCTGGTGACAGGGCGCAATAACGTGAGCCTCCATTCGCTTTGGAAAGAACGTCCTACAGCATACTTTGGACTGGCCGTCGCTGAGATGCCCAATTACTTTGGTGAGAATCATTCACTCGTTATATGAATGGCTTGTATCGCATGTTAACAATTTCATAGTGTTCCTTGGACCCAGTTCCCCGCTTTCACATGGGTCAGCCATACCCACCATAGAGGCAGTCACAAAGTACATGCTCCGTATCGTCTGGAAGGCACAAACAGAGACATATAAAGCTGTTATGCCTTCAACAGAAGCAGTAAATGACTTTATTCTTCACAATGACACATTCCACCAGAGAACTATCTGGGGAACAAAGTGTCGATCGTGGCTGAAGGGTGGCAAAGAAGATGGTAAGGTCTTGACTCACCCAGGGAGCCGTATTCAAAACATGCACTGTCTGCTCAATCCGCGCTACGAAGATTGGATATGGACACCGCTTGCTAAGAACCGCTTTGCCTTTATGGGAAATGGCATGACAGTCCTTGAAGAGGAAGGAAGAGATGTCACGTGGTATATGAATGATTCAAATGCCGGTTATGAAAGGATTTTCTATTAGGAATTAGGAGCAGATGGGACTTGTTGTATTGTATCTTCATTTTCGAATGTTCAAAATTCGCCCGCCCTCCATGGGGAGCAGCTGTATTAGTGCAGGATGTCCTAACAGAAAGCGAAGATAAACAAACGAATGCGGTATTCTAGATACTCTTTCCACCCTCTGTGTCACATCTAGCGATGAAGGAACACGAGTTAATATCTTTATCACAGTAAATTGTATAACTCAATAGAGACAACTCTGTCCACTCCTGGAAGATAAGCCACACTTTCTCCAAGTGAATTGGCTCTAAACTTTTTACCTGAAACCCTTCTTTTTAGAACTTTTGGTCTGGAAATGCCGCATAAGTCTTGGATTTCTTTCCAATTTACTAAGTGGTCCGCGCAGTTCCTTCAAATCCCTAACCTAACCAACCTCCGCTTGAAGAGCATTGGTTTACTTAAGATAGCTAAGGCAAAAGGGAAATATGGCTTTCAATATTCAAGACTTCCCGGACTCATCGCGGGTAGCATGTCCATCGAAATGACTTGTCCTGTGATTAAAGCAAAAGAATATCAATCTTGAGATGATATTGGACCCGTCGCCAGTCTACGACTACATAGTCTGGTTCAATATCTCTCAGCAATGCTTCCTGATCACGCTGTTTCCAGACTTCCTCAATAACACATCGAGCTGCATGACGGTTACTGATGCCTAATTTGCAGGAGTAATCCAACCATTTTCTCGCCAAAGCTCTCTCCTTCTTTGAGCACGCTTCCACCGCAGCAATGAAGACAGGCCAAAGTGAAACGCTACCACCGTGCACATCAAGGAAGCTAATGGTATCACAAAGGACGGTGAGAACATGGTCTCGAACAGCAAAGGGTGCAACGTCATAAACGGCCCTGTACAAATAAATCACGGCAGCATTGCGGAATATACGTTGATGCAGGCTATTCAGGTAATCCTGGCGACTGTGCGAGGGCGGCGTAATTATCCAGTCTGATTCCGTCGTAGCAAGCTCTCCGAGAATCTTTCCACATTGAACTTCAGCTTCTATAAGCGACTCACCACTTCCCAAAGCCTCTACAAGGCGATGCACCTTGCAGATTGACTGTAAAACAGAGCTACTTGCACCAATCGTGTAACCGAATTCACTTATTCGTGATATGGACTCCAGAAGATGATCAGTGTTACGGGAGAAGTCAGAAGATCCTCCTGAGCCGGTGCGAGCAATCTCCAAAGAGAGAGCCAAGTTCTGTGAAATCACCCAAGCATCGAACGATATTGTCCAGGGGCTGTCCTGTGCGAAAAAGTTAAGCAACCCAGACATACCGAGAAGATGCCTGCGCCATTCGTCGTGTTCGGGTGCATAACAGCCCTGTAGCAGGAAAATTAGCCACTTGAGAGAAATTAAGACTCAGGTCACTTACCTCTATCTGCGCGAGTGTGAAAAGTGTAGCAGCACAGGCACTGAAATCGTCGACCTGCTGATCCAGGCTGGTACGCAAGGACCTGATAGCGGAAGAGTATCGCATTATTGCCTGCAGCTTGTACCACTGCGCTAAACCGTGTCTAGTATTTGCGTGAAGAACAGAGAGGTGGAAGGCTGACTGAGATAGCAGTGCGTCGTATAAACCCTTACTGCCATATGACCTATGCTGAATCGCAATGTATGGATAGACATGACGCCAAGGATTAGTTTTAGTGTCAACAGGCATCATGAGAAATGCGACGTGGTTCACGTAATGATATAACAGCATATATTCAATCCAAGTCATATTTGAACATAGACTCTGCAGTATCGGTGTGGTTCGCAAGGAATCCGCATTGCTCGTCGCATCTGAGGCGTTCCCTGAGGAATGCACAGTACCCATCTCTCGAAAATTATCGGCTTGTCTGAACATGCGGAAAGGGTTCGACGTCCCTTGGTGTAATAAGCACTGACAGCATTCGTCTTCACAGTCGGCGCCTGTCAAGTGCTCTAACTGGACGGTGCTATATGGTTGTTGACCTGACCACGTTGAAAGTGGATCTAGTGAGCGTCGTGACCGAGACACATATACACCCTTTTCGCTGTCGACCCAGACGAGTCGGATACTATAGCCTTCACACGTTGTTGAAACTTTCCGGCAGGGCGAACACGCCGGTAAGACGCCATCACACGCTACTCGGCGGCGTCGGCAGGTCCAGCATGCATCAAATGAACGTCGGACTTTCTTAGGCATGATGTTAATGTTAGGATTTAAGGGCTAGACTCACATTGATCAACTGCGTGATTCATGTTATGGTGTATGGTCACTGAAACATGGGGAAACGTGAGAATTCAGCTTGTCAGTGACTCTTTGAGGAGTTTCGGAACTTCGGGGTTTCGGTTCATTTCGGTACCTCGCTAAATCACCGATAACGTAAATCAGACCACGAGTTCGGAGTATGATACGTATATGCTCCGAAGTTAACGATGCCAGTGCGCTTAATAGTGATATATACTGGACCTACCATATGGATGGCAGCTTTGTCGTCCTCGACTTCCTTAGTATTGAATTCGGAAGCCGCCAAGATCGACGGTCTGGTCTCAGCAGTGATTTGTTCTGAGCTGCCCTGGTGACCTGGATTCTCCCGATATCGTCCCAAACAAGTTACGTTTTCATCTCCAAAATACCTTACGTTGGTACAATGACCCATTGTTGTAAATTGCCCCTGATCACAGGTATAAGAGGGGATGGAACCTACTCTTCCTTGTCACTCTGGATCCCCCCCCTCCACACAATACTTGTATTCAAAAAAGCACGGAAGAACATACTTTTGCGACCCTGTCAAAATGGCCATTCTTCCTGTCAGTGTGGCTCTCACGGAAGCACGAGATAAATACATCCAGCGCAATCCCGTTTCGAAGACGCTGCATGAAGAGTCACATGAATTCATGCCCGGCGGGAACACAAGAACGATTCTACATGTTTCGCCCTTTCCCATCACATTTGCATGCGGCAAGGATGCTACATTAACCTCCGTTGACAATGACACTTACGTTGATTTTCTCGGAGAGTACAGCGCCGGTATTTTCGGCCACTCTAATGCTCGTATTGCGGAGGCTGTCCACGAGGCGCTCTCAAAGGGGTGGAACTACGGTGGTCAAACTGTTATGGAGAAGATTCTGGCCAAGAAGGTTGTCACTCGGTTCCGTCCCAGCGGCATGGAATTGGTTCGATTCACCAACTCTGGCACTGAATCCAACACTGTCACCATTGCCGCTGCCCTTAACATTACTGGGCGCCGCAAGATCCTAGTCTTCAGCAAAGGTTACCATGGCGGCACACTGATCTTTCCAATGGACCTGATGATGAACCCAGCCACACGCAATGTCAACCTTCCTCACGAATTTGTATTCGCCCCTTTCAACAATATCGAGGAGACCGAGGCCATTATTAGCGCCCTGGTCCCACAGAGTCTCGCAGCGATTCTTGTCGAACCTGTTCAAGGCTCTGGTGGATGCCGGCCAGCAACAAAGGGTTTCCTTCGTTATCTGCGTGATAAGGCTGATGAGCAGCAATGCTTGCTGATTATTGACGAAGTTATGGCTTCAAGGCTCGGGCCCAATGGCTGCAGCGCCGCTATGGGGATTAAAGCGGATATTATGACTCTAGGAAAGTACGTCGGAGGTGGTATGACCTTCGGAGCTTTCGGTGGAAGACGGGATATTATGGAGGTCTTTGATCCCGAAAAAGGTGGCCTCCAACACCCTGGCACTTACAATAACAATGTCATCACCATGTCAGCCGGTATCGTTGGGTTGGACATCTATAACACCTCAGAGGTGGAAAGGCTGAACGCACTTGGCACCAACTTCAAGACAAAACTTCAAGCGGTCCTCGTCAAGTCTGGCATTTACCCTCAGCATCCAGCTGGTGCATGCCGAGACATCATTGAAATAGACAGCTTCAAGAACGATACCCTCATATACTCTGAAGATGCGCCCCTTAAACCGCTACCGATTATGTTTATCACCGGTTACGGTAGTATGGTGAATGTCCGATTCAGTGGCCCTTGCGCCGCGGATCTCAGGGCTCTGTACTTCTTTCACATGCTTGAGAACAATATTTACCTGGCTCCTCGAGGATACACCCCTTTGAATCTTGAGCTCAACGATAATGACTTGGCGAAGTACTTGGGGGCATTTGAAGATTTTGTGACCAAGTATAGCTCCCTCTTGGGACTTTGAATTGGATGGGTTGGTAGTGTTAGATCCATGTCTGAAGTGGATGAGTAGATTATGGATTATTGGAACTCAGGGGCCTATGGAATTCCCATAACTGCATGATGATTATCGATTATTGAAGATAAGCTGTTTCGCTCATCAGTATAACTGTAACCACAGGTTCTACGAGATTAACCTATTCACCGTTGGTTTAAATTCTCAGAGCTCGCCAGACAGCCAATATACAGGAAAAGTAGTACCTAGAAACATGTCGGCACATGCAACAGGCGCGAATCGGAAATCGCGCACTAAGTCCCTATATACGTTGTCTGGATCCTACACTCCATTCACTGACGGAATTTTCTTCACAACTCGGGGGCGCGGCCCAAGTGCCACTAACGTAATCCATAAGCGAGTGAGGTATACCAAAACTCATGAAAGTTTCGCCGACGACTACACATGGTGGACAGTGGGCCCGTCTGCGGAAGCGAACATGACAACGCTTCAGCAGGTCATACCGCGGGCGTTAGAATGGGCGGCGCGATCTGGTACAGCCTTTGAGGCCGAAAAGATACCCTTGGTCCATTTTACAAGGAACCTACGGCTACAGAAACTCCATGCTATTCCGTTATATGTGAAAAGTGTAGCCTCCGACACCCTGCTTGGAAAAGCAGCTGGGAAGGGAATGAAGACTGCTCTAGCACCAAGACCTTTCGAAATATTGGCTATCCATGGTCCGCAATGCTTTTCAGGCATAGAGGCAATCCGGCCTTTTCCACTAGACCATGGCAGCAGTCGCGCTGTGAGTTGATAACACCGCATAGCTCTGCTCTAGACAATCTACACGACCGAGCTTGTGCCCGCCTTTAGCTATACACCAGTGTCAGCGCCCACAATGGTTTGGTCGGAACGGGCCTAGTCGTCCGCGTTAATCAGATCGACATTGCAACATCGAGCCGGACGGTCAGCAGCGACGCCGCTACGCCCAGCTTGGGGCAGTTTTAGAGGCAAGCTTGTATGTATGTTCCGGCGGATGCTTCCCCGTATCCAGATGTCGCCGTGGAAAATGCAGACCGTATTTGTCGTGACCATCCGTAGCTGCCGTCTTGCAATCACTTGCGAAACCGCATCTCCAAGGTGACCAGGCTCTTATCAGTCAAGTCACCGATGCAATTGATCGGCTGTCTGAAATGGGTTTTAAGATTTACTTACGACTGGCAAGGGGTACGGAGAAAGCACACAGCCTTGCGCGCGATGCCACAATCGAGAGTATCTTTGTAGCATAAGAGATTAAATTATAGGATCTTGATAACAAAATATTTGCAGTTGCGGATAGGCATTAGTGGGTAATCTTTCCTAGTAATACATGGAATATAGGGATGAGTCTCATACTTAGGCCAATAGTGCTTAATCGCATCCAATTTAGACCTGGCGTTTGAATATCACCAAGCAGCGTCATATTTGGCTATCTGTTTCGATGGTATAGTAGCTCCTTCCGTTATTCAATTTTTAACCCACACATATAGACGACATAATCACCGGAAAGTCCGAAATGCCGAGGTTATCTTGCCTTCGGGTTTCGCCTCAAAAACATGCTGACACCGTATATTTGCCTGATTTTGATTCCCTCTCGGATCTTGTTATCTTGATAGCGGGGAACTTAACCATCATATACCGTTACCAGCACCAAAATCTAGTCAGTTGGGCTTGAAGCTAAAGATAAACATATAACCGATATTCTCGCCAAACCTAAAGCTCCTTTAATAGATCCATCAACTCGATTTACGAACGCCGGAAATGCCAAAGGGGTTGGGAAAAAGAAGTCAAAATGACTTCCTCTGACAACTATGGTTATGAGTCCAAGTTAAGAATCTACGAGGCACTGGGAAAGCGCGAGCAAGCTTGGCTGTTAGTCCAATGAATATATGATGAATTAATCCAACTTAAATACCCTCCGAATTCGCCGGCTCTTGCACCTTGGAATGTACGTATGGTTAGGAGTTATGAGGCACATGGGATGCACGAGGAAGCCTGGGAGCTTATTTGCCAAATTCATGACGAATTTTTTTTTTGAATTCCTATTCTCTTTGCTCACCAACCATTGCATCTTGGAATGAATGTATGGTTCGGGATATCACGCTCGCGGGGAGGACAGGGAAGGCTGGCACCTCACTAGCCGAGCATACGATTCTGTCACTGGAGAAATTGATTATCCTGCATTGGCGACGCCCTCGGGACTTTTGTCGAAGATTCTTCAACTCCACAAACACTTCGGTGAGCTTTCCCCGACAGCTCCCTCATGAGCTTGATTACCCGCGAGGAGAAACTGAGCATGCTTCTTCTTCCTTCAGAAAAACTGTCGTCTACCTTCAGGTTCTCAATTTCTCAAGACCTTTGTGTTTCAATGCCTGGTGATAAATTCTTACTCCTGAAAATACGGAACGACAAGCTTCGGGTTCACCAGGATATTTATAGCCATCAGGATGAACAGACACTCTTGGGGGGTGCGGTTGAAGTACTCAGGACGGCCGGGCAATCTTCGCCGGCTAAAGTCACTTCTGGGCCCTCGTCTTAGTCGATTTGATTGACCGCCATCAGTGGTGGCAGCTGCTCGGTCACCATTCTTGGGTGATACCCGATCTGGACAGGTTCGAAAGAGGTATTGGGGTGGTCAATTGTTGATCATGTCAAAGTGTAGAATTTGTACCACAGTTGGTCGAGAAAGCAGACCAAAACCAACTTGTGCATTTCAACGAAAGTATGAAGACTAAAGAGAGAAGAAGGGAAAAAGACGAGTAGTATCTAGCTGGAGCTCCTACATCCCTCTTGTACAATCGCGCAGCCTTACCTTCTGTGACGTGCCTAATACGTCAGGGCAATGCAATTGAAGTCGCTTAACCTGTCAGACATCTCTGGTCGGTGCATTGTCGTCAAATCTATAAGCTAACCCATCCGATGAACTCTCGTGTCTTGGTCGGCACATTTGTCACACTCGACGACATGATAGTAATGTGTCTCGGTCATATTCTGCACAAGAAATCCGTTCTTAATCTTAGGTCCACCCGACCATGAATATACTGGTCGGCCTCAGAAATCGAAGCTTTGTTGCTCACTTGTCAGACTTTCCGAGAGTGAGACTCCTAATGCCGATTCTATCCCACTTTCGCAACTAAGTCTGGTCAAGCCCTTCGAAGAAGTCTAAAACAGTATCTACCTTATCTCGGGGAAAACTGTCAAATTACTCGCCCCGAACCTGAACGCTTATCTCCTCGGCAATTTTCGATCACCTGGAAACTCCGATTATGCTATCCTCCCGCCCGGGATTAAGGGGCTTGTAGGAAACGGTTCGCTTGGCAGAACTCCACTGGGGACGTCGACAACCCCCAGAGAGAGTTGTCAGCGTCGTTACAGTCAGTAGAGAGACTCCGAGGTCATCTGGCAATTTTGGTACAGGTATGACAGGTCCCAACTGCGGGACCCCCGCACCGCTTGGTCTTCATCAATCGTATCTGGGACAGGTGGCGGCGAAGGGGGATCTCACGCGTGGAGTTGTCAGGATTGTCGGACTTTCCGATGGATTTCAACTACTAAGTTACAGAAATTGATAGTCAGGAGCCTGACAACGGTTTAGCACGAATAATTAGAATGAGACCGATCCCATCTGAACTATTCTTTTATTTACACGTATCACTGGTATAGTGCCAAAATGACGCTTCTAGCAACCTTCTTGAGTGCCAGCCTGGGCTTGACTCTACTACAGCGCATACTCATGCTGCTGGGCGTATTTCTTCTGTTTCTTACATGCCGGAGCATCTATCGGCTGTTTATTTCTCCTCTTGCATGGTTCCCAGGCCCATTTTGGGCCCGACTCACGAATCTATGGCACATGAATGTGATATTGACAGGCAGCGAACATATCGCATTGTATAAACTGCATGCGCAGTATGGCCCGGTCGTCCGAATAGGTCCCTCCAAATTGTACGACGCTCAATTGCCATAGTTCTTGGGGTTGGTCACTCACAAAGAATGGTTCCATCAGGAGCGTTACAGATGCAGCTACCTTTCGCAAGATCTACAACGTTGCGGCGCCTTTTCCGAAGAGCGATTATTACCAACCGTTTCGTATTCCAGGTCCAAATATCGATATTTTTGTCGAGAAAAACGAAATGCTGCACGGAAAATTTAAGAAACAGTTCTCACATATATACAGCGCTAGCGGCTTGAAAGACCTGGACGCAAATATCGATGGTTCAATCAAGAAATTTATTGAGCAGATTCAGAGAACCGAAGGGGCGAATATTAATCTCGGAAAGTGGTTTGAGAGACTTTTATGTGGTACCTAAGTCTTTCTGCTTGATGACATGACATCGCTGACACTCAGCAGATTGCATGTTCGATCTCACATTTGAACAAAATGCTGGATACATTGAGAGTAGCCCTGCGGACAACCCGTTTGACGCAGTGGAACGGTTTGTCAAGCAGGCTCATTTGTATGGCATGATACCAGGCCTGTTTTACGCTGCGAAGGTTTCAAATTTTATAAGCCAAAGTTTGTTTTCACACAAAGAGACTCCAGATGCGGTCAACCGAATCATCGGAACATTCCTTGGGGCTCTCAAAGATCCCAGCAATACTCATATAGGAGAGACGCAACGCAATATCGCCTCAAGGCTATTGCGTGTACAGTCCTCTAAGAGTTCCAACGCATTCACAGATGAGGAAGTGACACACCTTATTGATTTTGGTGTGAAGGCTGGTGTAACTGATGGTGGGTCTTGGTTGAACTCTGTGTTCTACCATCTGATCCACAACCGAGACAAACTTGACAAACTTATGCAGGAGCTTCATCAGCAAGCAAGTGATGGGAAATTGGATATTATTTGCACGTCACAACAAGCTGCAGCCTGTCCTTATCTTAACGCAGTCGTTCAAGAAGCGCAACGTATGTATCCCAGTATTGGTGGCATTCTGCCTAGAGAAACACCCAAATGCGGAGCCGAAATACTCGGCCAGCGCATTCCAGCAGGAGTATGTAACTTCAGCACCTGACTCTCTTACGTAGCCCTTCTTACAGACTGTGTTACATAGGTAACGGTTGGATCACCAGCATTCGCGATAAGTCGGATGTCGGAAGTCTTTGGTGCGGACACATCGTCTTTCATACCTGAACGGTGGCTTGAAGATGGCCAACCAAATATGTGTAAGTTCTTTCAAGAGTGCCCATGGTTACTCCAGGTTTGACACTATACCTAGCACGATTCTTGATGGGATTCGGTCTAGGCTCCAGGACATGTCTTGGTAAAAGTATGTAAAACTAAACTCCTCTCCTCTCTCCCAAAAGCTACTCTCTAATCGTTCTCAGATCTTTCGTGGTTGTTGATGAGGAAGGTCTGTCATTCGTCATTCTCGGGTAGACCATCGAAACAAGTCTAATGATGCTCAATAGATTGTACCATCACTTCTCTTATCTTTGGATTTCGAAGCTCCGGATCCTAATTCTGACTGGACAGTTGTTTCTGGGTAAGGACCATTTCAAAGTGCAGTTGACAAGGAATATGCTTATATGCTCTTATAGAGCTGGAATCCATTCATATAACTTCCATGCGCGAGTCAAAAAGCGAGAATTCAAGAAATGAAGCGTGTTCCCGTGGTTATACAGCCTTCAGAAGTTTGAGAATGTTTTTTGCGCCTCTCTAGTTGTTGCTGCGATGCAGACGAAGCATCCCGAGGTCGCAGACTTGAATATGCAATGAATGGCTTTTGAAATGAATCTAAGTATCAATTTCGCCTTAATGTGCCTTGAGTCTATCTAGCTATTCTATTGTTACAGTGTACCTTCAGAAAGGGCACTGCCGGGAACATATCCTTTTGTCAGAATGAGCCAGCGGTAGCTTACTGTCAAGATTCTCCTGGAATTTAGTTGGAGTTCAAAATCACCACTAAGTTTATATACAAACAAAGAATCAATACAAAACAACCCGGAAGCACCAGAAAACATCATGCCACTATCATGCCACCTAAAAATATTTGCTAGAAAAAGAGCTCCGAGAAAAATACGGGAATAAAGATAAATAGAGCAAACATCCCCTGCCATAGATTTTTACGAGACAAGGAATACAATAACAAGATACAACAATTTCTTATTCCTTCTTCAAAATCTTCTTTTCTCCTCTGATTGCCTAGAACCTGCTAAAGAATTATGAAAGACTAAACTTAGTTTACAAAATATATAATTATTACATTATCCCTCTCTGTAAGTTGGTTAACTAACTACTAGGTACTTATTATTAATCAAGTTTATTGTCCGGACTTATGGAGCACTACAGCTATGAGAGACTCTGGCGTGATAGTTGTGCAGAATGTTTGAAAACTGATGGGCCGGGGGAGGGGGGGATATATAGCCAGGGTCAGTATGTAAAGGATATCTTACAAACGTATTGTCTTCGAGCAGTGCATCGACGATCGATTGACCTGTTTCACCTGTAGCTCCAACCAAGAGGACCTTCTGGTTCGACATTGTTTCTAATGTAAGTAAGCACTCTCGACAAGAGTTATTTCATCCGCTCGTAGCTGTAGAAACGAGTAAGAAGTAAGGAGTATTTTATTTCCTGGGGCTTCTAAAAGAAAGAAATCTTGGACACCGAGAGGGATAGAATCCTTTGTAGATATAGCTTCCCTCCAGTTTGCACGGTCTTGACATCTGACATACTGAATTCCAAGCCCCAGAGGTACTGTGGTCCGTCCCGCTTCCGAGCCGTTGTTACCGGGACCTATGCATTTGCTACATGAATTAGTTGATCAGCACCGTATTGACTAAACGGTTCTAAGGTTTCCGAAGATATTGTTGTACTCTCTGACATGAGTGATCTCGTTGTCGGAACGGGATAATGTTTCACGGAATCCGAAATGGGGTGGAATGCCCATGTGCCGCTTACAACGAAATCTTCTCCCTGGCCACGGACGAATGAATTCGGACGAATCTTTACACGATCAGGCTCTTATGGGTCCAGGAACCGACATCGACCTCGCTATTAGTACCAATATATCCTACATGACTTTGAGATAACTAACTTCTCCACTGTGTTAACCTATATGCCCTTCAATCTAAAAAAAACTAGGTTGTCAAGATGTATGAGAAACAACTATTTATCAACAACGAGGTAACTGCCTGATGGTAAAACATGAAATCTCAGCAACTGACCTATTCTAGTATGTGGACGCCTCATCCAACGAGACGATCTCTATTTACTCTCCGCATGACGAATCTCTAGTTGTCGAAGGTATCCAAGTGGCTAGTCTCTCAGATGTGGACAAAGCAGTGGATGTTGCAAAGGCTGCGTTTGAAGGAGAGTGGTCAACCTGGACCCCATTACAGCGTAGCGAAGTTATGCTTCGCTTTGCTGCCTTGGCTGGCAAGCACGCTGAAAGAATTTGCTGAATGGGAAGCAAAGTGTATGGGTGCATCTGTTAGAGTGGCCAAAATCCTGTTTACGATGGTTGGGTTCGACGCCCAAACTGAGTATCAGCAGCTATGTTGATGCTTACATGACTAGATACTATGCTGGCTGGACTGATAAGATTCACGGGGAGCAATGGCCAGAGGAGATCGGAACGTACAGAATCGTTCAGTATGAGCCCGTGGGTGTGGTTGGGGGCATAAGTGCCTGGAACGGGTCTGGTGGCTTTTTCGGCTGCAAAACAGCGTCAGGTATCGCTGCTGGATGCACATTTGTCTACAAAGCCTCAGAGAAATCGCCGGTCGCTATTCTGCAGATGGGGAAGTTGATAAAGGAAGCAGGATTCCCTCCTGGCGTTATCAACATTGTCTCTGGTGATGGCAGGGTGGGTGCAGCATTGTCTAGTCACTTAGAGGTCAACAAGGTTACCTTTACTGGGTCTCTCGCAGGGCGGAAAATCCTCGAAGCTTCAGCCAAAAGGTAATGTACAGCGTGCTGCAAGGCAGGCAGTTTTAGAAAGCTGACGAGTACCAGTAACCTGAAGCGTGTTACTCTTGAGCTTGGTGACAAGTCACCATCCTTGGTCTTCCCTGACGCGGATCTCGACAACGCTTACAACATAGCTCCCAATACTTCTTGGGGAACACCTCACAGGCCTGTGTAGCAGCATCGCGGCTGTTTGTTCACGAAGATATTGCATCCAAGTTTGTCAGCGAGCTCAAAGTGCAATTCAAGAACTACGAGCAATACATGGGCTCGCCTTTGGATCCCAATACCTTCTATGGCCCTCTGGCAGAGCGGCAGCAGTTTGAGCGTGTAATGGAATTCATTGACCGTGGGAAGACGGAAGCAGAGCTCGTGCTTGGAGGTGCTAGAAAAGGCGATGTAGACTTTTATGTGGAGCCAACAGTCTTCGTCAACCTGAAAGACGATGCGACAATCTACCGACAAGAGATCTTTGGACCCGTTCTTGTTATCCGTACTTTCAAGATAGAGGACGACGCGGTGAAGCTTGCCAACGACACTTCTTACGGCCTGTCATCATGCATCTACACATCTTCGATGCCACGCGCATTTCGCCTCGCCAAACGAATCAATGCGGGAAATGTCAATATCAATTCCAGCCAGACATTTCATCAGTGGTTCCATTCGGTGGGTTCAAAGAGAGTGGCCTGGGCAGGGAGGGTGGAAAGCATGGCCTGATGGCTTACCTCGAAGCGAAGACACTTCATATCAAGTAAGTGTTGTATGCTGGTTGACGATGCCCAGCTAATGTTGGCTAGAATGAAACTCTAGGTGATGCTGGAGTCGCGAATAGAGATATCACTATGAACGTAACATAAGCCTACCCTGTCTAGCGATTTGCCGCCTACAGCGTGGGTGGTGGTCATCACAGTGGTCAGCACAAGCTGAGCTAACAATCATAACTACATTCTAGATTACAATCGCACCAGCAATCTCCTTCCCAATTGCATACATAGACATCCGTTTTCAAACCCTAATGCCAAGAACACTAATCCATAAATAGGCTAATTATGAGTCTTCTTGGCATATATACAGCTAATGATTGGTAGCGTCCAAAACACGTTAGCTATATACCGCTAGAAGCACTTAGCATTAGGGTTTGAAAACGAAGTCTACGTATGCAACTGGGAAGGAGATTTCTGGTGCGACTGTACTTAGATAGAGAACATTAGAAGTTATCCGCGCAAGTAAATTTCAATGCTTTACTTTATCCGTATTTACGGAGGTGTCGTCCATCTTTTACCGGTAGTCGCTAGGCGGAGTTCAAAGTTCGCTAAAAGGTACACGGATGAATAGCAATGTTAGAGTGTCAAGAATACTGGTACGCGACAAACAGGCTGAGTCAATAAGAGACACATAACGAACATGTCATCACTGCCACCACCCACAGCACAGAACGCATCTTCAAGCACATCCATCGCCTCCATCAGCGACGCGTCGAAATATCGAACATCAACCCTCCGAATCTCGCGAAACACCCATCTTTACAGCACCAGTACACGGGAAGAGGGCGGGCGCCTCTTTCGTGTACGGTTATGAACGGAAGACGGGCTTCGCCTCTGGATCAAAATTTACAGTATCGAGATTGAAGAGTACACGGCGAAGCGCAGTCGAAATGAAAGAGATGGTTCACTGCGTAGAATCATTGCAGCCTGTGCTGTATCTCACGAATGATTCCATGAAATATGCCTCGTCAGTACAGCTACGGCTTATACACAGTTTGTTTCAGTTGTTCGGACTGTCCTGCTCCGATGGAAACTGCAATGCCACTAAGCACCAGCGCCGCTTTTCATGGCGGAGTTCGTCCGAGAAACAGTCTCCGTGGCTGCCTACAATCCCTCTTCACAGCCTTGCCGAAAGCCCTTGCCAATGGGGTTAGGGAGAAGCCGGAATCAAATCAAAATTGACGGTGAGAAAAAGAACTTGTCTGCAGGTACACGATCGTCATATCCATACATAATCTTAATAATTGAGGTTGTCTAAGCCCCTCTCCTTCAACTGATAGATAGATTGAAACTACAAAGATCATTCAGAAACCCAGAATGACTATACTACCCCACGTCAACGTGCCAAAGATCACATTTATCCATATATCATTGTGAGCTCAACCCAATTTTCGCTTTCCCTGCACTAATTCTCGATCGCCACAAATACTAGTTCACTGGCGTGAACTCGACCATTAGCGGTGGCTTCTCCCAGAGCGTATAACTCCTTTGATTCGTCCAATTCTCGCTTTCCTTGCATAGCTTTAAGTCAAAATTCCACAGAACTTTTGACAAGATCAGGCGCATTTCGTGGTATGCAAGACTAAATCAACTTGTTAGAAACATGTGCGTATTGATGCAGCGCTGGCATCCAACCTACTTTTTCCCAAGGCAGTTTCGTGGGCCAACTGAAAAGGGCTGCATGACATCTCTGTGGTCTTGATCAAAAGCGCTGTCGCACATCCAGCGCTCAGGGATAAACGCGTCGGCGTGCTTGAAGTTGGATTCTGCGTGAAAAGCGGAATATTGCGTAACGCAAACTCGTGTCTAAGAAGTGTTAAGAGTATTATTATGGTTACACATGTCATGATTACTTACACCTTCTGGCAAATATTCTCCGCATATAGCTGCACCGCCTTCTGGGATCGTACGATATAAGCCGTTTGGAACTGGAGGATAACAACGAAGGCCTTCTTCAAAGCAGGCAGCCATATACTTCAGCTGCCTCAATTTTTCGATCGTGAGTTCATCCTGTGCCGCGAAACTGGTACGAATTTCCTGCACCAACTTCCGCATCTTATCAGGATTTTTGAGCAGATAATACGTAAGTCCACTCAAAAGCGTGGCAGTAGTCTCTGTGCCAGCAGTCATAAACCCGTCTGCGTTTGAGTACATTTCCTTGAGGGGCAGGCGTTGTCCATCTTCCTGGCGGAGAATTAGGTTCCAGATATCGGGGTTGTCGTTGCCCTTTTGCAGACGGCGGTCAACTCGCTCAACTGCATGTTGTTTATGCATTTTTTGGGCGTCGATCAGCCATTGGGGAACAAACATCTTCCACAGAGTGCCAACCCACGGGTATTCGAGGGTGATGTGAGCGAACGAGTTTAGTTTAACCGACGAGAAAACAGCTGCGACCCACGGCGAGTACTCTGAATTTTCCAATAAACCGAGCGGTTCGCCAAATGACAGGTCTCCCATGATGTCGAATGTTGTGAAGTTGTAATACTTTACCATGTCGCCTTTCTTGTGCGCATTTTTACGCATATTCTCGATGAGTTTGTCGACGTATTTGGCTAGCATGATCTCTTGGTCCTTGAGCGCTTTATCTGAGAAGGCATGGGAGAATATCCGCCGGACTTTACCGTGATATTGATCATCATGGATGGTGAATATATTATCTATGCCATTCGACGTTTCGTAAAACTTCCGGTCCTTTTGACATGACTTTTTGCCCTTGATGCGATGACCATAAATGTCTTTCCATGCCTCTGCATTGATATAACTCAAGCGGTCGGAACCGAGGCGGACCACTTCGCCGTACTGCTTATGGCAGTCGTCGACCCAATTCGACATTAGGCCTTGACATTCTATCCAATAGTAGTACATGGTCGAAACGGCTGCTCTTTTTGGCCCGGGGAATTTCGCTAGCGGATGGAAGTACAAATTGTATATGATTTGGAATGCAAATTTGACGATGAGCTTTACAAGTCAGACAAAGGTCGAATGTTAGTGAGAGATGGGAATGCTTACAGCAGCGACAATTGCTCCGCCGCAGAGAGCCAGTCTTTGCTACATCGGAAGAGATTTGATAGTGCTCAAGAAGGTACTTAGGTTCTCCATGATCTTTTCCATGTGAGGATGCTAACGTTGGTCTGCATTGGCTCGTAACACCTATTTATTTGGCAGCCCTGACAAGTGCGTCGTCATCACTTCTGCATGGGTTAACGGTTTACGAAGCAATTAGATGAAACCGGAGCTTATGGTGAAGTCTTCCGAACGAAATTGTCCGTACTCCGATAAAGCTACGGACAGACGGATCCCCAGATGCAACTTGCTTGGAATCCTTGTCATAACGCTGCACATCACTAATGGGTCGGAGGACTCTTCGTCCGAAAATTTTCGGTATGCAATGCACAAGGGTAACAACCAGTTTAGAATTCTGCAAAGCCCTCCAGACAAGCCGCGCGAATTGGCGTTATTAAGCCCCCTTACAAAGCCTAATAGAGCCGGAAAGTTGACCATTGGCGACATGTTCGATTGTCTTCAGATACTCACTTCCTCACTTACGCCCGATATGTTTGAATACCATCCATGGCTACTTAGAACGAAGTTGTTCACCAACAACCAAGTGTGTGGTGCTTTTCTATTTCTGCGCATTGAGAATCCTTCACCCCTCACACTAGCGACCTGACTAACTTACTACTTGACAATTAGTTCGTTGATGCTACATCTGGTGAGTTCTTCAGTATCTACAATCCAAATGATGAAAGCCTTGTGACAGATGCTATTCCTGTGGCAAGCTCAGACATTGATGCAGCCGTAGATGGCGCTCTCCATGCTTTCCAAAGTGGTCCATGGAGCACTTTTACGCCTGCGCAACGTGCACGCCGCACGTGCACGCCGCCTACAGAAACTCCCTGACCTAATCGAGCAAAACACCGGAGATCTCTGGGTATTAGAGCATGTCTCCATGGGCTTGCTGAGGGCCTACTGCGATGGTACTATTGCAGCTACAATTGCTGCCCTATGATGTGGCTAATAGGCTCAGTCCTTATTGGTCACAGCTAAATAATTGTGTGTAGATTATGCGGGCTGGACAGCTAAGATTTCCGGGCAGTCCTTCGATCAGAAGGCGGAAGTGCATTCACTTTTGTCAATTATGAGCCACTAGGTGTGTGTGCAGGTATTGCACCGTGGAATGCTTCTTTCATGTACGTGCTGCTCTAGCAATACGCCATCAGCAAACATTAGCAGAAAAAAAAGTGATGTCTAAGTAGTACATTCGTATGGAAGGCAGGTCCAGCTTTAGCAGCAGGAAACATGGTAAGTACACATTGTGCTATTTGCTCTGTTTGCGAACGATTCCCAGAAGCGGTCCGCTTTCCGGATCGAAGACTTTTTGCCTTTTGCGCCGCTGATTCGTATTACATAGATAGTTTTCAAAACTTCGAAAAGAGCGCCTCTTGGACTTGCCGCTGTCGGAGAGCTCGTCGTACAGCCCGAGTTTCCTCCTAGTATTATACAGATCTTATCTAGACCAGGCAGCACGGGTGCTTTATTCGCAAAACATATGAAGATCTCTAAGATTAGTTTCACTGGCTCCATAGAGACAGGAATAAAAATCCAAGAGATGGCATTGCGAAGCAATATGAAGCGCTGTACATTGGAGCTCGGCGGAAAGTCACCGGCTATTGTCTTCGACGATGCAGATATCCCCAATGCGGTGTTATAGTAAGCATTCTCGGAATATTTGGTGGTAACACAATTACTAACGTTCATTAAATAGTTGCACACTCGCGCTTCTTGTCAACAGTGGGCAGGTTTGTATTGGTAATGCTTTTTCTCTCCGAGTGGATGCTTGGCTGACGTGGCACAGCTTCTTCGCGCATCTTTGTCCAAGAAAGGATCGTATCCAAGTTTATAGAGGCGCTTAAGGTGTCCTTCTCCTCATTCACAGGGCTCGGACTAATGCTTGATCGCAACCATTACGACCGAGTCATGTCATTTATTGAGGTTGTGCGTTCCGAATTGCCCGAATCTCCCGGTAAGTCAGTTTATTCTTTTCGATCATAGCTAAAGCCGCTTTCATTGACAAAAGTGTCTCAGCTAGAATTGAAAGCAATCATGACACGTCCTGCGATCTTTCCTGCTTACAGATCTTTCATCGACTCTGGCAGTTTAGAAAGAGGTCGTACTTCACCCACGGGTTTGATCAAACTACGTGCTGCAATAGCCAGAAGATCATCTGCATCCGAATGAGATTCGCCTCCCCACTGATGTGTGCCGGGGTGACCGCCTACCGGTCGCTCATCGAGTCAAACTATCAGCTAGGCAGCTGGGTTGTGTTCCCCGGCGGAGGAGGTGGTGTTGGTATTATGGCCGTTCAAATCGCGAACGTTTTAGGCCTCCGACCCATTGTAATCGATACTGGCCTTGACAAGGAACACGCAGCCATTCAAAACGGTGCCGAGATTTTCCTGGATTTCCAGAAGGTAGCGGATCCTCACGCTGAGGTGGTGAGGATTTGTGAGGGGATCGGAGCCCATGGTGTGGTTGTCACTGCTGCCCAGGCTTATCAAAAGTGCTGGGCTAAGTAGCTCGTGACAATCTTCGGGACAGTGCTGACGGAATTATAGCGGCACAGGAGATGTTTGTCGGTGGCGAGATCCATAAGATTGTCTTCCAAGGCCTGAGCTTTGTGGGATCTGTGGTTGGCTTCGTCGGAAACACCGTCAGGAATACGGGCTGCGTAACATGCGGAGGTCTGAGAAACCACAATATTACTGTACGACCAAAAACGAGACCCTGTTAATTGGTGGTTAATATTAGTGGTAATATAAGGCTTGACAAGGTCGTTATGTATCGCTGAAATGATCCTGTATATATTTTAGTAGCGCCTAAATGATTAGAAAAATATCTCCACAATCTTCACGCACCTGGATGTGTGAAACCGTGAGGGGTTGTTGCTACACAGTAATTGTCCTTGCCGCGCCAGCAAGCTTCGCAAAGCCCACAGACATCACTAAGACCTTTGATGTCCACATGATCGCCCGTTTCCCAGTTTGTCACATTCACACCGAGCTTTACCACGACACCTCCACCTTCATTTCCCGCACAGCGATTGCCAAAATCCGACATCTTCCTTCCATAGTCGCCTGCCATGAAGGATATGTCAGACCTGCAAAGGCCTGTGACATTCATCCTCACAAGGATTTCGGATATACCTGAGTCCTTAATGTCAGGCAACACGGATTTGAGGGTCTTTTCAAGATGATACCTGGCTCCGGGACTTCAACATCACTGAGCTCAACTGTAAAATCAGGGCCTTCATTCGCCACTACTCCTGCTCTACAAGTTTCAGGAATGGTAAAGTACTCCTGCCCAAAAGTTGCTACCACATCTTGCTTGGAAGAGATCACGGCGGCGCGACGACCTTGTACTGTGGGTGTGGCTGTAGTCGAAGTTGGTGGGAAGCTGAACCTTCAAACGGTGGCAAGTCATCAAGAGAGGAACGAGGACGGAGGGGTCATCTTGCATGATAAGAATCAAGATAATTATTCTATGTTTCTTATGGCTGAGGCCTAACAGCAGGAAATATAGTGGACAAAGGAGGGTTCTCTTTGCTTTCGACTTTACTACAGTAACAACAATCTCTCCAGGGATCTTGGTTCCAATGCACACCCCTATGACCCTACACAAGGTGACGATGCATCTCCCCCCAAATTGCGAATGAGGGGTTTGTGCTCTTATGAGGCGAAGTGGAGAGCTAGCTTGGACGAAAGAACCGGACGAAAAGTTGGCCTGAGTCACTGACTTGTCTGGTCCGAAAGCCGTCCCCGAAAATATGGGGCTGGTTAGTGCGAATCCAGTTAGAATACTACTTGGCTTGTTCGGCTTGACTGCAGAACGGATATGGAATTATGGATGTGTACTCTAGCCACACACGGCTATCTGTTTGAAACTCAAATGATCCTTAGATGTCCTAGATGTAGATCATTTGTATAGTACTCTGTACTGAGTCAGTATAAGTTGGTGGGTATGTTTCAGGCTGTCCCACAGATCTCCCGGCATCTCGGACGGAACAGACGGGTCCGAAGAACCACAAGTCTCCGCACCCGAGAATATCCACTCACCCCTTCTATGGTACGTTCTATCACTTCGATGAGATTCACCTGTAGCGTTTTCTGCTCTAAGTGACGATAGGAGATGAGAAGCGAGAAAAAAATGGACAATGTTTCGGGCGAAAGCGACTTCCGAGAGGGAACATTCGTCAGGAAGATGCGCAAGGGGACTAACAGCTGTTCTGAATGTAAGCGTAGCCTAGTTTGCCGAACATGGCAACCTAGTCATACAAACTAATATCTATTTCACAATAGGCAGAAGGCGGAAAGTGAGGTGTGTTTACCTTGCAGGTCAAGATGAGTGTAGAGAGTGTCGTTTCCGAGGCTGTCCGTGCATAGGACAGTCCATAGACAATGCGAAAAACGCGACGAAGAGGACAAAGAGCACTCGAGAGCGTATTTCAGAGCTCGAGGCCCTTGTTCAAGCACTTCTCGCAGGAAAGGTGACTGACTCGGCCGATCAAGCACGGGCTTTCGTCCAAGACGTGGCGCCTATCACTCCCAGATCGTCTGCAAACTCACCAGCAAGTCCCCGGATTCCTTTGATGCGAATGTTTGATAATGCTGTGGTGAGTCTACGAAGAGACGTCTCTAAGTTTACTGCTAAATACGTGCAGATCAGTCAAGTGCATGACCACGTCACTGTTGGTAGACATCTTCACACCGACGGCCTAGCGACTCCAAGTATCTCTGAAGAAACGTCAGGACTGAGTTTAGGCCGCAAAAACTATTGAAATGAGACCACAAACACGAGATTCACCGATTCCAGGGCATTGAAAGATAAGTATACCCGGACGAGGTTACTCGAATACACAGATCTTAGGCAGGGGCTTGATGTTGCCTTTCAAGAAAACGAGCAGCGATGGAGGGCGTGGCGCTATCGTATCCTTGGAAAGCCCCCAAGCGAAAACCTAAGCGATTGGACAAGGAGTGTCATTCGTGATGGATCACCATCTGATTCGGTGTGCTCGTCTTATTCCTCGGCACGGGATCAGACCACGCAAATTCAAAGGGCCTGATTCCCCTGGTGGCGACTTTGATCACATCTGATGATGATTACAAGACGACTTTGTCCGGAATTGAATGTTGTCTTCTACTCGCAGATTATCATGGTAGGATGGGGCAGCCACGAAGAGCTTGGCTAGCTATACAAACAGGTTTGGCGTCTGCGCAACTCGTCGTAAGTCTCCGGTGGACGTAATCATGATGCAGTTTGTTCTAACGCGACATAGGGCTTACATCGTTATCGTTCTTCGCCCTTATGCACTGGAATCTGGTTTTTGCTGCATAACAATAACCAATTCCTTAGCCTGATCCTCGGTTTGCCGCATGGCATAGATTTCCGCTGCGACAATAAATACATAGAGCCTTGGATGTCCTTCAAAGCCAAGCTGTCCACCCTATGCAATAGGTTCCTGATTCAAACCCACGACCGGAGCGAGCCGTCGCCAGGTATAGTACTTGATCTTGACCAGCAGCTCCAGACTCTCGCTCTCCTCCTCCCCGCGGAATGGAGAGATGTACAGGCAAATTCCCCAGACTCTACAGAAATTCATTCGTCTTCCATCCATTACGAAAGAGTCATGATGCAAATGCACCTGCAACAACTGAGGACATATCTGTATCTTCCATTCATGCTTGGTTCAGGTCTTGCCCCACCCCTACCCACACCTATGCAGGAGATGAGTCGTATAGCCTGTCTCCAGTCCTCAAGGGAGGTTCTGAAATTCTACCACTTTCTAGCTAGGGAGACTATTCACGAGAATGCACTCTTGGACTTCGTTGGCTTTTCAGCCGCGATGTTGATTGTTTTAAATCTACTGGGCTACCATCGCCTTCAGGATGAAGACAAGCTCCGAATGCGGGAATCCAAGCAGGATGAGCAAGACTGGCAGATCATCGACATAACCATTGGGGTACTAGCTGACAGAGCAAAGAAAGATGCTAGCAAAGTGGTCTGCCAAAGCCTAGAAGTGTTGCGCAAATTGTCTAATATACGCACCTCGGATTTCGATATCCCTCCAGGGTCCAGCTATCGCTTCGTCGTTCCCCTTCTTGGCGAAATCCTGGTTCAATCAGGGACCAAGTTTAGCCCTGTCAGTGAAATCAACAAAGCGACGTCTTCGGACCGATCAGCAACAATGCAAGCCATAGATGAGCCCATGTATGAACTTACCGAAAGTGCGTCAAACGACGTCTGGAATCAGTGTTGGACAGGACCTAACGCAAGAAATTCAATAACAGTCTCAGCATTCCCTGGCTGGAACCCCTCCGGCAGCGTCCCCCAACAACTAGCTGAATGGGAGATATCAAGTTTTCACACAAGTCTGCATGATACGCAAGGCTTAGGGGTTGAACTTGAAATGGAGCCTATGCCGTACGGTCAGCCGTGGCAATACCTATCAGGCATGGATCTCAACCAGGATTGGCTGTGGTTTGCTGAACCGACTAAGAGCGATCAGAATAACCACATTTGCTAAACTTTACAGCCTCAGTGACCATCACTATGCGATTTCCCAACGAAGGATGACAATGCAGCTAGTTTGTTCTAAATATAGGCAACGGTCGCCCGAGGTTGGTACCAAAAGGGATGAAATCCATAATGGGTGCCCTTCCACAATCTGCTATGAGTAAAGTCAATTTTAGTTTTCATACCTGACTTACTGAGGCATTGCTTTGCAGCGCGCTTGCTTCTACGTTTCAGAGAACGTCTCAGAAAATGTGCGCCTTGATATCCCCGACGGAGCTTGACAGCCATTCCAAGGTTGTTTAAGTGTATTGGGATACTTCAGTAACCTCATGTGGAATAGTGTATAGCAGACAGATGTAGTAGAGGGGATTGATCTGGAGGTAAAGAATCTGGCGAATATAGTTTTGATCAACTTGATATCTAGACTTGTTATGTCTATATAACAAAATCTAGATAACGTATTTCACAAGCGAGTTGGCCACCCTAGCGAGTTGGCCACTTTTACCCGAAAATAACTCTCTATATTGATTTCAAATCCCAATTTCAAGCCTACATACAATTTCTATATAAAAAACTAATTACTAGTACGATTAGGACATCGATTTATTTTATGCCCTTCAGCACCACAACCACTGCAGCGAAATTGGCGGCGTACGACTGCTTGAGAAGCTGGGAGCTCCGGCTCAGCCGGAGCAGTAGTAACAGTTCGAGATGCTTTGACCTGACCTTGTACGAGCGCTTGAGCTTCTTCTCTAGTAACCCCTTGCTCAATAGATATCTGTTTATTAGACCTCTTACGCTTTTGCTTCTCTTTCTTATGCGCAGCTCGTAAATTGTGGTTTTCTTTCCGTATGAGTAAGAGGTCATTCATAGTTGTTTCATAGGCTTTTGACATCCGCATAATTGCCTGATCAATTACTTGATTTGGGCTTCCTGTACGCTCATTTATATGCTTCTTAATTATAGTTGATTGGTGTATAAATTAGCGTATATTTTAAGAGGTTTGTAAGCAAGAAGATTGTATATTGCTTGATTGACTTAGAGAGGGTGTTGGTGTTGGTGTCTTCAATCGAATATTAAGAGTTTGAATAACCTCATCTGGATTGAATGGCTTCAATCCAGTGGCTGTGAAGCTATTCTGAATTGTTTGAGCTTGATATGCCATCGTACGAGCTTGTGGAAATGCTGTTAAGAAGTCGATTTTGTCAATATGGTTAAAACCAAGCCTCATTCGTTGTTTAACAAGCTGCGTATAATATTGCTTTAAAGCTGCAAAACAACCAACATCAAGAGGCTGTAAGAGATGTGAAGAATGAGGTGGCATGCAGATTAGTATAATATCATTCTCTGTACACATACAGTCAAATTCTGGTGTTAAATGGCTTCTATGGCCATCAAGAATCAACATTCGATATTTTCCTATTGTATGGCTATTAATATAGGGAATAAAATGGGTTTTAAGCCATTCTAATCCTATTTGATCTGTAGTCCAGCTATTATCACTAATATTGATTCTCTAATCATCTGGAAGCTCATCAAACCAGCCTAATCATATATTTTTCTTTGCTTTGAAAATCACATATAAAGGCACAGTCCATCCAGTTAAATTTACTGCTTCAATTATAGTCACCTATTCTTAATTTCTAGGTTGTAAAAGCTTTAGAGCATATTGAACACTTCTAGTAATAACCCTCATAGTTGTGCAGAGTCCCATAGCAAAGCCAGTCTCATCAAAGTTGAATATATCTTCTAGTAAGATTCCATACTCAGATATAGCAGCTTATATACAGTCAAAATGTTCTTAAATTATCTTTAGATCTTTGTATTTAGCATGTTTATAGTTATATTTTCTTGCAAATTTAGAATCAATCTCTGGACGGTGTTAATTCAAGTTAGTTACCCAATTTTTCCCAACCGGTTGCTCTCCGCGTTGTGAAAGAAGATAATTGACCATTTCTCGTACGAGAGAGTGCCGGGGAGGTAATCTACGTCGATCTAAATCAAGAACCCATTTAACAAGCGAATCCTCCTCAGATTGAGTTAATTTATGGTAGTTGGCACGTTTTTTAGCTCGATATGGCATGCCATTGACTCTATTTTGAAGAGTTGACCGGGAGACATTGTAGATCTCTGCTGCTTGTTATATAGAGCGTATTTTACCATTTTTTAAATTGGAAATAGCTAATAAGATTTGTCCTTCTTGCTCAATAGAATTTTTTTGATTTTTATTGCGAATTGGTGGCATATTGACGCGTTGAGTTGTCAAGAATTAGTGTAGAACGCGTATTCGGGTAAAAGTGGCCAACTCGCTAGGGTGGTCAACTCGCTTGTGAAATACGTTAACTATTTCATATAGCTTATATAAGCAATTCCTTAATAGGTAAAAATATATTTAATAGAGCTGGTTTTTCTGGTTCTAAATTTATTTATTTTTATTTCTAGAGACTACTAATTAAGGAGATATTTATACATTTATTCTAGGCTATACTAGTCTTGATTAAGGGATTTCATCATTATATTAACTTAAACCTTTTTTATTATAGCTTATATAAGTATTTCTTTAATAATAGACATGTTACGAACTGAACCTGAACTGTGAACCAAAACTGCACTGATCCTAAGGGTCCAGTTATGGTTCATAAACTAGAGTACCGTACCTACCAAATCTATATGCAAAACCTTATGAAAACAGAACCCGGGCACCTCGTGGTTGTTCCAAGCCTTGCTTGAAAGAACACAAAAAAGAGTATTATTTGTGTAACGCCGGACAGAATACCACAACCATCCCGAGAAATGCGATTCATACCACTCGCCGACTGGAAAGATATCAAGGTATGACCAAGGACAAAAGGATGGAAAAGTCAGGCAGTAAAAATATCCAATCGTACTCCGTCGCAAGGCGTAGTTTCGACAATCTTGTTCATGGAATTATGCTTGCATCAAAGACAAATTTTGGTAGAGGATTGCTAACCAACGAATGAGTCAAATCGATAGTGATCAGACATGTCGTGAATGGTATGTGCTCCATTCTCTCGCAGTTGTAGGCTAATGTCTCTAAAGTCATAATAAATAGACAAGGCTGATGTCCATCTAATCATTTTAGTATCCGAAACAAAGAAAAATTATATTTAGCGCCTGGTCGAATGTTGCTTCGCCGCAAAATGTGCTACACGAAGTTGCAATTTAATAACCCTGTTTGGTCGTGCTTTGTTCAAACTACCTATAATATGTTCGATATTGACCATTATATTCGTGGCACAGGTACGCATTATAAATATGAACCTTCCCAATACAA
This sequence comes from Talaromyces verruculosus, assembly GCA_001305275.1. NCBI lineage: Eukaryota > Fungi > Ascomycota > Eurotiomycetes > Eurotiales > Trichocomaceae > Talaromyces > Talaromyces verruculosus. Next base: position 573,262 of record LHCL01000011.1, read on the forward strand.
TGCCTATTTCACGCTGTTGCATTGATCAGGGGAGGTGGGGTGTTTTCAGCTCTTAATAATGGTGCATTTGTATGTAGAAATGTTGCAGAGATCTTCTGAACAGAAGGACTACTATTTAGGTACTGCATGAGCTGAGTTGGAGGAGTCTCAGCTGCGGTACCTGTTTCAGTCAAATGGTGGATTCTCTGGCAGCATATAATAAGCTGTCCCACCCCCCCAGGACATCAACAGAAATAAATCTCCTGCGCACTAAAATCTTACTCCCCCTCGAAAGTTCACCAATAAACAACAAGGAGAAAAGGCAAGCATGGCGAAAAGTCCTTACAGACTCATTCCAAATATCGTCGACCAACTCGCCCAGGATGAACCAGACAAGCTATACGCCGAGCTGCCCATATCCTTCACCGATTTCACGTATGGCTTCCGCCCTGTCACGTATGCCGCATTGGCAAACGCAGTGAACGGCGTGGCATGGTGGCTTATGGAGACACTGGGACCTGCTGGCGCCAATTTCCCTACTGTGGCCTACGTCGGACCTAATGATATGTGCCATAATCTCTTGATTATTGGGGCAGTCAAGGCAGGATACAAGATGTTATTTACTTCACCGCGGTATAGCAGCGAAGCACAAGTGAGGCTGATGAAGGCCGTTGACTGCAAGGCTATATTAACTTCGTCGATAATCACGCCAATGTCGGAAATTGTTGAGCAGGTTGCGGAGAAACATGGGGACATTCCAGTGTATCAGGTTCCAATGACTACACACTTCTTGGACGGTGAATACCAACCATTTACTTACAACAAATCTTTTGAGGAGGCGCATGATGAGCCGTTGGTGGTGCTTCATACTTCTGGAACCACTGGATTTCCCAAACCGGTTATCTGGACGCATGACTGGGCTGCAAGCTTTGCATTGCAAGAATATCTCGAACCACCCGAGGGGTATGAAAGCTTTGATCGCCTGATACTTGGAACCCGTGTGTTCAGCCTGTTTCCTCAATTCCATGCCGGTCATTTATTCATGGGTATTCTGTTCGCGCTTTACAGTGGTACTACCGTCATTATGCCGCCGGCCCTGGCCACACCGACAGCAGAACTTGCTGTAGCGGCTTCTGAGCATACTAAAATTGATGCTTACACTCTTGTCCCTCCTCATATAGAACAACTCGGCGCCAATCTAGCGATGGTCGACACTCTGGTCAAGAACGGAGTGAATGCGATATTCTGGGCTGGCGGTCCAGTGTCCCAGCATAATGCAGAGGCAGTAGCGTCTCTCATTCCTTTGTTCAACACAAGTGGCTCAACGGAGATGGGTATGTGGCCCGTCATCCGCAAATCGGGGCCATGGAATCCCACTATCTGCAGAGAAATGTGTTTCCATCCGCAAAACAATATCGACTTTCGCGAACAATCTGAAGGAATATACAGCGCCATAGTTGTCAAAAACGATCCGAAGACTGGCGTGCAACCTGTCTTTCACTACGCCAAGGAGGTTACTGAATATGATACTGGCGACCTATACACCCCCGTTCCTGGGCCGGAAAATGATCATCGACTTTGGAGGTATTACGGTCGTTCTGATGATATGCAAGTCTTTGCAAGCGGTTTGAAATGGCATCCCACTGTGGCAGAACGGAGGATCGTGTCGGAGAACTCTGGTCTTGTGCAGGAGGCTCTTCTTGATGGATTTAAGCGCGCCGATATAGTCTTGTTGCTTGAGCTTGTACCTTCACTCGCTACGGAGTTATCCGCCATGTCTGGACAGGAGAAAGTGGACAAGAAGGAGAGAATCTTGGACGAGATTTGGCCCACTATCTCAGAGATTAATCTTTCCTCGCCGTCCTGGGTGGAAATTGACCGCGAAAGGGTTGTTTTCTGTGAGGCAGGAAAGCCGTTGGCGAGAACGGCCAAAGGAACCGTTCAAAGGCGTCAAGCTGTTGCTCTTTATGAGTCGCAGATTCAAGAGATGTTTTAGCAAGACATATTTGTGGCACAGCTCATAGTTTGAGTGACTCTCATGAAGACGGTTGTCAGCAAAGGCTCCTAGGATTGGATTAGTTGCTGTGTTGAAATGGATTGACTTCCTACGTACAATATTTACATAGTATAACAGACTAGAAAATTAATACTTGAAATCCAATACTAGAATAATTGAAAGCTTCATGAACAAGACCAGATAGATCTCTCAGCCATTTCACTTGGCTTAATATTAGAACAGTACATGTACGTACTCGATTGCATGAAAACCATGAAACGCCAAAGAATTTAACGGCATCGGTGAGGCCTAGACAACCCTGCCTTTACAATTAAATTTTCTTTGTCTTCGGCCACAAAATGATTCGATGTTCTAAATTAGCCTGTCGACACATGACTCGTTATCAACGATACAGCTTACGAGGAAACCACATGCATTTCGGGGATATTTGTTTGATCACACAGTGCATCACTTTATTCCGGACAAGCATTTCCGCCTTGGTCTAATTGCTGGAAAGATTTTGGGTATTTATGTAACTAAGTTATCCCGAGTCTTGCTCCATCATATTTTCCACCAGGTCCGTCACCCATCAGGAAACACAAGGGAAAACTAAAGAGACATGTGTGTCTCCCGTTTATTGTACTTTCTTGCCCATCTTCAAACTAAAGACAACAAGTGGAAAACCCACCATGAGGAAGGAGATAGATACAAGCCTCGCGGCCACTATTGACGACTATGGCGATGTAGAGTATCGCGGATTAAAGCAATTCTCGGACGAAACTCAAACTCGTCTCGACAAGAATGAGCCAGTTCTTATTCAAGAGCAAACTCATCAAAACTATCCCGAGGGATGGCGACTTTTTTTCACTACTGCCGGACTTCTTACTTTCCTGTTCCTGGTGAACATGGAGGTGTCAATTGTCAGTACCGCCCTCGTAAGCATAACGACAGACCTGGGTGGCTTCAGTGAGACAAGCTGGATTGTAACTGGGTTTCTGGCCTCCTACACTGGTTTCTTCCCTATGTGGACAAAAATCAGTGACCTCGTTGGTCGCAAATATGCTATTCTTGCGTCGGCGAGTGCCTTCGTCGCCTTCTCGGGAGGATGTGGAGGTTCATCCAGCATCACCCAATTGATCATTTTCCGTGTCTTTCAGGGCGTAGGTGCCGCCGGAATCTACGGAGTGTGCGTGCTGTGTATATACTAACTTGTGCCTCCGTACAAACTTCCAACGTACGGTGCTCTAGTGGCAGTGACGGTTGCTGGCGCAACTGCTGCTGGGCCATTGTTGGGTGGTGCCATCACGGACGCAGGTCATTCCGTCTGGAGATGGATTTTCTATCTCAATCTACCTGCTGGTGCCGTTGCTGCTGCATTGATTGCTCTCGCTATGCCGGCTAGTTTTCCGAATGATGACGATCATAACACTGCACGGAAGCGTCATACCAAGGGTTGGTTGTCTAAATTGAATATACTCGGGGCACTCCTTCTCCTCCCCGGAACTTTCCTTCTCATAATTGCGCTGTTTGAGGCTAGCACTCGCTTCAGCTGGTCATCTAGTGTGACCATTGGCTTGCTGGTCGGATCTGGCGTCTCATGGATCTGCTTCTTTATATGGGAGCGATACATTACACTAAGCAGTGCTAGCAAACAACAACCTGTGTTTCCGTGGCGCTCTTCAATAGAAACTGGATGGGCATTTTGTGTGTCTCCTTCATCGTTGGATTTCCTTTCAACGTCATGGTAGTAAACCTGCCTCAGCGTTTTCAAACCATCCTCGGCGTCAGTCCACTTGAAGCTGGAGTGCGGCTCCTGCCGTATGTTCTAGGATCATCCATCGACGCTGTCATTGCCAATCTAGTCTGCTCAAAATTCAACCTTGCATTTATCACTATGCTTCTTGCCGGCGGGATTCTGCAAGTCATTGGACTTCCGTTACTCGCGACCCTAACCACCGAGCCAAGTTTTCCACGAGTAGGGTATTTTGAGGAAACACTCAGCGGACTAGGAATAGGCATCACGTTTAGCATCCTCATTCTGGCAACGCCTTTCACAGCCGATCCACAAGATCTGGCCGCGGCGACGGGTGCAGTGATTCAAGTACGCTTTCTAGGAGGCGCTATCGGGCTAGGGATTTCGTCCGCCATCACCAACAGCTTACTCCGCTCGCGGCTTGCGAATTCATTGTCAGCAGAGCAACTGTCAACAGTGTTGGAAAGTGTTACAGCCATATCCGGCTTCAGCCCTGCGGCTCAGAGAGCCGTTCAGTTGGTTTTTGTTACCATCTATAATCGACAATTGGCGATGGTGGCAGGAGTAGGTGGAGGGCAGTTGTTAGCGGCTTTGTTGGTTTGGAAGAAAGGGAGTCAGCTGCGGCCGGTTCAGGAAATGAAAACGGAGGAACTGTGAGGAAATTGTTGAGTTCCACAGTGCTCCTGTTTTCTCTCGAGAATCTCAAAATCGAAGCTGGAAAGAGGCAAGAACTGGGAGACCTTCACAAGGTTAGGTTGGTGCTACATATTCTGGAGATTGTGACGCCTTGATTATATCAAGTATAATTTTTTCTTGCGTGCCGATAGATTGAACAAAACACATAACCCATCAAATGGCGTGATAGAACTCCATTTTGGAAGACATCGCATAGAGAACTCCCTGTTCCGGCTCCGAGGGATGTGGCCCTAAGTGCTCGTTCGATGTCCGTAAGTCTAAGACTTTCTGCTCCTGGAGGAAAATTTCGTCAATCTTCCTTACCTAGGTAGGTATTACAACACCAGAACAACGAGTCATCTCTATCAATGCTGGCGCATTATTTATGTCCGGTGACCTTGATTTCGTGCCTAAGCACAGTCCGTTTGGCAGAACTTCCCCTAGTCCGAGAAGACGCCATCTTGGAAGGATGAGTATAGAAGCTGAGCAACTCAAGTGCTGCGAGAAAACCAAGTTATGGTTAACATGGTTTGTTGTCTGCCTCAGGCACTCAACCGAAGCAGTTTCCTAATCGAGGGCTGAGCTGACACTTATTTCAGCTCAGTCTTACATCAGCCCGGATCATCTTCCCATTCACCAATGCTCAAACATATTACTTGATTGATTCCATCACTACCAGTCAGCTGAAGATCAACTGTTGTCAGATCGCTGTTGTCGTTTATAAGCAGTCAGTTGTTTCCAGAAAGAAATTGACAATTTGATACACCCAGAAGCTGAGTCGTCCAACTCTTCCCCGCACCCCGCAACAGGCCAATCATAACACCACAAACAACACGCATACTCTCGACAATGCCCTCGGATCTGTCTCTTGTCGAGATTGACACGCTTGAAATTCAAGTCATCATCGATAATGAGCTGGATCCTCTGTCTCAACCTGCGCCGGACACTGTCCACTTAGCCGGCGGAACCATGCCCCTGATAGCGCTGTCGACATCACCTGCTCTTCAACCCGGAGAGCGTGGCAATGCAGTCAAGGAATTTCGTATGGAGGATATCTGTTGCTCGGCGCATGGGCTGTCTATTATGATTGTATGTTCTCTCAACTCTATTCCCATGACTCCTTGGATCTGCCAAATTTAGGACCCGAAATAATGCTTACAGAATGCATAGACAGCAACTAAAGGGGATGTCAAACGAACAGTACTATTTGATACTGGTCCTGAAGAGCAAGCATGGGAAAGAAATGTCAATCGACTAAAAGCCGATATATCCCAGATTGACTTGATTGTATTGTCACATTGGCATCGTGACCATTCCGGTACTCCTCTCTTTTTATACGGCCGATATATCACGCTAATAGTCACTTAGGCGGCATGTTGAAAGCAATCGGTATGATCCACCAAGCAAAGAAATCAAAATCAGATGACAACAAAGTGGTTGTTGATGTACACCCATCTCGTCCGGACTACCGCGGCTTTGCGTTAGGCGACAAGATTGTCTCCCTTGAAGCCGATCCTAGTTTTCAGGAGATCACAAACCATGGAGCCACGCTCAATAAACATGACGAGACTCACGCGGTACTTGATAATATGTTTCTGGTCTCTGGCGAGATCCCGCGTGAAACGACTTATGAGAATGGAGTCAAGTTTGGGATGAGATTTGATCAGTCCGAGAATGATTGGATATCTGATGAGAAGATTGCCGATGAGCGTTTTTTGATGTGTAACATGAAAGGTATATCGCCCAATTTTCTTTATGAAACATGCATGGGGCATACTAATAGCTGATATACAACAGGCAGAGGAATAGTCGTTTTCACCGGGTGCAGTCACGCTGGCGTAGTCAATACCTCTCGATATGCCAGCAAACTGGTAAACAACAACGACGGCAAGGATAAAAGCAACGTACCTCTCCACGCTATTGTTGGTGGATATCATCTAGCCACTGCCAGCGATGTCAAGAATATCGACGCTACAGTTAGTGACTTGAAATCTCTGGACCCGGCGATTATGATGGCAGGACACTGTACCGGATGGCGCGCAAAGTTTTGTATTGAGCGTGCGATGCCTGGTAGTTTAGTTCCGTGTGCTGTAGGGATGCGCTATACTTTCTAGCCATAGTAGCTTTCGACTGCAGAGAAAATATAAATATTTCTTGCCATAGACTTCTTGATAAAAGTTGAAATAGAGTAGAGCTCGGAGATGGCGGCCCGTCCGGTGGATCGATCGGAATGCTGCAGCCTGATCGCTAAGGTGTCGAAGCTACGTCGTTAATTTATCCAGGACGAGCCAGACTGATTACAAAACTTCCTGCTTCAATCAACCGTCTGGCTGCTTTCCCTCCAGCGGTTGCAGTTCATCACTCCCTGTTTGTTTCATTCTCTTCTTCGTTTTGAGTACTTTTGATACCACCGGCCATGCCCTTGAGGCCGCTTCCAGCCTCGGGCACTGCCCATTCCCTGTGGCGCTTCACCACTCGTGCTCCACCCCGCCAGTCTCCCATCTCACATCTTCGCCAACAACGCAGATTCGTACATCCCAACGAATTCAGACCCCTCGTCCCTCCCTCCCCAAGCTCCCTCGGGAAAGCCGCACCCGCAAAAACATACACTCGAACCAGGAAATGGCTCCGACGGCTGGTCTACATCTCCCTGACGACGGGCGTGATTTGCGTCATTGACAGAACATTCTACGCCTCCTCGCTCACGCGCACAACTCGTACGTTCGCGCTGGGTCTGCTAGTAGCTATAGATTACAAGATCAATTTCCGACCAAATCCGCCATTCGCTGAATCCATCGCTGCTGTTCATCAGCGTAATGCGGAACGTCTATCGGACCTGTTACGTCACAATGGCGGTTTATATCTCAAGATCGGCCAGGCAATAGCCATGCAGTCCGCGATTTTGCCGCCGGAGTTTCAAAAGATGTTTTCGAGAATGTTTGATGATGCGCCGCAGAATGATTGGAAGGATGTTGAGCGGGTGATCAGAGAGGATTTTGGTAAATCAGTGGAAGATGTCTTTGGTGTTTCGTTTACGGGCGATCCGACAAAGGGCGTGATGGAGAGGAAGGCTAGGGCTAGTGCGAGTGTTGCGCAGGTACACTGGGCTCGGTTGGCGGATGGTCGGGAGGTTGCGATCAAGATCCAGAAGAGGGAGATTGCTGCGCAGGTCGAATGGGATTTGTGGGCATTCAAGTATGTTTGCCGTTTGCCATAGTAGTGGTCTGCTGCTAACAAAAACAGGATCGTCTCTTTTATTTATAGTAAATGGTTCGACATTCCATTCTACAACTTGGTTCCATTTGTTAGCGAGCGGTTGTTCCTTGAGACAGACTTTGAGAACGAAGCGAGAAACGGTGAAAAAATGGCTGAATTTGTCGCGAATGAGCCACGTCTTCGGAACAGAGTCTACATTCCCAAGGTCTACCATGAACTCAGCTCGAAACGTGTGATGACGGCAGAGTGGATTGAAGGTGTGCGTCTCTGGGATAAGGATGCCATTACTCGTCCATGGAGAGGCGGCTGGCGCGAGGGCAGTCCAGGATCTCACGGCACACCTCTTGATCCTCCCGATAAGCAGATCCCGAGTCGCGAAGAACTCGCGAGACGAAGCGTGGCATCACTTAAGATCAAACCTGAGCGTACTCACTGGAAAGGCTGGAAAGAGCGCGGAGGCCTCGGTCTGTCATTGAAGGAAGTCATGACGACAATGGTCGACTTATTCTCTGCACAAATGTTCCTCTGGGGCTGGGTTCACTGCGATCCCCACCCAGGTAACATCTTCGTCCGCCGACAACCCAACGGCAAGCCCGAAATCGTCCTCATCGACCATGGCCTCTACATCCAAATGAATCCAACCTTCCGACACCAATACTCCAGATTCTGGAAAGCGCTCATGACACTCGACAACAAAACCCTAAAAGAAATCGCCGGTCAATGGGGCGTCAGTAATCCTGACATCTTCGCATCCGCAACACTAATGCGCCCCTACCGCGGTGGCAACATGTCCACTGCCAAAGGCATCGAGCGACTCAGCAAAGAAGAACGCGCAAACCGAAGCTATGAAATGCAACAAGCCGCTCGAAAAGCAATCCGCGAAATCCTCGGGGACGAAACCAAGTGGCCCCGCGAATTGATCTTTATCGGACGAAACCTGCGCATCGTCCAGGGCAACAACCAATTCCTCGGCTCGCCTGTAAACCGAGTCAAAATAACCGCGACATGGGCGTCCCGCGCTCTTGTTGAGTCACCCGACATTCCTCTATCACAACGAATCCGCAATTTTGGAGGACACATCGTCTTCCACTTCGTCCTTTTCACATCTGACCTCGTATTCTACATCTCCAAGATCCGACAACTACTCGGATGGGGTGGCGGAATGGAAGACGATATCGAGAAGCAGATGAAGATCATGGCCAAGGATATGGGCGTTGAGTTGGATGAGAATCTTTTCGAGGGTTGATTTAGCCCTTTTCTCCCCTCTTTTACTAACTAGCTATATATTTATAGACGAATGAACGCCGTGTATTATAGACCCTACTCTGAATATAAAAAGTTGAATAGACTTTACTACGCACCTCAGTATTATTAGTATCATCTAGTTTGTTGTGTGTCTAGAAGACGTCGGATTTACCCCGATTTCGATGATGTACATTCCCCGCATGATTTGACAAAAAGGAAAGTTTGCCGAGAGACAACCCTAATTCCTTTTCACCTTTGCCAGGTCAGTCCACAAGTAACTTAGTTTTATAGGCCAATTGGCTTCTCCGGATAGAATGGAAGTACTTGAGGTGCATCAGGCGGCTAAGGAGATCGGTGAGAAGGTCGAGACCAGTCTATAGGTCATGAGGAGGGTGGCTGGGAGTGGCCATGTGATCCCGTGAGCTTTGTTAGGATGCATTTTCTTTTTTCAAGTCACCAGAATTTATTTCAGTCCGGAGTATTGTCATAAACTCAGCGGCGTGTTTGGGCGACTTCTACTTTCTTCGAGATATAGACAGCTAGATAAGACGGAAGAAGTATATCAACGATGACGCTATTCTCAACTACATTCCGAAATCACCTTTCGAGGAATATCGGAAGCAGTGCAGTCTTTCGGTTGTATAAGCCTCAATTCATCGTTCCTACTACTCCCATAGCCAAATCACCCCGGTCACAGGTAGAGCGATTCTCCACAGTGTCATCTCGCCAGAATATACAGTATACACGACCTCCGCAGACGCTGCCTAGTTTCTCGCTTGAGGGGAAGACTTGTGTCGGTACGTTTCTATCCAATCTCGTACCTCTAAGAATTGGTTGATAACTCAAATTTCCCCGATGTTTACAGTTACAGGGTGAGTTGGGTCTGCTATTACTTGGACCTCTAAAAAATGTTGATACAGGTTACTGAAATGATGCCCGGCAGAGCAGCCCGCGGACTCGGAAAAGAGTTTCTTACTGCTTTCGCTCAATCGGGCGCAAATGGGTACGTTCGATATATCCATCTTCCATTTTCCATGACTGAATGGGAAGTAGAGCATGTATCGACCTCTCCCTCCCAGCCGCAATATCATCCATCGAACACATAACCTCACACCTCAGCAAATCCCAATCAGAAATTAACCTCAAACCCTACGCCTGTGACGTTACCTCCGAAACCCAAGTGGAATCGACCATCACCCAAATTGTCAAAGACTTTGGCAAAATCGATGTCCTAGTCACAGCAGCGGGAATAGTCGATAACGTGGCTGCAGAGGATTATTCATATGCTCGATGGCGAAAGTTGATGGATGTCAACCTTGATGGCTCTTTCCTATGTGCGAGGGAGGTTGGGAAGCATATGATTCAGCAGCAGATTAAAGGGGGGAGTATCATTTTGGTGGGGAGTATGTGTGGTGAGGTTTGTGTTCGTCCGCAGAAGCAGGCTGCTTATAATGCTGTATGATCCTTTTCCATCTTTCATTATTTGAGCTGGTTGTGGAATTGAGAGGTGGTTAAGGGGTGACTGACAGTGCCATAGAGTAAAGCAGCTGTCATCATGCTCGCAAAGTCTCTTGCTACCGAGTACATTTCACAGCCCTAATGCAAGTGCAAACTACTAACGAAGATACAGATGGGCTCCCCATTCAATCCGTGTCAACACCTTATCACCAGGGTACATGCACACAGACCTCATCATTGATCTTCTAGACAAGCAAGGCAGTGAGATCACAGAGCAGTGGCTTGAGCATACCCCGATGCGCAGAATGGGCCGTCCCTCTGAGTTGCAAGGGGCGGTTGTCTGGATGGCGAGTGAAGCTAGCAGTTTTATGACGGGGGCTAATATTGTAAGTTCTGTTCTTTTAAAATACGGTGGCGTTAGACTGACGTGGGATGTAGGTTGTGGATGGGGGATATAGTTGTTATTGAAGCCGGTAGCTGTGGCATTTGTTTATAGTTGTCTTTGCAAAGACTACATGTAATAGGTCATATATCCGATTTAAAATATTGTCACTATGCTAATATGTACAAAGCGACTTGACAATACTACGAACGTCCTCAACAATCTCTATCCCTCAACATTCTTGACTAGCCGTATCCACCTTCTCTCCCAGCACACCCATACACTGATCCTTAAACTTCATTTCCAGCACCTTATCATCCATGGGAACCTCCAGACTACCTACCGCATGCACCACATGCTTCTCAAGAATTTGACCATCATTTATCATGACCACAATCCGCGTCTCATCCGCATTTAGACTTCTATCAGCCGTTCCCCGAATCCGATCTCTGATAGCGATCACCTCCGGATCTTGAACGACGCTATCTTCGTATTGACTTGGAGTTCCCTTGCCGTATAAAAGACCAATAGCTGCACCGTGATAAAAACTGAATTTGCCTTCGAGACCGTCGCGCGGTTTCGGTTTTCCGGTTAGTTCGAGGACGAGAGGGTGGACTGTGGCGTGGACGGAAGCAACATCATGAACAGATAGACCCCTTGCTTTCAGATCATGGTGAAGTTGCGAGCATCCATCGATAATAGGATGAATCACAATCCCGCATGGATATGGTTTGAAGCTATTACGCAGGATCTCCCAGCGTCCGGTTGCTCCATCAGGAAGTCCAACGCCATCTTGCTCTCCAATTGTAGCCCCAATGCCCAACCATTTATCAAGATCGGCCTGCAACTCATCCGTGGACTTTGTCGCACCAACAACATTAGCCCACCCCCTTTTAGCTTCCAGCGCTTGAGAACTGCTCGTATATCCGCCCTGGGCCATAACGGCAGCCATAAGACCACTCTGAGCCGCCCTCCCAGGATGGAATGATTTCGTATGCGCCCCAAACATCTCTCTCAAACCAATGACCTGTGTCGCGGCAATGCCGATTGCGTGACCAGTTTGCTCAATAGAGAGACCGAGGAGTTTTGAGACTGCTACTGCGGCGCCGATGGAGCCTGTTGTTGATGTTATGTGCCTTCACCACTCATTAGCATACATACCCAATCAAACCCGATTGGGAAGGACTTACCATCCAACATCATAATGCTCCGGCCAAACCGCCAAACCAAGTTTACACTCGGCCTCAACACCAACTACAAGCGCCAACAAAAGATCCTTCCCTGAAATCTTTGTGTCGGAACCTTTCCACTCTGCAACCGCCAAAAGCGCATTGGCCACTGGTCCAGCGGGGTGAATAATAGTGTCAAGATGCGTATCATCGTAATCATGCACCTGGGATGCAATCCCATTTATCAAAGCGGCGTGTTGGGCGTCTACAGATTTATATCCAGCTGCGACTCCATCTGCGTCATGATGCTGGCCTAAAAGAGAAGAAGTAGGTTTTCCGAAAGAGGGGGATAGGGTTTTGTATGCTATGGCTGTTGCGGGATGGTTACTACCGCCGATTGCGCAGCCGGTCCAGTTGTAGAATGTTCTGATGGCGGCATGGATTACTTCCGGTGGTAGAGAAGAGTAACGGAGGTTATGGGACCATGAGGCGAGGTTGTGAGTAGCCATTTTGACTCTGGTTTGTGGGTTGAACTGAAGTACGTAGAGGTTAAACATTGAGACATCCATGATAGTTTGGTTCAATAGGAATAGTGACTAACCGGTTGAATACTTATCCAGTTCCCCGCATGTGTTGATCTATGACCGCATTTTTAGGGTTACGAGAAAGGAGATCATCCATAGATCCAATTCGAGGATTTTCTCCCCTGGGTCTCAATATATATGCTTTACTAAGCCAAATTGACGTGTAGATAAGACTGTCAGAAGCTGTACTGGCATCCAAATTTATGCAACTCGGCACATCAAGGGAACAGGGATCCTGCCGATGCCTGCCAGGTAAGGGGCAGGCAAGAATGGTCTCATTCCACAAAACCATGGACCATGTGCATAAGGTAGATCTGTACGTTTTGCATAACAGATTATCCGATGTTTGGTGGAAATTTCGTGGAATCAAGCCGACTCTGGAGACCCCTACAGACACGCGCGGATAGCATAGGGATAACACCTCGGTGACATAAAAGAAATATCAGGTAAGCAAAGACAGGGAATGGATGGAAGAATAATATGTAGTTAATGAGTAAGATTGAAGCTAATTTGTATTGATACCTATATATATACGGAAGTGATTTGGAGAAAGAATCCCTTCCAAGGTTGCGGATATCAAGAGCCGTCTGAGTAAGATGAAAACTTGGGGTTTGTACCCAGTTGATCATATTTAAAGAGGAGTTCAGGTATGGAAATGAGCGTGAGCCTTGGTCAAGTTGATTGGGGTTTCCCCATGACCGTCGTTGCCTGACTGAACAACGTGTGGTGGCCTAGTGAGGTTTATAACCTGGTCGTGCCTGCCTTCCTTGGTTGTGTTGTTGTGTTGTTTCGATCTGTATTTCTAAGCACAGATATCTGTTTCTCATCACTTCCTCTCTCTCTATCATAGTACTCAACCTTCTCCTCTTAAGACACCTATAACAATCGACTCTCTCTTTGCAACTTGAGACTTCCATTTTCTTCCAGAACACGTCCATCCCTTTATCACTTCAGTCCTTAGACATTCGCCATGATGCTGTTTAGCTTCATTTTGGTAGTGGCAGGCCTCCAGAGTGGAATAATCCTCGCGCAAACTCCGGCAGATGGAGTAATCTTCAAAACCCCAAGCAAAAGCTTGACGCTCGACCCTCTCGGAAATTCGAGTCTCTCTCTTTCATCCGAGCGCCTCTTCTCAACGCGAGACGACCAGAATGGCCTCTTCGGACGAGCACCGGTTTGTCTGTATAACCATGGATGGGAACTATACTGTTCAGCTGACCACTACTGTGTAAGAACATCTAAATGACCCCCTTCATGGAAGTTGCTCACAGCACTACAGTGCAAGAACAGTATGCACTGCTGTCCTCATGACTACGAATGCCGACCGAACCATCGCTGCTGTCCCGATACGGCTGAAACGTGTAGCGGCAAGTTTTGCGTTGAAGAAGGCTCTGTATGTTGCACAGGCTATGTTTGTCCCACGGACACAACTTGCAATGAGCATGGGGGCCAGAATTGCTGCAAGCAGAACGAGCTAAGTTGTGAAGGTGTTTGTAAGTTTCTTGCAAGCTCTAACGTGCATACATGGCAAAGCTAACGTTTGCAGGTTGCCCCGAGGGCTCGGAGTGTGGACCGGAACCTGGGTATTGTAGATGGATCACAACCAGCACGATGGCAGCTGTAGGGACTTCACTAACAACCTCGGCTTCTACGACAATTGTTGACCCGAGGCCGGTGCCGCCGCCGTCATCTTTATCGTTCATAAACAATCCGACTCCGGGCTCGGCATCCACAAACCAGTTGGAAATAGGGTTTATCGGACTGGTGGTCATCTTTTTGGCTTCTTCTCTTATACTTGTATTTTGACCGCAATACCATTACAGTCAATAGTCGTGATAGGAGGGAATGGTTTCCAATGCTTCAAAGAAAGATAAATTCACAGTGCGTAGTAGAATGATATCAATTGGTCTTTCAATAGAACCATCTTCCTAAATCTTCTTCCGAGGAAGTCGAGATCTGGGTTGATCGGGAGTGTAATTATCCAACATCTGTAGATAATATTTTGTCTCAACAGTCGAGCCCTGTAGTATTTGCAGGGGCACCACCAAAGGTTCAGAATATACAGGCTTTAGGGGGCAGCTTCTCGCGCTAGATATGGCTAGACATGCCGCAGAATAGCGGTACATAAAGGCTTGAGGACTAAAATTTTAAACATCCCGGTTCAATGGACTCTATGTCTTGAAGAGCGTTGCCCACCGCGATCTCTGTGGCTCCGGCAATATTTGCATACACCAGGACGACAGTCCACCCTCAAATGCAAAGTCCGCTGTCTCCCACTTCTTCGCCAGTCTATCCTTCCACTCTTTGATTGTTACTGTCTGTTTTTCACCATCAGCGCTTTGAAGGATCACCATGCCCTCAGGCACGTATTCATCAGGCCGAAGCAGCGGACCGCTATAAAAGAATTCATGCCGAGGATCACAAATACCCCGGACATGATCCGCCTTATCCGGATTAGAAAGATCCGACTGAATCTCGCGGTAGCAGCGTCGACACAGCATCATCAACGGGCAGGTACGACAGAAGTACCAATGATATATTGGGCCAAATTCACGTTTGCAGTGGGCACACCCGCTGACAGGATCGAGTGTAAGAAGGACTTCCTCTTCAGAGACGTCATCAACCGTTTCTTGTATTTCTTCATTCGCAGATAGCACCTGGCTAGGATATTCAGAGTCGCCGCGCTGCTCGCTACTTGCGCTATGATGTTGAGAAACTGATGCAGCCTGTGATATGAGACACTCTTTACCTCCTTTCCTCACCTGTTCATGCCTGGCCTTGAGCAGATATAAGGCTCCATTCAGATCTTCCTCGCTATCCATAGCGATCAAGAATGTCTTGAAGAGGCCAATAAGGGGTGAATCATCAATAAAGTCGAAGTCTTCCGATTGTTCCTCGATAAAGCTTTTCACTCGACCGCAAAGAGCCTTTCGAGAGTTCGGGATATCACCGTGATCCCGTAGCCAACTCGAGGCGAACAGGCAGATGTCACCAGATTCGTCACTTTCATCCAGTACTAGAGAAGCCCCTTCACCTAATGGAATATCTGGATGGTAGAGACACACATCCGCTAGGCGGCTCCGTGACCGTTTCTTGGCTTCTCTGCTATGGAATTCGTGAGGTCCTGTCTCGATAGAATTAATCTCGTACCACGCTCGAATTCCTGGGCTGACTAGGCCATGCTCGAACATCAGTGACCCTAGGAAGTACTTGGCCTCCGCGGGGCCAGAGATTGATTTCCAGGACATTGAATCCAGTCTGTTTACGGTTGGGACAAGAAGATCAATATACTTTCTATCATCATGTATCAACACATGGTGGAGAATCCTCTCCATCAGACGGGGATTCGGAAGGGTATCCCGGAGGACGGCAACAAAAGCATCAATTTCGCTTTCAGCGGACCCCGTTTCGTGAAAATGAGAAAATGCAAGATCAAAGGTAGGTCGAATTCGATGCGTCTGATTAAGCTCTAGAAAGCTCGAGAAAAAGGATGTGAACGAAAGGTAATCCCTATGATCTTCTCCCGTAAATGCTTCCCAAGCTTCATCCACTGTGGCAACAGCTTTATCTGTCATTTTTGCGTGATATTCTACTTGTGCAATATTTAGCAGCTTGCCAATCTTGCCAATATCGTGACTAATGGATTCGAACCCCTCTACTTGTAGCGACTCCGCTAGATTCGAGTGCTCTAATGCCTCCTTGTACCTTCCGACCTCGCTACAGGAACGAGCCATGTCCCTGTGAATGACAGCTATCGCTTGCTTGCTCAGGATAGAGTGTTTATTATTTTTATCAAGGGAAATTTGGAACTGTTCGAGGGCTGCACTGTACGCATTATGGTGAAGCAGCGTCTGAGCGAGCTTTGCATGCCAGATGGGAGTCTTTTCGAGACACTGCATCTCGGCAATTTCTAGAATTTTTCCAGGTTCAAGAACCGTATATAGCCCTGATATCTTCTCCTCTGAGGTTGACAAGTTTCTGCCTGCCATTTGATGATACACTAATAGCATGTTGCAGATGGTGCCTGGTGTCCCATCCTCCGCTTCTATGTCTTTGGGCGCCAACCAATGTCGGGCAAAAGACTCGGCCAAACAAGAGAAAAGAACCGTGAAGGAACAGTAATCACTTGCAACTGTCGATGACCGAGCACAATCCCACAAATGCTGTTTCGCATCTGGGGTGAGCCATTTGAAAACCAATTCCGCCCGCTCGTTTGCTGTGTCCCGACCCCCAGTCTCCCACCAGTAACGTGCAACTTCTGTTGGACTGGAAGACGGGTAAAGAATGTATCGAGTATTGTGATAAATGAGGAATGTCTCAATGAGCCAGTGGTCACCTTCACGGTTAAGGTTGAATGTCAACCCCTCTGTCAGGAGTTCCTCAAGTAAGCGGGCTATTTCTTCTCGATTCGTTGCCTTTTCGGGATCCGCGTTGGACAGATGCTCAGGAAGGAATTTCTGTGCATATTGCTTAAACTGAAACAGCCCAGACCCAAACTGAAATAGCCCAGACCCCGAGGAAGATGTACCGCGGTTTGAAATCGTATAGAGTAAGACGTATACGAATAACGCTTCAGCTTGGTCTAAGTCGACATGGATAGGACCAGCCGTCACAGATTTACTGAAAAAATCGTAGAAAGAGCTATGACGCAGAGTTACATAGACCGCATTTTTGTCTGCTCCTTCGTCTATATCATCATCACGAGCGGGCCGAAGCGAAAATAGGGACGAGTATATCTTGTGAAGATCATCCTCAAGGTTCGAGACCTCCTCGTCAAGGAGAACCTCCAAGATGAAACCGAGCTGATCCACGGACAACGGTTTTCGAGCCTTTGTCACAAGTGAAAGTAAGATACTAAGCTGTTGGGTTCGTGCAGCCGTTGCTTTCTCGGTGGCTCCTTCCTCATCCGAAAACTCGTCAGGCAGCTCATTCAACGTCACATCCAAGGCTGACAACTCTTTGCCCAGACGCTCCAATTCTGCCTGTAGCATTGCACTAATACCTCGAGGAATTTTCCGAATCACTTTCCGGATCTGCTCTTTGGTCCGGCAGTGCGTGACAGATTTGATGACAAGGTTTGCCCATTCCCACAGACCTTCTGCTTGCGCACATATATCGCGTATGACCTCATCTTGAAAACCCTCGGCACCGCGGAACAATTTGGTCTTCTGAAGTTTTTGAGAGACGTATCTGTGGAGGTCGTCCTTATTCTGATTGTTGTTGATCTCGATTTCTGGGATCCAGTCGAGAGCGTGTTCTTCGAGGATGCCGCGTATAGAATCTCTACCTAGAAGTACAACTCGAAATGGCGCAGTCTCGTCCTCTGCCGAGTGTGTACTTTCCAGAAGACTGAAAAGTATCTCTTGTTCCTCTGGATCAGCTTCATCGATACCATCAATAACAAAGCAGCAGGGTCCAGCTTCCAGTGAAGACTCGCTGAAGTATTCAAGCAAGAGCTTCCTCCAGACGACGTAGCTGTTTGCTGGGTCTTCTTTCAAGCAAAACTCCTCGGCATGCGCCGCGAAGCTCGACTGTCGAACAGCCACTTGCCATGCCAGAGTTCTCAATGCTTTATTCAAGCAACGCAGATCGACATCGTTGTTCTTGGTGAAGAAAGAGGCGACAATCGGTGCAGATCCGGCGGATGTTTCTGCCTTTGCGAGATCGTTAATGATTTTCGAAGCTAGGTAGGACTTTCCCACGCCGGGACCGCCATGAATCCAGAGGAGAGATTCGGATCCCTGCCACCATGATCGTATCCTATCTTCTACCCAGCGACCCGATCCCGGCATTCGACTCTCATTAATCGAGGAAAATACCTGGCCTGATGCAGAGATAGGATTGAGAGCCTTTTTCAGTTTATCCAATCTGTCCCGGTCATTTCTTTCGTCGTCTCTTTCAAGTAGCTTCACAGTATTTCTGAGCGTCTGGTGAGTGAGATCTAGCCCGTGAGCGGAGACCATCTTATGTTCCTGGCTGGTCAACTCCTCCAACTCGCCCAGCAGTGAACTAATCGACGTGTCCTCCACAAACACATTCTTCGCCCATTTTGTAACCCTTGCCCTGATTGAGCCACGATTAAGTAGCTTCTGTGACGCAGCGCAGACGCGAAAGACATTAACCAAAACCTTGACAATAATAATCTTCATCCCTTCGCTCAGCGGCACATTCTTATACGACTCCAGACGCAACGCAAAATTGCCGAGCTTGCGAAACAGATCCGTGAGCATATCGAACGACTCACTGACTTTGCGCGCACCACGAATCAGAAGCGTCATGGAGCCCATGATACAGGACGCAGGCGGAAAGCCTGCAGAGACCGCATCGGTAATCACGTCTCCCCAGGTTTCAAAGGGAGACAATATTATTTGAATAGCATGGAAGAGCGACGACCGTTTTGTGCGGAAGTCTTGAAAATGGCCATTTTCTGCGTCTAGCTGGCGGGACAGATCCTCGGGATTTAGGATACGTGGAAAGTCTCCATCGACGATTGCAATGCTGGTTTCATTGGTGTAGTCATCGCAAGCAGAACGCCAGAGAATGGAGAGCTTATCATCTGGGGGGTCACTCGGAAGTCGCGCCATCTTTCCTGAGGCGCTCGGTCGGTGTATTGGCATCTGGAAGTGGTTTTTCGTATCAGGCTGAAATGCCCCTCATTTTATGTAGCGCATGAGCCGCATTCTAAAAAGGCATCTTTTTCGGGATTAGCTAGTTACGTATGTACATAGCCCCGGCTCAGTGCACCCGTGTTGGGAGCGGCGTTATTAATGCCCGCTGTCTGGTCTCTTGTCTGCTTTTTCATTCATTCGTGCACTCCTTGACGTATGCGGCACCAGTTAAAATTGACCTTGGTGAGGCTGTAGTTTGAATGTGGCAAGCTTGAGGCCTACGTATATTTAACTCTAGGCTTGTAAATCTACGTACAAAGACACATTTCAGTGTCAAACTTGATGAACAAGTTTCCTGTGATCTGTGTTATGTAGGATGCAAACGGAGAAATACTGACGCAGGTACCTAGGGCAACAAACACAAAGCCCTAAGTCACGCCCTAAGTCGCGAGGTGGTCGAAAGCGTCACACCCGAACCATACCATCTCACAGAGAATTAGAATGCAATGCACTGGACAAGATCAATAACAGGTATTTTGACAACTGTATTGGTACCAGACTCCCCAGTTCACTATGAATTGACTTCTGTATATACCTAATAAAAGCAATATCCACTAAGAATGAAACCAAAATGCTAACATTCACCGAAAGTATGTTCAAACCACATCCAAAATATATCCATATCCACCCAGAAAAGAAGTACATCCAAGAATCAAGAACGAACTCGCCAATGAGACCAAAAGAAAGAAACAGGGTATCTCGCACATTTTTTGTATCCAACAAATCAAACCAAACATCCTAATTTTTTCCAACAGGGGGGTATTATAACGTATAATTATATGCTAAAATAAAAACAGAGTGGTATAAAAGGAGAGACGGAGAGGGGGGGGGATTAATAAGGCATCCACTGCTCAAACCCAGCTGGTTGCCATTCCTGCCCTGGATATGCAGTACTCGACATGACGATTTCGTCCTCGTCATGATCGTTGGGGACGGGGAGTTCGATGGGGATTGTGTTTTTGGTGATTACGGGTCGGGTTTCGTACTCTGAGGTCGTGCCACGGTTATTGGCGGCTTGTGCCGTAGTATTTGTAGCTGGTGTGGTGGCAGGACCGGCACCAGCGACAGCAGACGCGATTGACATTTGCGTCTCTTGATTTAGACCCAACCCCGGATTTTGCCCTTCAGCAGAGGATCTGTTGCGATTATAAAAGATAGATGATTCAGGCTGTATCGAACTCCTCGGCGACAACTGCCCATTCGCCAAATCATCCGGCAACGTAATCGGGAACGGGAGTGATTGATCACCAATCCGCGGCGTTTCTGTAACGGCATTAAACTTGCCGAGGTTGTATGCTGGGTCGGCGTAGTTGACGTTTTCGCTGCGTGAGCCTACGGCACGCATTTGTGTGGGTCGGGGGCTGCGCGAACGCATTCTTAGATCGCGGGCGCGGCTGCGGGATTGTTCGAGTTCCGGGGAGGGGTTGGAGGCGCGGCTGTTGCTGTTGCTGCTGTTGAGGGTTGGGGAGATGTTGTTGTAGGATCGGCTGGAGGTGGAGAGTTGGTGTTGGGGCTGTGAGTGATAGGGGTACTGTTCTCTGCCTGGTGCGTATTGATCTGGCTGTGGTTGAGGTTGGAGGGGAGGGGAGGAATGATGCGCATAGTGATCATTGCTTGGTGCGTACGGTGCCAGTTGTGGCTGCTGTCGCACCTGTTGTTGAGGTGGAAACGGTAATGATGACTGATACGCATACTGTTCCTTGCTGGGTGCATATTGCGCTGGTTGGGACTGTGGCTGTTGTGGCTGTTGTTGAGGTTGAAAGGGGGATGATTGGGATGGCAGCGAAGAATGATATCCATACTGTCCACTGCTCGGTGCATACTGCCCTGCCGCTGGTGCAGGCTGGTATCCATCCATATAAGCGTGCCCGTATTGCGGATAGCTTTGGTGCGAGTAGTTGACAGGCGGTTCATAGCCAGGCTTTGAATGCGGAGCATAATATCCGGCTGGCGGAGGTGGCAGCGCTTTATCTTGCGCCGGCATTGAAGTATGCCTGCTAGACGCTGTTGTCGCCATGTAATGTTGCTGATGGTTTGTTGCTGGCGGATAGCTTGGATACCCACCATGTCCCCATGCATTGTCGTTAGTTAGAGAGTTTCTACCAGGCTGGGTGGTCTCTTCAGGTCGTTGATTCGGACCGGAACGATTGAATATACCCTAAGATAGTCAATCAACGAACCCAAAAAACATATGTTTGAATACTCACCCCAAATCTAGACAAAGCCCCCTTCTTCCCCTCAGCCTTCTTCTCCTTCCTCTTCTCAACAGCCTTCGCCTCAACCACTTCTACAGGCGGCACACTGGCCGGCGCCGGCGCACCCTTGCTCCTCGTCCCCATAAACTTTACCTTACTAAGCAATTGAGTAGACATCCTAGCATGATTCGAATGCTCCGAGGCAGTATCACTACTATTCATCAACGGTGACGGCGTCGTACGCAAATCCTGCCGAGAAGCAGCAGCTTGAGCTATCATGCTATCGCCACTATGAAGACTGTCTCCGTCACGTCTCCCTGAAGAGCTACCGGACGGAAGTGGAGGACTCAAGCCAGATCCGTTGGAAGAATGTTGCTGTGCTTGTTGCAGTCGGCCGTGGTTTGCCCATCGTGACCAACCGGGTTTGTCAGATACAGTGACATCGTCGATGCGCGGTAGGTTTTGCGGCTTGCTTGGTTTGGCGTTGTGACTTAAGCGCTGTTGACTATGAGGAGGCCCCCCGGTAACTGGTGGTTCGGGGGATACTGTCATCCTAGGAGCATTTTGATTGATGTTCGGATTGCTCATGGAAGATATGGATGAAGACGATGAAGACGCGATTGAATCACGATGTGTGCGCAAATCTTGTAACCGGCCAGTCTTCCACAGAGTATCAAGATGCGATGGTGGTGGTGATTGAATGGGTCGATATCCAGGCGGACTCTTGGCACTTTCTGCTCGAGAAGATTGTCTATTGTGTGATACCGAAACAGGATCATCATACACTGGGGTCTGTCCCTGGGGGTGTTGCTCCTTGCGGTCTTCTCCGTATTGAGCTTCATTATCGGGGAATGGCGGCGGAGCCTCATCCGACGCGTCTTCGCCCAAGGTTACAGGAACATGCGATCCCTCTAGCCTAACACCTTGACTAGGATGATCGGTCTGCCCCGAGCGTCGCGCATGTCCATTAACAAGCATCTCCTCCGCCGCCACCGCAAGCGTATTCCCCTCACCCTCAAACGAAAACCTAGAGTACCGCTTTGTCTCCTCTTCGGTGCCTTGTGCGGTCTTTTTATCAATAGAAAACTTTGTCATTCTCACAACACGTATAGGCTGCTTGTTAGAAGACGCAGTCGGCGGTCGAGGAAAGTTTCCATACGCATCCTTTTCCGGATCAGAATGAAAACCAGCTTCATCTAGCTTCTCTCTTACGGCGCCGTCTATATCATCCTCATCCTCTGTTAGATCTGAGACTTGAGACCGGGTGGGTGATGGATTCCTGAGACCAGCGTAGATGCCATCTTCGTCAAACTTTTCACGGATCCGATCCATCTCATCCTGACTGATTTCTGAGATCTGGGAGATAATCGAATCTCGTCGATTAGCGGGCTCTGGGATACTCAATTTTCCATCTTGAAGTAATGCAGGTGACACCGGAGTACGAACACTTTCGTCCGGCAAGTTCACTATATCAGACGTGGCCTGCTGCATCGCAGGCTTGATGGTAAGTTGAGGTGATGCTGCGCCAAGGACATTATTGTCTTGGCTCAGTCGTGACACTTGACTGTTCGACTGCGACGGTTCGTGTTTCAAAGTTGGTGACACATCCGGGGAGATGGCGGATGGTGGAATCTTTCGGTCTTGACTAGTCATGTTCGTTTGGAAATAATGGCCGACATTGTTCGTCGAAGTGGATCCATCCTTATCCATGGCATCGGCAGCTGCATGGGGCGATTCATTATCCTCAAGCCAGCTGTCCTTCAGCTTTTCGTGTGTATCATGACTGCCGCTCGCAACCACAGGGGTATCGACTTCCTCCACACTCTTCAAGTTATTCCCATCATGCGAAGCAGTCGCAATCGAAAGACTGTCCCTCACACCAGACGAGTCTCCCGCCCTACTACTCTCATCAGCATCACTATCAAAAGATATCATCGTCCTTCTCAGAGAGCTGGCCCTCTCCGGCTTAAACGCAATAGTCTCTCCTTCCGTAAGCGATCTCATCCTCCCTCCAAAATCAGCAGAGAAAGACCGCGCATGCATCGAAAACACCTCATCGCCATCAAACGACTCTCTAAATGATTTACCATCACCCAATCTCAACGATGGGATTCGCGGAACGGGCTGTAAGGAGTATTGCGAAGAGACTGAAAAACTGACGGGTCCTTCTTCTTGTCGGTGGTCAAATTCTAAGTCAGCAGAAGATTGAGCATCAGAGCCAGTAGTGCTCACTGCCCAACTTTGACGCCGCTGGGCACGGAATATGGACGACACTCCCTACAAGAAAAAACCGAATTAGAATCGTATAGACTAGAGATTTCGTGTAGCTGAAGGTACAATATACATCAGAGGAAACGATCTGCTTCCGGTCACCTTGAACTACGCGCTAACATGACCGACCCAACAACAAACGTGAACAAAAGAAGAATGAGATGAAAATCGCCCAAAGAAAGCCAAAATCATAAACATTAAGGTGATGAATAAACAAAATGTGGAGTAAAGAAAGAAAATCAATCTACCTTGTCGGCTCCTCGCAATTTGCTCTTGCCCTTGGCGAATAGTCCTCGCGCGGCTCCAGCAGCCTTTCCACCAGCTTTTCCACCGAGCGCTCCTGCACTATGAAGGAAATCCTTTCCTTTAGATTCGACATTCGATCTGTTGATGACACCGGTAATAGGCGCGCCTGACCCACGCCTATTATGACCAGGAGTAAAACCGGAAGAAGAGCCATCTGTACCATGTGATGAAGTCGATGGCAAAGATAAGTTTCCGAGAGATGACAATTTTGGGAATTTAGCCCTAGGAGGCAAACCGCTGGTTGGCGCACCGCCTGGTAGACGGCCATTTGCTTGGATCAAATCTGCATGTTCGGGGAGAGATTCACTCGAGCGTCGAATCCAGTCCGACAGGCCGCTATCAATACGGGCGAATTGCTCTCGCGTGTCGTTGAATACTTGTATCTTTTCACTAGGCGATGAGATTTCCATGATCTTACGGAAAGTTGGCAATGATGCCTCATTGACTGGAGCAGGAGCAGGAGCAGGCTGCGTCTGGGGCGGGATGACACTGCTGTCTATTTGACTAAATGGGGAAGGTTCTGGTTCCTGAATTGGTGCAATATATTCAAGGTCGCTTTGGGGTTGTTCTGCTTGCTGCTCGAGTTGTGCAAGAACTTCCTTCTCGCCTGTGGGATATTCCGGCAACGAAGGCTGAATGTCTGGATTGCCGAAGGCTTCTGGATTTATCTCGGTAGAACTTTGGCTAGGTAAGGGAAGCGGAAAGCTATCCATAGTTTCTGGAGCCACAGCTGGAATTGGCGGTGGCTGTATGGGCTGAGTAGGTGGTGCAGAGACTGGGGCCTCTTCAAGGACATCTTCCTCCGAGTCATCAGATGCCTCCCATGAGAATTTCTTCTTCAATTTCTGACGTGGCTTAGATGGAGCAGAGCTCGGCACGGGTTCAGTAGACGGAACATTTCCCGTGGACTGTGGGTTAATAACGAGGGTCGCAGGTTCGGATGGCGAAGTAGCAGACCTGACCTGCAGTGGACTAGTTGGAGGAATCCCCTGCTCGCCCCAATAGCTGTCGTATTCACTTGGCAAATAGGTACTTTCATGCTGAGGCCGAGATTTGACCTCAGATTCCTCAGGTTCGGTGTCCTGAGATTGTACCGTGGGAACAACACTGGGTGTGTGGTCGCTGCTGAAAGAGCGCATAATCTCTTTTCGAAGACGATCACTCTCCATATCCTGAGGAGAAGCTTCCGTAACAGGAGATTCATTGACACTCAAGGGTGGTGCGATCTGTGGAATATGCTGTGGCTGTTCGTCAGGTATTTGCAGTGGCGATGGTACGCGTGGTTGATTCTCTTCGCTTGAGGACTTGACGGGGCTTTCTACCGAAGTCGGCCCTAGATTCAAGTGATCGGAACTCTGCTGAACGGCGGACAAGGGACGAGGTGTAGCTTCTCCAGACCCGGTTTGCTCTCTGGCAGCTGGAGACTCAGGTCTATCCCACTCGGATGAAGAATAGCTATCCTGAGATGATGACCGAACCACCTCAACAGGGTGGCCTTCTTCAGCATTGGCACGCATTGGAGTTCGATCCGGTCCGTTCCCTGGTGATGGAACGCTTAGATCACGCCGGTGACCGGGTTTGAAATTTGCAGGTGGCTCTTGTGCAGATGCCTCCGCAGTAGGATCTTCTGCAATAGTGGGCGTCTTGTCAGTCTCCGACTTCCACGGACTGATGATTGGGCTGATGACAGATGTGCCATCACTGTTTGAGCGGCTGAAGCTTCCAGTGCTGGAGTTTGGCGTTTCGTCCACATCAAATGCTTGATGAACGACAGAGGTAAACCCGAGAGATGGATTATGATGCAAAGACGAACCTTGAACCGCTCCTTGAGCTTCCGGACCTTGTGTAGGTTGCGTCGTTTGCTCGGGCTGGCTATTGCTACCAAAGAAATCTTGCCCGAATCCAGACAACCGTTTAACTTCAGGTATAACTAGTGGCGATGGCGATCGCGCATCGTCTCCTGCTAATTGTTGCGGTGGTACATTTTGGCTGGTATCTTGATGAACGGCAGGAGTAGGAGCAAAAGACGCGCCTGCGCCTCCTGCAGGTGCTGTATTCGATCGAGCAAATTCGAGCGGTGCCCTTTCTTTCTCCTCTTGCATTCGTCTATATATATCTGCAGGTCGAACAAACGCCGGCGCTTGTGTTGAGGGAGCTTCAACAGCTGGGTTAACGGGCGCGACAGGATTCGGAGCCGGTTGTTGAGCAGCAGGAGCGAAACGAGACGTGTTTGGCATCGGCGGTTCTTCTTCTAATTCGTCCTCTTCCTCGTCGTCGTCATCATCACCCCAATCATCACCGTCGTAGGAATACGACTTGGCGGCTACCCATTTCTTCGTTTTCTTGCGATTAATGTCGGTTTTGAACGAGACTGGCTGATTTGCTTGTGAAGCAGGACTCAATGGCGTTCCTGCATTTCCGGGATATCTATCATCAGGTAAATATTAACAACCATATAACAGAAGTAATGCGCGACACTTGGGAGCATACGTACCCAGGCCGGAATGGACCCGACATTATGGACTCGTCGATGTAATACTATACAACAACCGCAACCACAACAACTTGCCTAAAAGCAGTTATCATTCAAAGCATAGTATAACACTATGCACTGAAGAAAACGTCGCAAGCCAGGCAGAGACGATGTTGTTGTTGCGGGAGAGTTGGCAAGTGAAAGTGAAACAACTGCAATAAGCAATCGCAGATCCGAGCTCCACTAAACGAGTTAGGCCGTTGCTCGGCGGGTCGAGGTAGTTATGTATCCGGATCAAACAAAGAATGGAATAATTGCACTATACAAAACGAGGCTGTACAATGAATTGTGTTTGAGAAGTTGATTAAAGATAGAAAGAGCAAAGCCTCCTTTTGGCTCGGAGCTAACCTTCTTGACGGTAAAAACTAAAGAAGTTTAAGAGCCGAACCTTGGAACGTTGCCAGGGAAGGTGCGGAGGGGGGAAAGAGGAAGCCTTAGGGTTGGTTGGTCGCCACTTCCCTAGCCACGGGTCAGTCTGGATAGGGTTTAGCGTGTCGGCGTTTTATATCCAGCTCCTTCAAGTCCAGCGTCATCTTCTTCCACTGCTTCTAGACCTGAGGAGCAGATTAGATGATTTGTGGCAGTATCCTTTCGAATGATATATCAGTCTACTCAATGGGTTGCTGACAATAATCATGCGACGCATACTGTCTGAGCCCGGCAGATATATCAGCCACTTCCCGCCCCATTCTCAACGCGACCACTTTACAATGGATGCGCTAGGTCTCTCACCGATCGGCATTTTTCCACGCGATTTGAAGGTGTATCCCAATGAAAAGGGAGTCACAACCCTGAGGTTCCTTCACTAGCCAGCTAACTAGCTACTTGACTACACGTGCCTTGACCATCCATCTACTTATGTATCCCCCATCCCGGAGAAGACAACAAACGACGAGGTAGCTGCAATAAATGAAACAAGTCATAACCATCTATTATATGCTATAAGTTAGTTCTATGACGAAAAGCCATATCTTCTATGCTGGATCCAAATCCAGTATGTCCCGCTGCTGCCAAGTCGCGTACAAAATCTATGCCATAGCTCGCTCTGCACTGAACTAGACGCTCCAGACTGTCATACCTAGGTATAATCCGCCAATGTCCCCCAGACCCACTATCTATACATCCATGGATATATCAAAGAAGCGAGACGCTTTTTGGGAGGAATGTGCTTTCATCGCTCACGGCCTCGTCGCTCTTGGTTATCTTCTTTGAGTTCGTAGGCCGGTCGGAATTGGGACTGATGACCTGGTACTTCGAGGACAGGATTGGGAAAAGTATCTTTTTTCCCTCCGAGCGACGTATAGCCTCGGTCATATAGAGGGCAGTAATCCAGCCCTAGATGGCGAATAAACTGCAGCACATTAGTCGAATGGACGTTTCGTCAGGGACGAGAATTACTTACAGCCCATATTTCTGCGTAGTGCCAATCCTAGATGAAAGATTAGCGCGGAGATACTCCATCGTAAATCGATAAAACCTACAATAACAGGATGTATCCGCATAAACCGAGGCCAATCTCCATCGGTAGGATCAAAATGCGTAAGATGTCCACCATTTGGGTCGGTTCGTCTCGTTCCAATCCATATAGCTTTAATCTTCTCTCTCTTCTTCAAGTATTCCTCTAGTGCTGCGCGCATTGGGAGCTCATAGCGAGTCAAGTCGAGAAAATATTCTTTCGCGGAGGTATCGACGAACCCATCGACCTCGTCGAATGACTCATATGATTTTATATATATGGATTGGAGGGTTTGCGGAAAATCCGTGGATTTGGGTATCGACTCGGGGAGGCAGGCCAAGATCAGGACTAATAAGACGAGACAATCCTTTCCGCCGTTATATGAAAGCGACAACTCTTCGAAACTGTATGATAATATCCAGTTAGCGTCAGTCGCTCCCGGATGATTGCCCAGGGGTCATGCTCCAACATACTTGTATTTATACCGCTTAAACGAATCTTCAATAACTTTCATAGATATGCGAACCTGCTTTTGCAGATTTTGTAACAATTCATCGTCTGTCTGCAGCTCCAACAGATCAAATACTTTTCTCCGAAGGTCAACGGCTACTTCTTCGAGGGTGCGGGGGGTGTCGGATGCGAAGGGGAGTTTCGCGGCGCCATTGACTGGCGACCCATCCTGGGCGACAGACGAGTCGTGGTTCATGAGGATCGGAATAAAGATAATATACAATCGGCCATGGATATCTTTCGAGGAGAGGACTTCGGACGGAGTGGGAAGAAGGCAGTAACTTGATCTTGTCTGCGACTCGTGATGAGTGCCGATAAGATTTGGATATTTTACCCCACAGCCGCGGCGAGCCTAATGATGGACGGGTATGTTCCGGCCGAATGCAAGTCGCACAATAGGTGTCTGTGTGAATTGGCAAAAGACAAGATTCGTTTCCAAGAAGTGGAAGTAGGACTGCTCAAAAGAGATAGAGAAGGTGTAGGTCTGGTAGGATAATCGGGAATGGGAGGAGTGGAAGGTCTCCGAAGCAGAGGCATGTGTTAGGCGGGCCGTTCGCCGCGGATGTATATCGAACGCTTTAGAAGCTGTCGACGGACTTATATTTTTGCCCACTAACTTGATGTATATGTGCCTACTGAATATGGGTGACTGAGCCAGATTGATTCGCCCATCAGTAGCCTGAACCCCTAGACTTTGAGCTGATGCCTATTGTGTTGTAGATGATACATTGTAGAAAACGCAAAATCGGTGCCTTAAATCTGAGGCACATGGTGCATAGAATGTTCCGTTTCCGGCCTAGCGGCGATGTGTCTTTATAGTCAGCCAATAGAAACTCGAAGAAATCTGAAACGTGACAGAGCGGGCCACTAAGCCGATTTCGGCTGCCTAGCCATCAAGCCAAGTTTGTCTACTCCGTACGGGGTCGAATTGTTGAGGAACTACGACATACCCTTCCCTTCGTTATCAGCATTCGCTTCTCTCACATAATTGCCTTGACTCGACACATGAAGAATTGAATTCTTTTCTAACCTCACGACAAAGAGAGATTGCAAACTGCCTTGAACTCCTGTGATATCACGTACCCTATCCGCTGCGCCTCGATTTGTTGCCTCCTTGCCAAATATCAATCGACATAACTACATCCACTCTCCTTGACGCGAGCGCAGCCGAATTCGATAATATTTCCTTGCGCATAATAATCAAACCTCAAAATGACGATGGCATCGATACAGGACCGGACGACCGAGTTCCGGTCCATCTTAGGACAAGCCCAGAAGAGGATGGCTTCCAACAAAGTCGGCGCCCAGCGCCAGGCATTGCTTTCAGATTCACAGCGCCGACAAGCGAACGGAAGTCCGGAAGGCCCAGGAAAGAGGAGGTCGGAGTTTGCGAGGAGGGCTGCAGAGATCGGTCGAGGGATTACTGGCACGACTGCGAAATTGCAGCGATTGGCAGAGTGTATGTGTCAACTTTCGAAGATTACGATGGTGATAATGTTGGACTAATCAAGTGAAATAGTGGCCAAGCGCAAGACACTGTTTGACGACAGACCCGTTGAAATTTCCGAACTCACCTATGTCATTAAACAAGACCTGGCGTCTCTCAATCAACAAATCGCACAACTACAAGCTCTTACGCTATCCCAGCACCCTCGAGCGAGTCGAAGTAAGACGGACCAAGAAGGAGAACACAACGACAATGTCGTTGTCATGTTGCAAGGAAAGCTTGCGGATGTGGGTGCAAACTTCAAGGAAGTGCTGGAAGTCCGCACCAAGAATATTCAAGCATCGCGTTCGCGCACAGAGAATTTCGTCTCTTCCGTATCATCCAAAAGCCAAACACAATTCGACCCTCAGCGATCGGACTCGCCTCTATATAGCGCACCACGCAGCAGAACACCTCAGCCCGGTTTCCGCAATGGCGGCGGCAACACTTCTGATCTCCTCACACTCGAACCATCTTCGTCCTCTGTTCTAGGCCAGTCGCATCGCGGGGCGTCGGACCACCAACTACTGATGATGGAAGAAGCTCAGCCCGAGAATACATATATCCAAGCGCGAGGAGAAGCTATTGAAGCCATTGAACGAACTATCAATGAGTTGGGTGGTATTTTTGGCCAATTAGCGACTATGGTCAGCGAACAATCAGAAATGATTCAACGGATTGATGCGAACACGGAAGATGTTGTCGATAATGTCGAGGGCGCGCAGCGCGAGTTGATGAAGTATTGGTCACGAATGAGTGGTAATAGATGGCTTATTGCGAAGATGTTTGGTGTTTTAATGGTATGTCATCCCTAACATCTTGATTGTTCTCATAGGCGGTTTTACTAATTTTATATCTTAGATTTTCTTCCTTCTGTGGGTCCTGATATCTGGATAATCACGATTCTGAGCTACCCTTGGACGCCTCGCACATACGACCAACATCTATATCCTCGGAACCGTGATTGATACCAGCGACATCCTTTTCTAATCCTCCTTCATTGATCACAGCGTCTTTCCAGCAGCTGTAGATATGTACATTCTTACCATGTACCCTAATCATTTACATTTTCGATTCTTGCTTTGTCTTTTCTACCCTTGAACGACTCGATGACAGACGACGCCGCCTAATTATCCCTACCCTTCACTCGAACATATCACCCTACAAACGATCGTCCTCTTTCTCCCTCGACCGGAATCTGTCATATCTTCAATTCCTCCTATAACTTGTTTCATGTACGATGTTCTTTTTTCAAATGTCCGTTGCAGCGCAATGGACATGGACATGCCTACACACATTCTCTTGCTCTCCTATATCTCTCTGATTCTCATACATGTGCAATGCTTCTAGCTTCTGGCTGGCTTTCGTTTTTCGATCATACGAAGGGCTGTTTTAATTAGACGCAGATATAGAAATTCATTGGATGGCTGGGCCATCGTTTGTTGACTTGGGGTTCATTCAAGGATTCGGCCTATGTATATTCTTGTCAGAAGACCTCCTGTCCTTAGGCTTCCAAATTCTCTAGCTACTTCCAGTGTCATGCCATACATCCTGAAGTACCTAGGTACCTAGCATGCGGGCGGTTTTCTAGCTCACTAGGCTCCAATATGAGACCTAGAGAAGAGATTTGTGTGCGCTTGGCGCCGCCGCTTTACGCGCCCGGATAGATCCCGGAGCGCACCCTGAGCGGGCCTGAGCACTCACTGACCGCGGGCCTGCTCACGGAGTGCTCAGCGTGTTCCAGGGGACTGATCAGGGATCATCAAGACTGCCCAAATTCACCCAAGATTCTACCAACCATGTTAACCAAAATTTGCCAAATAGCCGAGAAAGTAACCAGATAATTTCATCAATTGATTTCGTCCCACTTGCGGATAGTATCAGAAGCCTCTACATGCACAATGCTCGAACAATCACCACGTCAGTAGTTCAAATTTGTAAAGGTTAATTTTCCCCAGTCTGCTAGTAAGGAATTTTTGCCTAATTCTTCATCTAATGATTAATTGTAAATCTAGTCTATTTCTAGACTAGAAAAATGCATTATGAGAATTGCAGTATAAACTTAAAAATTAAAGCAATATATAAGACCATAATCTTTCATACAGTATATAGCTCTCTCCAGCAATGAGAAACAAGCCATAAGGCACACCCAATGCCGAGAAGTGCTCTCAGATAATATTTGTAAGTCACCTACTGCTCACATTCTTCATAGGACTAATACACAAAGACCACAAGCTAGGAATGCAAGTCCCACTGGACCAAATCCGATTGCCGTCACAACCCTCAGACCCTTATATTTAGTCATATCATCCTTCAAAGGAGCATCTCTTTAGTGTGTCTCTAAGCCGTGGAACCATAAGCGTCTACAATGAAATTTGCAATGAATTGGATCACTCTATTGAAGTTATTCAGAGAGCTTCGCCAACCAAAAATCAAGAAGAGGGTCATCCAACCGTCCAAAAGGCGGTACATCATTGGATGCATCAGAAGCAGAAAACTTCTAATCCATTTATTCATGACAGGCGGATCTGACATTGTCAGATGACAGTTTTGTGGCTTAGATACATAGACTTAATGACGAGAAACAGCAGTTAGAAGGAATTACAAGAGGCTCGCGATACTGTCGAAGAAATCAGAGAAGAAAAGGAGAATCTTATATTACTACTCGGCAAATCAACCTAGCAGGCTGTCTAATCGAAAGCTGATGCTGAGTATTATAGAGACTTTGCTCTGGTCATTAATAGGCTGCTAAAAAGTCTCAACAATAACATCTGCCGTTTCGATGACTCGCTATGCGCGGAAAAGTGGTGTGGACCCTCGAAGGAATGATCTGTGTCTTAACTATCGCCTGTTAGACGTACTAGATATAAGGAGACCCAAGATTGTTGGGAGGCCTTTCTGTAGGGAAAGGATAAGGGCTCGTCGACTAAGAAAAACAGTGTTAGGCAGCGCTTTGCTACACTTGAGTCTAATGCTAGCGATATTACGCACCTAATCGACCCCGAATCAAGGAAGGTGATAGCGGTTACATTTAGTTAAAATCAGGCACTCTCAAAGGATTGAGCTTCTTAGGTCCGCTCCATCTAGGCTCCAACACAGCTTTAGACAACTTTAGTGCCTTTAGGTTTCTTGGAATTTGATCAAGCCTGTCTTATAGCGCTCGCTAAGCAATGCTTCAGGCTTGGGATGCACCACGAAGCATGGAAAACTGCCGAGCGAACCCTGCTTAGAATACCGAATAAAGCCTCTAGTTCCCGAACGTATAATACAAAGAGCATTGGTGAGACGGGCTATCCCTAAAAAGCCATCACACTGCCTGCATCCAGAAGGCCAAACTGCCTCAACCAGGAATTAGTATGCCGGCTGCAGAAAGCCACCATACAGGCTCTCTGGGGAGCTGAGCTCTGAGGGCATGGCCAGAAATCGTGTGCAGAAAGCCCATAACATCTAATCAGCCGCCCGGCAAGAGCTATAACAGAGATGCTCCTAAAGACTCCAATAGGGGCCTTGATGAGAGAACCAGCCCTGGAGCCGGCGGATATATTATTAGATGCTAGGAAGTCTACGTACGTGACAAGACTGCTAGGACTGCCAGAAACTTACGATACAGCAAATCTACTCCCGGTTAAAGTTAGTCATTGGGATGTCCGCGCCCACCCCAGAGAGCAGCCGCTAGATAACCAAGAATGGACACAGAGCAGCGATAAAGTGCCAGCAAGACTAGATCAAGGGGCCGACCACGATTATTTATCTATCACAAAAAGGTATTTCACTCTAGGGTCGGATGTTAGGGCAACTGTATGCCAAGTCACAATCTCAATGGTATGCCTCAGAGGCGTCGCCTATCTACTTCATATCAACAGTACAGTAACCAAATCAGCCTCAATATCTGAAACTAGTCTTCCCCCATCAAGGGCCAAAACATAGCCTGAAATATAATCAGAGGCTGGAGAGGCGAGGGGCAGAGCAGCTCCCTCTGCAGACCCGACTTCTCTGCAGATCTGCCAATGGGGGTTCGTCTCAAGAAATTCTGCCCATTCTGCTCGAAGTTTTTTTCTTGTCAATTATGTTAACATTTTCATAATCTGGTTATACGGTCTTAAAAGTCACCACTTCTTATAGATGAATATCTTTCGAGACGCAAAAAGATGTCCTGTTCAGGCGGTTCATTCCTACCTAGGTAGAGAGCTATGTAGATTATATGTGCAGTCACTTCTGTTCCTTCTTCAACAATCATTTGCCAGTTAACTAAAGTGTGTGATGCATCTTCCTTCAAGCATCAATTCGTAGTGAACGTATACTACGCAAAATCTTTGTCAAGTCGCACCATACACCACAATCTTCGTTTTAGATCACAGTTACATTCGCACTGACACCAGACACCGGTAGTGTTACATAGTCATCACCGAAAGTGGCGTTGAAGCCATTCACTGCTTCTCCATTCCAAACAGTTGTCCCATCAAGCAATACCGTATTGTTCGAGTTGTTCACCGGTACGCTAACAATGCCCGAAGTGCCCGGAGGGATTCCGACCAATATAGAGAACTGAGAAACCTCTTGCACCGTCCAGCTTACATTGAGTGAACCGTTTGGTGTGTCGAGCACTCCCCTAGCCCACGTTACATCTCCTGGAATAGGCTTAACTGACCAGGTCAAGAAACCAGGTCCAGTCGGCGTTACACCGAGAATGAAATTGGTTAGAGCAGGTAAGACCCCAGTACTCCATCCGTGAGCCGCACTCGTGTAGGCTCCTTCATACATTGATCCGCGGGTACCGATGCCCTCCCAGAAAGTGACAGTCGGGTCATTAGCGGACATCCAACCATACATTCGGCGTATCTGGTCTAAAGCTGTCGAGGCATTGCCGGAGAGGAACCGGGCTTGGATCTCAAAATAAGAAATGAAAGCATATACGCGCTCGGAGAACCCGGACCCAATGCTATCATTATCGTAAAATGGATTACCATAGGGCAAAGCGAGAGAATCAAAGTAGGACAATATGCTGTCTGTTTGTGAAGACGAACTAATGCCTGCAATAATCGCCATGGAATTGCCATCCTGAGCGTGCCGAATGGGACCTGATAGCGAATCAAGATAAGCGCCAGTAGTGCTATCCCACAAGTGATTATTTATAGCGGTCGAGACAGTCTGAGCTCGCTCAGACCAGCTGGCAGAATCCTGGTCGTTACCGACGACGGTAGCAATACTGGCAGCATTCTGTAAAGCCAGGACATAAAGTGTATTGTAGTAGGTAACTATACCAGATCGATTAAGGAAGGCATAGTCACCATAACCGGAAGCCCCGGGGAGGTCTTTGTCTAGCAGTGATGTTGTTTCATCGGTAACAGATGGGTAGTAGTCATTCAGCACGTTTTGCAGCGTCTGGTAATATTCTTGCACATAGGCGGTATCACCGGTATATAGGAGATAGTCATAGCTGCACAGCACCCAGTAAAGTGGGTAATCAAATAAAGTAAGGGTATAGTTAAAGATGCTAGCAGGAGGAATCCAACCATCAGAACGCTGATTATTGGCCAAATCCGCTATGACGTTATAAACCGCTTCAGACACATTGTGAGTCAGGTAAAGGCTCCTCCCTGATACTGCAATGTCTCCAGAGTATGGATCGCGATCACGCTTTGCACCGTCAAGAAGTGCAAGCTTCCCTACCAGACTGGGTGTCGCAGAACCCCTTGGATCGCTAGTATCGACTCCAACTGTGTCTATTACCATATCATTCGTATAGGCTGCATCGTACCAAAATTGCGTAAGTTCTTCATCAGAACAATCAAACCATCCAGTGAATGTGTCTGGCGTTCCCAAGAATGCAGTGTAGTTAAGAGAAACAGACTCGATAGCAATCTCTCCAAACGCTTGTGTATGTGGAGCATCACTCGCTAATGCATCAAGGGCGATCTTAACGTAGCGGAAACCGTGGAGGCCATCTGCACAAACCTGGTCACCATAGGCACAGCCGTGCGAATCAATCCAATCATAAGGATCAGCTGAAACCGCTATTTGATCACTGCCAGGAGTGATCTGGTCGCCCTAACAGATGTGACTAGCGTTAGTACCACGTCGTTGTACACAAAAAATTGATTTCGGGATTGAAATATGAAACATACATTATCAGATCGACTAAAGTCAGAAATATCGGTCAAATAGGTTAGGCTTTCGGAGAAAGCCAGGCGAATACCCGGGGCGTTGTTAGAGGCACCTGCGAAGGATATTTGAAGGGAACCGACAACATCGATACCAAAGTCAAGGACTATAGACGGGACTGAATCAGGCACAAGACCTGGATAAACCTCGTTGATCCTCGTATATTCTCCCGGAGATAAAGCTTGGTCTTGTGTCACCGTAAGCTGCACACCAGACACGTCGGTCATTTCTTCTTGAAAGGGTACTAAAATATAAGTCGCATGGTTTCCAGTCACTGTTGCTGCTGTAGACCAGACTCCACTTTGCAAGATTTGAACAGTGAAATCTATAGGAACACCATCTGTATTAGAAAGTACTGTAATCCCAGAGAGATTTAGCAGTGATGGTGTGGTAATTGTCAGAATATCAGGATATTCAGCAATTGTAGCATCATTCCAGAATGTCGTAGTATTGCCATCAATGGCATTTTGGGGTTCATAGGTGCGTAATACTCCATCGACAGTATTAGGTCCAGTGTAACTAGACGCATTGGCAGCAGTGCCAGTAGGCCATGAAGGAGGACTTGGCTGAATACGAGCTAGAATTGTTGGGCCACTCTGCACAAGCCCTGGATATATCTCGTTTATCCTAGTATATTCCCCTTCGGAAGGAATATCTTGATCTTGTGTCACCGTGATTTGCACACCGGACACGCTGACAGTTTCTTGAAAAGGCACCTGAATCAGGGTTGCATTGTTTCCGGTTACTGTCGCAGCTGCTGACCAGATCCCGTCCTGTAAAATCTCAACAGTAAAATTAACAGGCACACCGTCTGCGTTTGATAGCACTGTAATACCAGAGAGATTGAGTGATGATGGCGTATTGATTGTCAAAATATCCGGGTATTCAGCAACAGTAGCGTCATTCCAGAATGTAATCGCATTGCCATCGATTGCGTTTTGAGGGTTATAAGTCCGGGATACTCCGTCGCCAGTGTTAGGTCCGGTGTAACTAGATGCATTCGCGGTAGTGCCAGCTGGCCATGAAGGGGGAATTGAGTCACCCTGCAATAATCCATTTGGGTTTGCCACATCTCCAGTCGTCCAGCTAGACAGCACCTGTGCTGGATAAACAGTCTTGCTATTCGGTGCACGAATATAACGTTGCCAAGAATCTGTTGACTGTGAGAGACACAGCCGCCCGAAAATAAACAATATCGCGCCCCATAGGCTGCTATATCGTTCAATATGCATGTTGATCAGCTCGAGGTAGAGAGTCAACCGTATTTTAGAAAGTTGATCTGGTTGTCGACTTTGTTGTCCAGCTAGATATAGGCTGCCAAGAACCCACTGTCTTCAGAGTCTCGAGACATCATGCGAAATGTTCAGAGGTTTATAGCAATAAGTAGTCTTATTTAAGACGGGTATGATATGGAAATTCGAGTCAACTCGAACCACTCGCGCAGAGATGAATGTAACATAGCCTCCTCAGCTAGACTTAATGGCTGCTTTAAACGATACAACTCCAGGAGACTCGTATGCGGCTCAGACTGAATGAATTTCTTAATAGAGTGTTACCTGTCTTTTGTCCTTGCTCTGTTATGATAAAGCAAAGGAGTAGCAAGACTTAGCGGAGTACTCAGTGGCTCCACTCATTTTGCAAAAGCAAGTCAGGTACCGCGGCAGTCAAACTGAGCACATGGCGCCCTTGGCAGCGCTGACGCTGACGCCAACCATGTAACGTGGAGTTAGTTTAAATTAGAAATTAGGTTGATTGTTGTGGTTCTTAACTGTTTATGGATCGTTTTGAAAATCAATGTCACAATCTGGGACTACTAATAACTCCACTAAGATTTAAGTGGAAAATAATAGGATGTAGC
This sequence comes from Talaromyces verruculosus, assembly GCA_001305275.1. NCBI lineage: Eukaryota > Fungi > Ascomycota > Eurotiomycetes > Eurotiales > Trichocomaceae > Talaromyces > Talaromyces verruculosus. Next base: position 611,164 of record LHCL01000011.1, read on the forward strand.
CTATGAATAAATCTCAACACGACAATGAAGCTATTTTCAAGAACTCATGAGGGGCCACGTACTGTAATGATGCCGTGCTTCCTGACTGCTGCTGAGCGTGAGCGTTGCTGAAGTGTACGTGTCGGCGCTCCGATGCTTACATGCTGTACCTACAGTAATAAACCTTGTGTTCACATGACAGTAGTACCGGAGGTCCCGTCCGGAACATGGAAGAAAATGGACTTCATTTGTCCTAGGCAGCAGATTTGTGTGCGCTTGCCGGCCGCCGTCCCGCCGCTTTACACGCAGTGACCGATCCCGGAGCATGCCTGAGCGCTCACTGCGCGGGCCTAAGCAATGCCTGATTGATCACTGATTGATGACTGATCGCGCAGGGCTGCTCATGAAGTGCTCGGCCTGCTTCAGGTGTTGATCAGTGATCACGCAGCTCGCCGAGTCGTGGTCGACCCTCCCATCAGACTGCTAGGACTGCTAGAAACTCACAATACAGCAAATCTACTCCTGGTTAGAGTTAGGCATTAGGATGTCTATGCCCATCCTAGAGAGCAGCTTCTAAACGACTAAAAATGGGTATAGAGCAGCAATAAAGTGCCTAGAAGACTAGACCAAATATAGCCACTAGCTCAATGCCTAACCAAATTCCATCAGCGAGATTGAGCAGACGCTGTAGGCTCTAGCAGGATTCCCAGGAACAATCCTAGTGCTAAGTAGCAAGGAAGCACTGCTGAAGGCAGGGAATAGATCAGACAGCTCCTCATGCTTGGTAAGAAGTGTGTGAACAGTGCAAAGCCAAGGGATATGTCGCCCAGCCTTATAGCTGTGGAATTCGTCTCCATTACACAGTTTCAGAAGTTGAGTACAGACCATGCGATTGTATTACCTGGCTAGCTTACTGGGGATGTCGACCCTCAATACGCTGGCAAGTCAAAGCGCCAGAAAACCAGATCAATCTTCAAGCAAGCAACGCCGCTGTTTCATTCTATAGATCCTTTGATTCAATCTCAGGCGAAAGCGATTTCGCTGATAATAAAAGTAGCATAGTAAAAGAAAAAGACGTCAGTAAACCATGCAGTATGCAAGACCATGGAAATGCTAGACTATTGTTAGTAAATCGTCACTCAATGCGCAGAAGCCGCCATAAAGAGTCCACATGCATTCCGACTGTATGATTCCTCCATATATGATTCCTCCATATCCACCCACATTTCTGGACATATCAGGTGAAGATTTTCAATTTCTTGTCCCATGAGGCCGAGAATGACCAGTCGGCACAGTACGTCTAATCATAGTGGTACCAGGCACTGGGCGGAAATGTTGGACTGGGTTAGCTGGCTTGGTCCAGCTCGGGCGACAAAAGTTGTTGCATTCATGCTGGCTGAAGAACGAGCTGATGCCATCAGGGCCAAGATCAGTAACACCATACTCGCGGCGCCGGGATAAGATGACAGGGTCAGAAAGGACAACTTCATGTTGATAAATACCTCCCTGAAGATCGCACAGGACATAGAAGCCACCGGAAACGTGGTAACTAAAATGGCTGAGAGCTTGCATGACTTTACCCCACGGCAAAGCATCATCATTCCATCCACTATTGCTGTTAAACTTCTGGTAATTGTTGATAAAGGGCTCGCATAGAACTTTCTGACCAGCCCAGTCCTCATGGGAATCGTCGGTAAACGTCCACACCGCTGGGACGTTAATTTTGATGACTTTGTTGATGAAATTTAGCTGGTTAAATCGATTGACTAACTCCAAGGCCTTGTCAACGGCCTTTATATCGAGAGTAAAATAATCGCTTGAAAATACTGCGCCCGTCTTGAACCACTTCGAAACACATTGTTGGCCTTTGCGAGGACCTGAAACGTATCGCCCCTTGGCCACCCATCGGAAAGCACCTTCTGCAAAAGGATTTCTTAGCTCGTAGTTCTCGTGAGTCGCGTGACTAGATTCATTATATCTTCCGCTGTTGGATTCCTTCGCGGATGGTGTATCGGCATGGTGACCATGGACACAACCTGCACATCGCGAGATGCCTTCGCCCTTGGAGTATTGATTTGCTGTGTACGACGACTGGGGAAGATCGCGCCCACAATCGGCACACACGCGACCCATTTTCTCAACAACTGGTTATGACAAGTTGATCAGAGACGATTATCAGAATACAGGGAGCTTGAGCATCGAGAAAAGTTATTTGACGATGTTCCAAGCTTGAAACGTGATCCTAGCCGACACTGGGATCTTTTAAGTTATGGGCAGCCGGTTCAAAACTACCTTGATGATTGTATCAAATTCCCAGCCGATGACAAAGAAAGAAGGAAAGGAAGAAAGGACGAAAGAAAAAAAGAAGAAAAAACACAGAAGAAAGAAAGAAAATGCAAGTCTTGTGCCCGAATCAATGAAATGACAGGTCAGACTAGAAGAAGCATTCGGAGTTTCAACTACATAGTACGGTAATGCTAGCCATTCCAAATCAGGATTAGTTCATAGTCGACGAAGGGAATTCTCCACACAAATCAACGCAAGCCAACCATATCATTGGATATCAACGCTACTAGGAATAACTTCAATATTATGTGTCAGATTCCAGGTGAGCTAAGCCAAGTATGGAATCACCAGCAACAAATCCCGAATCGTGAGTATACTCCTGTGAGAGGCAAAAGGGTAGCATCAATCCGAGTATCTCCCAACAGAATAATATCTCCAATACAGCTTTCTCCATTCAGAAGAAGTGTACATTTCCGTAGAATTGCTTTGTCTCTTCACGAGAGCCGAAAGTTATCAGAATGCCCGACTCCGACTCTTTTGTCAACAACCTGATCCCTACCAACAAGCCATCTTCCTGAGCCAAAAGACAATTAATCAAGCCTTCCGCAGCATGTGGGGGCTGGCCGATCCAGCCTCTCTAATACGATGCGTCAAGGTGCAAGATCGAGCAGGCAATACGCTCACCGCAAGCCTAAAACCGCCCACGGGAATTTTGATCAGGGCCAGATGAAACTCTTCACAAGTGCCAATCCCAGCGATCCCACGATGAAAACGTTCGATGTGTCGAACTGGGTGTACGCCTTTGGGAGCGATATTGGTAAGGAATGAATGATCCTGATTTCTTGTTAGAACAAAAGACCATACCAACGCCCAAGTTTTAGCGCAAGAGGTTCTCGCGGACCCTAATATGATAAAATTCTATGCGGAAAAGATGGGTGTTCCCCTACCATCAAGCGCGGGGGCACTGGTATATACTCCATCGCGGCATTGTTTATGCAGCTTGAAGGTATGTTCAATGCCAGTTTTATATGCCCAGGTTGCTAAATGCTAGGAAGAAAACCCAACTTACTACCCTAAAGCATCCAATTTCCAAGGCGAAGACTGGTCGAGGGAGACTGCGGCCACACAGGCTAATTTGTCCACCCTCTTATACGCATGGATGGCTCAGATGGTGCAGAACGGCCAGACAAATGTCGGCATCGCGCTTCAGACGAACCAGCCCCAGACAGGTATGCCCTTTGCCAGTTTTGTGTACTAGTGATAGCTATGAGTCTAGATCGACTGATCTTTTCTTTAGTAAATGCACAAGCGCCAACGTTTCCACTCAAGCAAATCGACCACTCTGCATACCCTGGATCGACCCTGTAAAACCGCTTCCAGTATCCAATGACTCTGACGCAAACGCCCTTTGCTACTTGATCACCACGATATAAAGGAATATCATTTGAGTAAGACAACAGAAATGGATATACTTACTTTGTCTTGTGATAAAGAGGTCTCTTCAGATAAGTCTGAATATATAGAAAAAGAAGAAAAAAAAGGAAGCAGTCTTTCCTAGTAAGAAGGAGCTTAACTTCAACTACTTCAGGTCAGACTGGTTCTTCGTATAAAACTATAGAGAGAACTTCAATACAGACAAGGCCAGTCAACTCATTACAGATTCGCCAGTATTTAGAGGACAAATCTTGAGATTAAGAAGAACGGCTGGCGCATAATGCCTCTAGAAGCGTACTCCAACCTAGAGAGTTATTGAATAATATTGCAAATAGCATATGGCCAGATAGAGCATGGCCATATGCTATGCACGGGATGCCTGGCACCCAACAAGGCCCGGGGCTATGGGTGGTCTTTTTGTCGTCAAGACATCTGCCCTGTGAGGGCTGCTACCGATCAGTATCATCATGGCTGGACAGACGCATTGCTTTATATTTCGGGAAAACTGCAGAGAAAATTTGATTAAGTAATGGGAGACCTGTGAATTACTAGTTACATCTGGTTAAATTTACCTCTCTGGTTGAGTGACCCAATATACCCTCATATAACCTTTCCCTCAATGCCCCCGACATTAAAGACAACGTCATGCCATAGTAGAGGTAGGATCTTACCATGCGGGGATATTAAAAAAAAGGAGTAAAAATGTGATGGAAGGGATCTTTCTAAACATTTGAAGTTTTCAATGCTTTTAGAGGTCTCAAGAAGATCGCACTGAGGTCAGAACCTGTATAATTCCCTTGAAGAGGTTTGAATCCAAGCACGATCTCATAGCAGTGCAGTGTCAGTCCATCCCTGTTAGGGTCTGAGAAGTGTCTTTCGCTCCTTTTAAACAATGAATACTAATTCGGTGTATACTGGAATCTCCAAAGTGAGACGAAAGAAATCAGGACTTTGCCATTGTTTCAGATGTCCAAAATGACATAATATTAACTTTGACGTAACTAGCGTACGATAATATCATAGATGCACAGCTTGATGTGGCATGATTGAAGACGATCGTAATTGCTTCTACAGACGCATTCCTCGGTATTGACCATTGTGAACGACCTAGAAGAATGCAGTGGCATCCACATCGTTTTCTCCAAGGTTGCCCAGGTTCCAATTGGTCTCCACCGTCTTCAACAGACTATAGTGATTATACGCGGTATTATCACTGCTACCAACCTTGGCGCTTGGGACCGCGCCACCCAACAGCACAGCATAAATTTGGTTTGTCCCAAAGGTTGACCCCTCGTCAAAGGTAAGGATGATCAAAGTGCTATCAGTGTTGAAGTTCTTGTTGGAGAGTAGAGGGGTTAAAAAGTTACGAGACCAAGCTCCAGCTGTGGCGAGCGAACTATCGTGGCCATCGTTGGCTAGAAGCCACATGGAATCAGTTCGGGTTCAAACCAAGAGAAGAAAGAAAGACATACTCATGTTTGGGGTGATGAACATCCATTGAGGTAGCTCGTTGTTGTCCAGGTCTTTATAGAACATGGTGAAGTTCTTCGATTTAGCAAGACGGTCGGTGTTAGATGTCACCGAGTTGTAGCTCATCAAGGGACTTGGAAAATATTAGTCACTTTCTGCTCTCACGCAATTTTTGGTGTTGGTAGGTTCACTTGTGCTTGCGCATGTAGTCATTTGCACCGGTTTTTTGGTTGGCATAATTTGCCTCAAAGCCAGAGTAAGGCATGTCCTCTTGATACAAACTCCAGCTGACGCCAGCATCTTCCAGGAGATCCACGATTGTCTTGGTGCTCGAAGAGATATAGTGCGTACTGTCGTCAGCGATCCCGAAGGTGCTACCACCAACAGCGGCCACATAGTTAGGCTGCGACGCCAATGTGAGCGAGAAGGGAATGAGTAGTCCACCAAGCTTGGGTCATCTTACCTGAGAAGGATGGGTAATGGCAAAATAATTTGTGAGGGTGATGCCTAGAGACGCAAGATAGGCGAGGTTTGCTTCATTCGAGATTAGCAATATGCATCATATTCGAATGTCGCGACACCAGTCACTCACTGTCCTTAATAGCTGCACTGTAATCCTGGTTCTCTAGCCAAATCTGAACGAAGCGATCGAAAGTTAAACCGGCGACGCTCGATGTAGGGGATAGAGTTAGCGCGGTGGCAGCGGCCTTGGCTACGGCAGCCGTTGCAGTAGAAGTATATTGCGACTGGGCGTACACCCCTGACGCCAGCGTGAAAAGCACAGCAGTTCTTGAGAAGATCATGGTACCAGTTGACACAGAGTGGCGGTGATAGTGCAATAGGATGGAGCAGGAAGACACAACCTATCCGGTCTCTGGCTACATTTCCCTGCCTATATATACTCGTCCAGATGGGTAGCATTCACATGCTATAATTTTTGCTTTCGTCACTTCTGCCATTGCGTTGCTATTCAACTAACCGAAGATGCAAGTGAGGTAGTATCGTCGCAATATCAATTGATCGTGTTAAATCCTGACAATCGACCACGTGCAGCGGCAGAGAGTGCAGCGACAAACCTTGCATGAGATTCTCCAAGCATGAAGTATCCTCTACGCTAATCAACAAACAAAAGGGCGGGGTTGTCCACATAATTCATAAAGCTATACCAAAGGGCCATCTCACCTTGCCAGTGAGATGATAGATCCATAGTCCGAGTGCGAAGTGAACCCTAAGCGATTCTTTGGTACGGAGTCAGCCGGGTGATACGGGATTTCTAGCTGGCGCTAGATGTACCGTCCTTCACCGCCTGAGGAATAATTTCAACGGCTTACTGTACAGAATATTTTGAAGCTTTACAATATCAATCTAATAATTAAATATAATGAATTTCTAGTGTAGCACTAAATAAGCTATAGTAAATCCGAGGAGCATAAAAATTAATTACAAAAATGTATAGGGGGCTATATCACACAGCTCTTATAGTTTATAGTAATAACTACCTTATTATTCTTGTAAGAGAGTAGGTGATAGTAAGATACGAAGTAGACTTGATTCGTGTAGGAACTATACGTGTAGACGTGCCTGAGGCGGTGGAGGGTTTCGCCTAGCTTTGTCAATATGCGTGTCTGATGGGTGCTACACCTCCCAGGTTCCTTCTCTAACAACCACGCTCGATATACCAGACTCTAATAATACACAGCCCCAGGTAAGCGAAAGCTTCAGTGCAGAGGATGTAGAAATTAAGATCTACCCTGTCTGTCGCAGAAAATTTCGAACTGAGTGTCTTAAGAGAGGAATGACATGATGGAGAGAACGAAGCTAAGAAACCAGAAAATATATCATACAGCCAGCCCCGTTAATGGGGTGGTACCTCGCGGATTCCTCGATGTTGGCAAGGCTCGAAGCAGACTGGCAAGGCTGACTTCGGCATCCTGGCTGTAAGATGGTGTGTATAATTAGAAGAAACTTATTTTTATACTCCTCAGTCTCGCCTCCCCTAATTCCCACCTGTGGGTAAATGCGGCTCAGACCCCAGCAAGTTTTCCCGGCATGTCATCACTTTAAAGCCGTGGCTTTGACCTTGACGATCTTCAACTTGACTGCGGAAATATCGAACACAGGCCGTAATTCACCCCACTCTGATCGACTTGCTTGAGATTGCCTTGCAATGCCATTCGTCGTACACTCTGGTCAGTATTGAAGACATTCGTATATAAGCTTTAGTAATGTTCAGCTGGCACTGGGTATGAAGTGGCTCAGCCAGAACCCCGCACGACGTAGAGGCAAGCAACTAGCATATAAACCATGCTTCAGGCCATTGATCTTGGGCCTACGTATGAATTCAACCAGTTGACTACCTTTATCGCTGAATAAGATCTTAGCTGGTAGGCCTTGTTGATTTCCCTTCCCCTTTATTCTGGGTCGGAATTAAACGTTAACACTGATTGTCAAATAGACAAACCTCTGCTTCCAAGATTCGAATATTGAACGCAGCACACAGCAAAATCATCAAATTTGCTCGACGATGAAGATCCCGACTTCAATCTTACTTTCCCTTCCCATCCTTGCGAGAACTGTCGCAGGGTTTCTCGAACTGGAAGAATGCCTAGCAGCATGTACTGAGGGAGAGGATGCGCTCCTTGAAATTTGCGCTGATTTTGCCCTTGTCGGCCAGGAGGAGATTGCTGTTCCCTGTTACGGTCTCGCTGTCGTCCTTGACACACCGGGCGGACAGCAGGAATGTATGAACCTCTGTTATTGGGCTCTTGGCGATTAAGTTGCGATGTCCAAATCCGGAGAATACATTGCTCTGCTCGTGAAGGTGTCTGTTACGGCTCTGTGTGCTTTGCGTACGTATGGGAATTTCCCTCAACAAGGAATGTTGAGTGGAGTGTTTACTTTATATCTTTTGTGAATAGTTTACTATTGTATCGTAGCATATTTATCCTTCATTGGCCAAATAGTGTATGGAGACGCTACAGCATAAAAATCGTGTGCGATAGAATCGTGCTTCTTCTACTCGTCCTCTTATCATCCTTCTCATTCCCCGCTCTTATACACTTATACTAGATCCGTTAGATTATAGTCCCCTTATTATTTTGACTTAACTCAGCTCAGCACCTAGCTTGGAACTATTCAGCGTAGAGCTATAGACTCGCAGCCCTTTAAATTGAGAATCCTTACCGTAATTGATCAGCGCAGCGATGCTTTAGATTATTTCAGCACCAAAGAACAACTTCTCTCATCATGGCTGACACGACGAAGTTCGAACAGATCGGCTTGACTTCATTAAAGTCCCAATCAGGTAAACATCCTAACCTTTAATGCTTACATTAATGAAAATCCTCACAGGGGCTTGGCATGCTTCTATGTACAGAAATATCCTATTATTTCAGTTGTGAGTGCATCCGACTAGCAGCTACCATGCTCACAATTGGCACACATATATATCGCATTGGCTACAACGCTGGTCTAGCCACAGGGAGTCATTCCCTAAGATACGTTTCAAACCACTGCACCGCCTGTAAAAACGCATTCTCCTTGGCATACCTGACCACCTTATTACCCACATCGCCACGAACCGCGAATCCGTGCACCACACCACCGTACAAATTGATCTGGTAGGACTGTTTGGTATCCTTGAGAATGACCTCAGATTCGTGACGCTTCTCAGGCGGGAAGATGTCATCAGTCTCTGCGGCAGCAATAAGAAATGGGCCACCGATGGCTTTTAGTTCGTCTGCATCGATGAAGGATGGGTGAGCAGCGAAACCGACATCGATTTTGTTTTTTGGGGGATGGAGATGGCGGACGACATATTTGGTGCCGAAGCAGTAGCCGACGGCGGCGATTTTCTAGTAGATTACCCTCAGCTGTATGCATTAAGCTTATGATAGGCGATAGGGGACATACCTTGGCCTTGTACTTCTCACGTAATTCGGTAATACTAGCCTCAACGATCGAATCCACGATCTCTTTCGTCTGTCCTGACAACCATTTGTCAAAATCAAAGCCCTCGGGGGCATTCAATTGAACCGGATTGCCATAGAAGAGGTCAGGCATGAAAACGAAATAGCCGTTGGCAGCGAACTGGTCGGCGATAAGTTGGGCATTTAGGAATTTGTGTCCGAGGACATCGGTGAGACTATATCAGATCAGATGAATCAGTATCGAAACCAAGAAGCGCATTCGGAAATTGTTCAAAACAGCAAGAGCATACTTACATCAACACGGCGTAATCGGTAGACTTGTCGGCCGGATAAGAGGTATAAACCTCAAAATCTTTGACTGTGGAGATACTGCCTACAGGTTGCCCCTCATGTTTGACGCCCTTATTGCAGCAGGAACCGGGGGGATTGGATGCCATCTCGAACAATCGACAGACTCCTTGTTGCTGCTTGACAAACTTGCAATGGAATGAAACAGAACTACCTTTTTGTGAAGAAATGGATGTCATTAAAAGGAGGTTGCAGTGAGGTAAGGTTGGTCTGAACTACATAGTTCTACGATTCCACCGTTATTGCGATCGTGTAAGCGGTGTCCTAAATGCGTTAATGAATCTGAATATCTTCCAATAAAGCTGATCGGGCTCCCGATTCAGAAGCTTATCGCGCTGTTACGATACGAGCGTCCCGCCTTGTCCGATAAAACGATGTTATCGTCAGATTGGCTTGCCTTGGGCTTAGCCACAGATGGTCCTGGGGATGGACCTTCTTTCTCCCAAGGGACGGTAATATAATAAGCGTCAGTTTAGTTATGGAACATCAGCAGCTTCACCTTCTTGGCGGCCTTCAGAATTTGTCGATCACGGAATCGATCTTTAGCGAAGAGAATATGTCGTCGCTACTAAAGGGCTAGAGTCATTAGACGAAGCATGATTGGAGGCTACATTTTACGTTGGCAAAAATGCCATCCAAGATCGAGACGCAACACTTCCTTGTCCTCTATTGTCATTGGCTATAGGTGGCACCCGAAAACGTAACATCAAGCATAGATTGTTTCGAAATCGCTTTCGAGAGCGGCAAATAGACCATGTTCAGCATTAGAGTATCCGGATATCATTGCAATAGAACGCCTGCTTGGATCCCGTTGCAGGTGTCCTAGGGTATATTAATGCACCGGCTGTCAAATCTGAGTCAATTCTTTGAGTATCCGTAATTTCTTCTCAAAAGCCTAGTGAGCTTTTTTGGTCGCAATTTCTAAGCAACATCTTTGAAGAGCAGATGACGCTGGGATATAAATGGGGAACTCTTAAGTGATATACATATCGATGATGGTTAACAAACGCCGGTAAGGGAGTGTCTGTACTCTTACTTGGCGTATTAGGTTCTCCAACGATTCTGAAACTATTGATGCAACAAGGGCCTCTTGGTAATGTCTTACTCCATCTTTTACTTTTGTCTTATAGGAAGCCTCTACCGTAACTAATTCCTCGAGAAGCAACATTCAGAAACTGATATCGCTTGAGTTGACTTCCCAGACTTCATACTCATTCTGGTTTTCGACGGCAACACAGTTCTAAAGGACTGCACGATAGATCTGGAATATCTTGGATCATTTATATTGTGAGTACTGAAATACAATTCTAACTTCCTCAACGTTAACTGGCATTGTAGATCAATTCTTCCACAGCAGCCTGTCTGAAGATAACTCATCAGCGGCAGTCCTATTACGGCATATCAACGGGCACAGTGCATGAGTTTAGCGTAACAGTCTACCAGCCATGAGCATGTCCACAGCGCTATGGGTGCCTTTAGGCCTCAAGCAGAACCATGAGGAGGACAGTTCGACAGAAAATCAAGAGAGTGATACTGACAGTGAGGATGATTTCACTACTTATACAATTTCTGCGACTTCAGTACTCTCGTCCTCACGAACTACCTTGGACACACTTATCGTCAGTATAAAAATATTTTCATATTTGCAAGGCATTAACTGATTTGCTATAGACCCCTCCTACCTCTGCGACGTCCGCTGGAAGTAGATTAACATCTGCAAGCAACCAGCAAACCGGGAATCCCATAGCGGCGAGTGGGGTTACTCAAAGCCCCCCACCGAATCACAAATCTGGCCAAAACTTCCCTATAGCTGTGGGAGGGTTCCTTATCGCGATCAGCATTATCTGTGTGTTCCACGTATCATAGTCTCGTTGAGTATGAAGCTAATTCAATGTAGTGTCTATTGGATTCGTTATCGTAATCCTCCTTTTTCGACGACGACGACGACGACGGCAAAAAATCCTACTTAATGAAAAGCCACCGCCTGCTGCGTCGGCAACCACATGGAGCTCAATCTGGGGCTCGCGAACACCCAATGCAGCACGCAGTGATGTTTCTCAAAGCTTGTCATTCAAAAGAGGAACAGCTTTTACCTCATATAGCTTACCAGTTGGTGCTGAAGCCGCTAATTACGTCACTGAAGGCTCTTATCATGCTAGTCCGCCACCTTGCATCCCTCTCACCTTATCTCACCCCCCAGCCGTGAGTAGATTCTCCGGAACTACGCAAACAAGCGCTTCCGTTGTCGAGCCAGGATCTGATCCATTTCATCCTGTTCGAGGAGCCAGTACTCGGTTCTCACTAATAAATCCAAAGAACCGTACATAAGAGCCGAGCCTGTCAGGTATGACCAACGCTCACAGATATAAGCAAGCTTCTCGTGCAGTTGAGAAAAGATGGCTCGCCGTGGTCCATGATAGAGAAGAAGTTCAGCGAACAGTTTCCGGGAAGGTCTCAAGGCACTATGCAAGTCTACCGGAGCCAAAAATTGCAATATCTGCATTGACTGTAATGACTAGACTGGATACAGGTCTCTACTTTGTTTCTGTTGCGGTTCTTTGGTGAATTTTCAAAAGCGAGCGGAATCTAGATATGATATTTCTCAAGTTGCAGCAGGCGACGGTAGTGTCGCGGCTATATTACCTCCCGCTGGTCACGAAGCTGGTCACGAACTTTCCAGGGAGGGTAGGCCATTCTTAAGAGCGTGATCCCTATGATAGAAAAATTCTTGAAACCATTGCAGTTTTATCCCTGGCTCTGTCCGGGATGTCTGTTCAAGAAGGAATTCGTCCGACTCGGGCGGGATTTGATGTATTCTACTCGAATCTGCAACTAAGCAGAATAATTGATAGTCAAACGACTCTATCAAGCCTTCTGAAATTGGTCCTTTTTACTGTGTTCTTCAAACATTGTCTAGAAGTAATGATCATGATGTCGATATTGCAGGAAATCGGCTGCGAGATGCTGCCAAGCTTGTTATTAGACGTGATTGTTGGGGGACCTTACGATTCGAGACGTTCTGGAAATGGTATTTGCTTAAAGAAAAAGAATTCTCGCTCAGTCGTGAAATGCTTTAACCGGGTTTATATTGTTGCGAGGAGAATTGAGCGAGATGCAAAGCCATTTGACTTAGTTGTGGATCGGAAATGCCCCAATCCTCCCCCCTCCTTTGAACAACTGGTAGATCTTAGTGATGTTTCTCTAGCTGTTGAGGAGGAGGTGCGATCGCTTGCTCTAAACCTCAAATTCAGCAACAGACGCGGCGTGAGTTTGCACGTTGAGCCCGCAGGACTACTGAATGCCGTCAGTTGCGCCAGAGGTTTATTCAATTTTTGTTGATATAACTGTCCAGATGGGGTCCATCATGCGTAATAAAAGACTCCACAGATCAGACTTTCGAGATGTGCGTCGAATCCACATTCCATCAACAAGCAAACTAAATCTTACATGCATACTCGTTCTATTAAAAAACCGAAGTCCTTAACGTACTACTACGTCCTAGTAAAGCCCTCTTATATATGGCGACACACTATTTCAGAAAAAGAGCTCAGATGCCAGAGTTATTTCTTATAATAAGTAGAAAAGGGTTACTAGCTAGGTCAATTTTTCACATATTTAGAGATGGTATTTAAATACTTATGTTTACGACTTTTATCGAATAAAGTGAAGTAGAATATATTGCAGACTTATAGAACTTGAATCACTATAGACTTACAGAAGGTAACTATCAGTCATATAGCGATCATGGCTAAGAATAGTTATTAGTAAATCATACTATCCTAGTAGCTTCCTATTTGAGTGAGCTGTAAGTGGAGACTAAGATATCTCTAACCATCATTCTTTCATCCTGTCCAAGCTGCGTAGGAGCTTTTCCGTTGTAATACTCATTACTGATTCTGTTTTTGTTCATTCTTAGAGAGGGTTTCAAATTGGTGAAGGAGGGTTAGGGCGGATAATGTCATCTGTGGACAGAGACACTTTCGCGAAATCCAAATAAAAACACCTAGTGACCTTAAATGGGACATCCAGAACAGTGACACCAAACAGAAACGCAGTAACACAAAACGGGTACATATTGACGTAAGAACAAGATCTTCAACCACGTCGTGCTGACACCAATTCGTACCGACAGTGTACGTTTGTTTCAGGGTGCCCTCTCGTTCAGAACCCCGTTTGATGTTGGGAATGATGCCGGTGCCGTAGTTAACGATCCGTTAGGTGCTGTAACATCCATTGACATTCACCCGTTTCTCGATAACAATCTCGTCTCGTGTTAGTAGGCATTCCCATTTGGTGTTGGTAAATGATCCTGTTCTGTCACGGTTCCGAGAACTCCAGAAGAGAAGTAGCAATCGATTGTGATTAGGCTAACATCAATGTATATCCTGTATTAAGCAACAAGATATAACGCCAAGAGAGAAAACAAAACATTTTGTCAATTGTCTCAGCGCTTTAGAGATAATTAAAGTTCATTTTGAACAAGCAGACGTTCTGTTGACAGAGCTCGGTCAGCAGCGAGAGTATTAATCCAAACGGCTAGACGCAGCGCAGCCTTCGTGATTTGTTCTTCAACAATAGGTGCGGCCTTCTTATAATATTCTCCTCCAAGGTCATGCTTCTTTAGCCATGGGATACCTTTGTAGAACACGACATTACAGTTCAGCTGGTTTGTTTCTGCTGCCCACTGAATGACGCATTCCAAAGGATTCCGGATATTAGAACACTCATTAGCAATCTGCCCAAATCTGTTTCTTTCATAGAGTCGATCTGCCCAACGAGCTGATGCTTCCTTCTCGTCATTGTGCTTAAGGTTATGTTTTATGCCGTTCAACTTGTGGGGTATGGAAGTATCCCAAACTGCATGAAGATTTTGTCCGCTGCGGTGGTTGTCAAAGCAGACTGATATATTATTCCCACCTTTTTCTTTACCTTCCACATGTAACGGCTGGTGTATATCACCGAAGAAGTGAATTATAAACATCAGGGCTTCCTTTTGCTCAGTTGGATCCATATTTGGTGCATTAACTCTATGTGTCTATGCTCAGCGTCCGTGTCAGTTTCCATGGAAAAAGCTGATGCATAACATGGTGAAATGAATCGGAGAGACTTACCATATTTTCTAAGGCTGAGACTATACATCCGTGTTCGCTGCAATCCGGATTATAAGAGACCGAACAAGACACTGGAGGTTCATCATTTGCATCTGAATAAAGTCAGAATCTATGCTTAGCAATCTCTGACCAGCAACTCACCAATATAATGCCAAGGTCTTGTTAAGGGACGTTGCCGCTTGATAACATCCGCAAAGGTTGCAGCATCAGAAATATCATAGCCCTTGTCATTGGCAAGGAGCCTGCTGACAAGATCAGACCCTTGATCAGTTAGATATTTTTCACTCAGGTAGGCAACTGCACGGTGCCCAACATCTCCCCAGCTAATGACTAGCTGAGGGATTGAAAAAAGCAGAGGAATTAAAAGTAGGAAGTTCATAGCGATACCTAAAACAGAGCAAGCTTATCCTATTTTTCAGGACAAACACCAAGAGACATTTAGGAAGCACCGCTCATTCTTTATAGGTTTTAGCGTGTGGGACGCTATAGGAGCAGGTGAATATTCTAATGAGTGTAATAATGATCTAACATCAACCATATATGGTTACATCAATATGACGGCTGTCACATAGATCATTATTCCCTGCTCTACACTGAAAGCAGAAGTTGCCCCGCGAGGTTACTATGAATCATACTTGCAATGTAACCACAAAACTCCTTTGGTTTATCGCTTTCATGTGGAGAACACAACACTTTCACTACGATAGTGCGCTTCTATCCATCAACTTCCACATTCCATGGTGAGCGCCATCGAGATTGAGTTAGCACGAAAGATCGATCCCTATGCCATGGAATACGCAAGGGCTAGGAAGTATCGAGAACTGCAGTGAAAGAGGACTGGAAATATAAGGACAAGCGCTTAATGAACCTGTTTAATATATTACTAGGCTACTGAAATGGCACAGCAGTTAGAACTACTCCCCAAATGGTTGCCTAGTTAGTCAGTCACTCCTCCCTTTATGTAACGACCTGACATCTTTCTATTGTGCCGAATGTGAACTTTCCCCAGCAGTGGAAATCTTCAATGTCAGCTCTTGCGCATTGGATGGACCCTCCATCATTCAGCTGGGGTAGTTCTTTCAGAAAGCAAATAGAGGTAACACAATACTGCAAAAACTAAGACAGCAGTATATTCAACCTTTCATCCATAACTTTGATTATTTGTGTAAATATTTTATGGAGCTTGGCTTTGTTGACCCGCAAGAATCCGTGCAAGGTGAACTGTGGAATGTAAGCATCGAGAACTTAGTGGAAGTGGAAGCACAGGAAGCGGGTTTGTTATGGGTGTTTATCTCAGCGAGGATTTCGTTTCGTCGTTTCACATTGGTAAAGCTTTCCCAATAGAGAAACGGCATCTGATTTCGCCAGCTAGGTTATTGGAACCTCACGTTATGGTAGCCTACCGAGAGTGCAAAAGCGCTGCCATCGCTGTTGTTACATTTTTTTAACGAAGGGCCGCATGGAATGAAGCAACGGAGCCCGCCAGATTGGTTCGGTTCGTCCAAGCCAATTTTCGTTCTTCATAAAAAAAATGCAAATTTTCGACTTTTTCTGTAGCCAGTGACAGTAATAGCTTTGGTATCTACGCGGCATTAAGATAAGGAAGATGAACCCATCGAAGTTGATCAACCTGCGGCTGGATCCCATTGTCAGCCAAGGTTTTCTCCAAGCCCTTAGTCCAGATTTCTTTGAAGCTGTGTTGAGTTTGCCCAGCGTTTAATGAAGGAGAGTAATCGGGTAACTCAATAATCAATTTCACTTTCTCCTCCAAATCGCTCCTCTTCGCTCGCTGCTCCCGGATATTGCCGTACTACTACTATATTTGGTCCTAGAGACCCTCAATGTACTTGTCCAACTCGTTCTTGCTTTGACTGCCGTGAAAACTCGGAAGATCACAACGTTCAGTGCTGGAACCCATACGCAATCGCTCCTCGCCCTCGACTCTCATCCTTGCGACGTGGCTTAAATACGCGGAATGCTTTTTGGTGATCTAGAAACCATGGTATAGTGGGGAAGCAGATCTCGTTCTATCTGTACGTCCAAGAAGTTGACAAGTTTCCCCGGCAATATTACTGGATCAGATGTCGCAAACTTGATGAAAGAATGATCAAATCTGGATTTCTGTGCGTTTGGAGAGGCCCATGATGGCCGCTTAAGGAAGGCATAGTTTCACCAGACAATCATAGGAAGAGGGCACAGGGAAGTCCTGGGTGAGTTGGAAGAAAAGAATATTAAACATTAACAACTTGCATTTCGATAAGGTAGTCACAAGCATATGTAATTAGGCCATGTAAATTATGTTAGCGCCGAACACTTATCTCCACCCCGAAGTCATAGAAACAAGCAGTGGTAGCACGGAAAGACAGAGATGCCTTCCTACATCACAATCCACTCCTAACAACTATCCTTATAGCACTGAAAAGAAAAAGGTGGTGAAATTTGAGGTTCACTTCCAGTAATATATTGCTTATCACCCCCGCAGTTTGAGCTGTATTTCTGTATTAGATCCAAAGTGGTTTCGCAAACAGTCGGTGTTAATAGAAGGGCTAATACTTGCCTGGAATAAAGGGTACAGGAACCACCAGAAACCTTGGCGGAGTTAGCAGCTCCGAGCCTTCACTGGTTATTAGTATTTTTTCCATTGATTTTCAGTGCGATACATACCAACGGTTGGGTAAGGCTTGACAGGCTCCATTCGGAGGGTTGAAAAAAATATTGTCGCCCCCATAATTCGGGTTTTGATAAAGACCAAGCTAAACAGGATATCTTTAGCCCTCATATCTTCATTAGTGGAGCAGTAGAGCTGTAGCAAGGATAGATAAGAGTGAGAAGAAAACGTATCCTAACTCACATGGATGGTTGCAGAGGCCGCAGAACATAGGGCCATAGCGTTAAGGATGGCGTTGAAGGAAACCATGGTGATTAATATCAATGAAGGTTAGGTAAAAAGATTGTGAGGAAGTTAATTGAGTAGGATGTTATTGAACTTTTAAGCAGGAGTAGATACATTAAGTTTTCATTAGATGACCGTCTAGTGGAGGGAATCGACGCACGTTTTATATATAAGGATTCCTAGCTAATGTAATCTGGCAAGACTTCTTTTACATGGTAGGTTGACGCCCCAGTTACGAGTATATGCAACCGCGTCTTTATGATTTACAGCAAACGTTGACGCATCGAGCAGTCTAGCCATGATGGAACCAGCACTCTTGTTTAGCGAAAGGACAGTAAGATAGCTGCTTGCATCGGCGCACTCACTGGTTCCATAAAGCTCGAGAGGAGCGATAGGACCACACCCGTTGACCGTTGTAGCTTACACGTATAACCATGCACTAGTCTAGCGAACATGATGAATTTTCCGCGAAGCTGTAGGCTGTAACCATACCGATCTATAAATCCGGGGTTGACACGCCCCACATGGCGATCTTCCGAGATCCAGAACCTAACCTAATGCTGACATCGTCCGGCGTCCTGATGCATGTAATCTTTCATCATTTATTTCTACCGTTTTGCATCCTTCGGAACTGTAGGTTGCGCTGTTTGTGCGTCATTTTGAGCTCTTGATGATAGCTCTCTAATGCGCCTAGCTATTCAGCCAGAATCAAAATATACATAATGAATCATCCCCAATTGACGCTAACCAGTAGAAATATACTGGAAAAGCCAGATCCTCTGACGGGATAACAACGGTTCAGCTTCAACCGATTTGGGACGAAAAAGGCTTTTCCAAAGAATCAATGCCCAATCAGCGCTACCTGTTAGTATTTAGATTCGTGTGGTATCTGCCTGCGGTGAATGGTCTTCGTTTCCGGATCAGTAAGGTCGTGATTGTGTAGATCTCTTGGAGCGCTATCCTTTTACATGCTACTAAGGTGAGACCCTCCCAATTGGATCTAGATTAGAGAATATCGCATTACCAGACATCGTTGGAGGAGATATATGACGTATTGGACTGTTGCTGGAGGATTACAACATAGATTGTTATAGTAAAAAGCTAGGCTTTATCTGAAGTGTTCTGGACCTTGGGTAATAGCAACGCCAGATAAAATATGTAATGCTTACGAAGTCTCACAGTATGCAGACAAAGAATAAACTTGATACTGAAACAAACTTAAATAGTTGTTTCAACCCGCCGTCAGAAGAGACAAAAAAAAAGATACTTCGCTATTTTAATTTTTCAGTATAAACAAATCAGACTCTGACCCATCACTGAGACTACAATCTCTGTTACCATGCACTTCATCAAGTTTGTTCTGGCCTCGGGCATAGCGATCTTCGCATCCGGTATCGTTGCCAATGAAGAAGGTAGCATCAACGTATGTCAAAATCATTCTGACAGCATCCTCTTTTATTTCCTTTCAACTACATAGTAACTGAAGCACGGCTATTATCTTTCTTTTCAGAAGATGTGAACCGTCTAACCTTCTATTAAAGGTTATTAAGATGAGATGAAACCTTTTTGCTGACTTACTACAACTTAAATAGATCCAATACTGCCAGGATCATTCGGATTGTCACGTCCAGCGTGTTCAGTCGTTTACTTGTGAGCAATTGGATTCACCGTATGTATAAGAAAGATATCTACATTTCCAGCTGAGCTGGATCTCAGTCCAGTTCTCATGAACTGACGCTCCATGTCCAGAGGACGACTCGATAGCATTCAAAACACTGCCGACTGCAGACTCTTCCGGTTAGTCTTTCTCGCCATTACCCTGTCAGTTTTGCATATTGAGAATAATTATAGCTTGCCTTTCTGCAATGGACCATACTATAGTGTCCCGAGGGGCGCAAACGTAATCAATCCACCCTTTTACACGACGGCCATTTTTTGTGAACAGCCGGGTTTATGGGAGAATGACTACTAAGTCAGCACGAAGAGAATGTGTCTCGTTATTGGGCGAGCTAATGTCCTTTCCACCTGTGCGGAAAAAAGAATGGGTACTTTGACTCTGCGCACACGTCAAGCTTGACTAAAATTACATGTGTATACATAATGGACTGTGACTATTTTCGAAGATCCAGGGCGCCTCTCTCATAGTAGAAATTACGTGTACGTCTACATCGTCGCCTTCACGCCTGATTTGTAGAGAGTCTCCTTGATAGAATTCCTTCCCTATAGTTAGCACCACCACTGAGCTCCCACTCCAGTCTTATCTAGCCTTGGAACCTCGCAATATCACGCATGAATTTATACAGCGCTGCTACCCCAGTCGGTACTTCTAATCGAACCGACTAGCGATGTTGGCTATTATAGATTAGTCCTATCTAATACTCACTATAAGGGCATACTTAAATAGAAACTATAATATAAGGAAAGAAAGAGAAAGAGAAATAATAGGTTTTAAGGATATATAAGGGTTTATATAGATAAAGAAAAGTAGAAGCTTTTAATAAGCATTGCCTAGTAATAGGGGTGGATCTGTTCTCTAGAGGTAGAGGTAAGTATATAGATATAGGTATAGAGTATAGGTATAGGTGTTGAGCTAGAGAGGAAGGAAGAGAAACTTATTCAAGTGTAAATTGAGCGAGCTTAGGCGTAATAGACTGCTATACTGCTACTGCTGACATTTACTAAGTTATCTGTCAAGCTAGGTTCTACAACTATATTTTAGATACAATCTAGCTAGAAAGAGGATACTAGTGCTAAAGACTAGATGAGGAAACAGAATGTTTTCAAAGTGCCAAGACAATGACAAGGAGAAAATACCCAGAGATTGAAAATTAGAGAAGGAGATTATGAGAATTTTCTGCGAGGAGCTGAAATAGGTGAGGCGCTCCTCGTATCTTAATTTCACCGCATTCAAGTTCTTGCGTCTTACTTCTCCGCTAGTTATGACAGCTTCCTCTCCCTGCCATAATTTGCCCACTGGGTCTGCGTTCATGTCTCCTGCCGACTCTAGACATCATCCAGCGGAAAACTTGACCATTGCGCAGTCCAGTTCTCGATTTCAGACTCCGATATTCCCCATAGAGATCGTAGAATTCGCCGCAGACGTTTAGGCGGACGGCGCCACTCTGGCGGATCTACAAGTTCGGGGATAGATCCTTTTTTCCACTGAAGCAATCTCTCCCTTGCGCCGATTTCGCGAATTTCCAGACTCGAATTGTTAAGAAATTCACGATTAGAAATAAGGAAAGACCGAGACAACTGGAAGGTGACGCGCCGTTCGCTGTCATTATCAAACAAATCCCATCCAATAGGCACAAGCCTGAGGTGTCGAAGGTTGTGTAAGTTTTCCTTTTGTTTTTTGGAATATATCACGTTCCAGATCTGGAGAGCTAGACTCTCGTCCATGGCAGCATTCACAAGAGTATCTTTAAGCGCGGCTTGATACGAAGGTGAAGACCTGGTATGTGAGTCATCTAGCCATAAAGCCTCGCTTGACCGTGGCTTATACTCAAGATCGATAATGAGGCTATGAAGACAAGGGAACAAGCCCAGGGCTTCGTAAAGTTGTTTTTCCTGCAGGTTACCCTTGGATCGCTCAACTGTAAGACGAAGTTCGCGGAGCCGAGGCGCCATCTTCGCAAAAGCGACGATATCGTCTAGCTCAAACACAGGATACGAATGATAGTCCCATTCATTGCAATGCCCCCATAAGAACCGTGCTGGTTCTATGATCAAAGTCTCCAAGGTCTCTCCATGGTGTCCGAGAATGCTATATATTGTTGATTTATGGCCGACTCCACGAACACGGAGCATTTTCAATGGGTTTATGGCGTTAAATATTGGTTCGTAGTCTGCCTCATAAAGGTTTGATGCAGGCACCTGGCCATCGTCAATGGTAATAAACAGCCGTTCCAGCCTCTCTAGGCGGAAGAAAAGGTTTGACATTTCGGAAACATTTCCAGCACGTAGAACCTCCAAGGCACGAATGTGAGAAAGCTGAAAATACTGTCCCCATTTAGCTAGAAAAGGATCGCTTGGAAGAGCACCGGACCACAAGGACAGTGTAAGAAGTTGTGGCGGCGTTGATGGAGATTCTCCATATGAAGAAGAGATGTAGGCTTGCCAGAACTCGTTAGTTCTTTGGTAGTTCCTTCCGTAACTGTCATTGATTTGTAGATGTCTGAGATTTTGTGCCATGGTAACCAGTGGGATGATTGCCTCTTGACCGGTAAGAACGCGAGTTTCTAAATCACGCCAAGTGGTATACCATAACGTGATTGCGCGGAGACAAGGAGAGTGAAACAGATTGAGATCGAATGGATCTAGAAATTGGCCGTAGTCAGCATGCTGTATGTTTCCCAAGCCAGGACGGTCGATTGCAATATTCTGCGTGCTCCATATATTGAGATAGCAAGTCGGATGGTATTGATGAAGGGCCTCTAATAGGGAGCTTGGAAAATTGTTCAATTCAGCGTAGTTTAGAAATTCAACTCTTCTGGCAACCTTGAGAAGCTTGACTAAAGGCTCCCAATTCTTCTCTTCATAGTAGGAAGGTTGTAGCTGTCCATCATTCAGCCCTGGTGTACGATACTGAGTTAGGAGCTCAAGCGTCAGACCTGAAGAAATCACAGTATCTGGCATAAAATCGCTTATATGGATAAATTCAGACATTTCAGGGGCCCATGAAGGCTCAGAATCATCATCCATAAGTAAAATCTGTCCCCATTCAGATGGCAAGGTCATGATGTCCAGTCGCTTCATGTGAAGTCGATAATTCTCTCCACGAGACGTCATGGCCGTTATCTCAGCCACTGCGAGCTCTAGAGAGGCATGATCAGAGAATTTGATCTCTGCAGGTTCATACACATAGGGCAGGGCAACGTGATAAAAGCATGATTGATAAGGGCCAAAGAGCGAAGCGTCGCATCTCCAAAGACGCGAGCCTGGGGAGGCGAATGAGGGGGTTAGTGTCTAGCCCAGGTAAATATATCTGGTGTGGTCAAGATAGAACATACGTGTTCGCAAATCAGGTGAATGACATCCAGTGGTAAGTCTGCCGTCCTGGTATGTGAAGAAAGATCAAGACTGTTCCGGAGGATAGAAGTAACGAACACTTCGCAGAGAAAGAAAGAAGGAAAGACAGACGGCGTTGTTTTTCTTTGCTCAGCTGATCTTTTCTGATTGGCTTAGGAAATTAACATACCGTCCCTTACCGCCTGGGGAATAATGAGAAATTGAGTGGGAACGCGTACTGTATTGTATTCAAGTGTGTCTAATAGAATGAAAGTAACTGGCAAGATGTGCCGTACATTAAAATCTACTCAGTGAGTGGGACCATAAGCGGTCTCACGACAGCAGCGGCAGCTGAAAAAGGAAAGCCCCACGGCCACCACCTGGCAGGAAAAATCAAGGTCGTATATGTACCTAGGTAGTACATATGGGATTTGAAAATATATCGATATTTATGTTAGAGGGAAAGAGGGGACTGTACTATGCTACATTCAAGATACTTGGGCATATGCTAATAGTTTATATATTGCAGGAATCCAGACTAACTTACTTGAAGCAAAATCTTCATACATCAAGATTACATCAAGATACTTCATTCACGTCTGTGTTCATTTCATAGGCTGGCCATAACATTCAAATCCCGATTGCTCAAAGATTAGAACTTGCATGCCTATACGGCCGGCTGTCACTAGATACAAACGAGGGTCGTTGAACACAAGACAGAGAGAAACCATGTCGGTGGACACTTCCATGTCAATATAGCCATGCTGATGTAGGGCAACACACACAAATCCCCAGGCTAGCTATATAGGGGAGGGTCTTTAACCCTCAAGAGGGGGGTGGTATAACTTCCGCTGGTGCCGTTCTTCCAGCGGATATATTCAGCATCTGACCGTGCTCATCCAGTTCATAGTAAACAACAAACGGGGCTTTGAATTTTCCACCCTTTCCAATTGCTGGTCCGATATCGTGAAGCGGCTGAATTTGAACAGATCAGCAAGAACAGGAAAAAAACACATTGATTAAAGACAAGCAACAGAATATTACCTCTTTAAGGTCCACTATCGCTGTAAAAGTGATATTGGCGGTGATCACCAGCGCCTTCTCAGTAATAATAATATTGGTGGCATCAACATTTTCTAGAACCGTTTGCCGCGCGTTGTGGAAGAAATCCATAATGGCGTCTTTGCCATTCAAAACGAAGGCCCCGAGAGCCATTACGGCGTTGGGGGCATAATACTCGCTATATGTGTCGTGGTCAGAGAGGTTGAAAGCAGATATGTATTTGAGAAAGTCTTCTTTGGACCGGATGCTGGACATCGTGCCTTATTCTTGAAATCTTAATAGTACGGCGAAATGTGGTTGGAGGAAAACAAAGGAAGGAATGCTTGTTGGGAATGGGATCTCTTAAATCGTCCTCGAGGGGAGAGTGAGCGTATGTACCACTTGCGGGGCTTACCTCAACGCTCAAGAAAGGTATCCTCTAGTTATCGGGGGCCAAGTTACCGCCCAAGTTACAGCACCCGCGCCGGAATCCCGGATATCGAGGGACCCGGTCGGATGGCGATCTGACCTCATATATCCCGGATATATAACCCTAGATAATTGGCTAGTTACCATACAAGTGAGGTGCGCGTTAGCGGCACGGGTAGGGGTCTTTGCCTCATATACATGCTGTCTTGCTTGCTTTCATCTTCTCGATTACCCTCTTGCTATTGGAGTCTTTGGACATCAATGCGGCATTATATCCGGCTCAAAAATATACAAACTTTCGAGTAGCTGCATATAGCATGATGACAGAAACACAAACGTGAAGATGCATACAGTTTGCAATAGCAAAACGATAATACCTAACTTAAATTCAACCATTGTCTCGCCAACCTCAAAGAGTAGTCCACCCCATCTCAATCCCCTCCAACTCCCCCTTCCCCCTAAAATCCTCCAGAACATCCGCCTGCTCACTCAACAATACCCTATCAGCCTGCCCCTTACCCGCCTTCGCTAGTCCCCTCCACCTCTCAAAATCCTTTGGGTTGCGCTTATCCCCCTTCGCCTCTTGGTTGCGTTCCCAATGGCCCCTCGAAAACGCCAATAATGTCGTGATCTTCTTGTTGACAATATCAAACACGAGTGAACAAATAGTCCCCGTCTCTTCGAGCCAATTGCATTGCCATAGTTCTCCCGGCCGGATGCATTGGTACGTTGCAGACTGGAAGTTTTTGCGGCCGGCCATGGGACCACCATGGATTGCATAGACGATACGGTCTTCGTTGTAGAACCACATTTCGTAGCGCCATTTCTCGGGGTTGCCGGCTGAGTCTTGCGCGGAGTAGTCGTATATCAGGTGGCGGTCGCGGAGGTCGGCGTTGAATGTTGAATCTTTTAAAGAGGGGAGCACTGGCATTTTGAGGTTGTAATGGGTATCGTATGAGTGATATAGAGGGATGGTTTGACAGTTTCTTGTGCGTAAAGTTTATAGTGTATCAATTGTCGGGTATGTCTCAAGGTTGTAGGATCTTAGTTTCAAGAAGTATATTATTGTTAATTATTAGGCTCCTCTACGGCTTTAACTACAAGTATATTTATTTCATGGCATGACCATGGCATGTCGATTTCCGGATCCCACGGAAAGTCCCTATGTAACCCTAACTACGACTCAATCGAAAAACGTCACCACTTATGTCACGCCCCATATTTAGATCCAGATTACGACAACGACAATTGGAATAGTACCAAGCTGTATGTATATGAATAATATAGTGAAAATGTAACCCTAAGGATGTGCCTGGAAATATCAAGTGATAAAGAGATAAAGCGGCCAAATGCGAGAAAAGGGGTATCGGAAGCGAAGAAAAAACGTACCAACTCCAGCCAAACAACAATACAAATTTGTCATGAGCAAATAGAAAACTTCCAATCCAAGTGCAATTTTTTGGAATAGGAAAATAAAGAATTTAATAACACAAGAGGGACATCGTCAATACATCAATCAAGTGGGTGTACGTGCAATGGAAAGAGTAAAAATGCATGTGCCTAGATAGTAGATGGATTTATCGAAAGTAGGGGGTCACTGGACCGGTCCAACCCCCTAATAGAAGATGAAAAGAGATCATGGCAATAGCCATTCATCTTCCTGAACCCCTACCGAAAAACCTCCCGAAATAACCACCTGAATTTCTTTTATTGCTATTCGTCGTCTCCTCGGTATATGGATCATTCTGGCTTCCGGCATAGGGATCACTTTGACTCAAGTCGATATCTTCATATTGGCTTTCCCTGTTATCCGGATTCACAACGGAGTGATGCGTAGAGAAGTAGTCATCATGCTGCCCTATGCCCCCTCTCTCCTGATTCGCGGTATGGTGCTGCATGGAAAAATAGTCGTTCACCGGACTCGCGGTAGAACGCTGCGCGGTATAAGGACTGCTGTATTCATCCACTCCCACAACCTCCGGTCTCTCACTCCCTTCCAGCGATCTGTCTTGTTCTCTCCACCCCCCATCGTGAGATTCCTCTTCTTCTTCCACATAGTCATAAGTCCCAAACTGTCGCGCCTGTTCCTTGCGTAGACGATACTCTTCTCGATGCGCATTGAAGTTGCTGTTGCCATCGATTTTGGCATGAATCTCGCCGAAGCTAGTTACTATACTCTCACGCCGAGAAAAATCGCGAGAATATATTGATGATGCCGCCGGAGAGACGGCGCCTGCTCTGTCGACTGGTTCAGGGACAAATCCTTGCGTATTATGCCGTGGTTGCAGCGGCGTCATAAACGGCTTCATATGCTCCGGCATCGACACCTCCGACAACGGACGTGCCTGCACAGGTCCATGACCATCATACCCATCGAAATACCCATCCCGTTTGTCGCCTGGCGTAGCACCAGCACCCGAACCAGCAGAAGAAACATACCCAATCCCCAAATCCACGGCTGAATCAAAGCCCTCCCTACTACCACTACTTCGTCTCTTCTCGTTATCCATCCTCTCCCTCAACTCTTCGGGGTCAGGCGGTACATACCCCCTCGGCCAACTGGTCTCTGGATCAATATCCGGTGGCGGTTTCATGCTCGTCAATTTATTTCCATCGCCGCAAGGCTTGTGGCTCAGATTAGCCATGCTCATGACCTCACTCACTTTCCCGATTGAGAATGGACGGTTGTTGTTGTTGTTACTGACTTGCCCGATTTCGTTGACGGGGCTGGGTTTGCGTCGCGGTCTATAGCGGCGATTACTGCGTCGGACGAGGTAGAAGGCTATGAATCCGCCTGCGGCGGCGATTATGGCTGTTCCGGAGGCTAGGCCGGCGGCGTATGTTGGGAATTTCTGTGTGGAGGATGTTGATGTTGATGTTGAGGTGGAATTTGGGCTGGGGGTTGATGTTGCTGTCGGCGATGGTTTTCCGCGGATAGAAGTCGTGATACCGGATGGGGCAGTTGGAATTGATACGAAAGACGTCTTTCCGTCGGCTAGGCTTGAGACTTGTACTTGTCCTGAATTAGTGGGAGGAGAAGCTGCTCCTACAGTCGGGGTTTCTGTCGCTGCTGCGGCTATTGTAGTGGCTGGGACTTGGACCATAGCTTGTTCCCCACCACCACTCGCCGTCGCTTGAGAGCCATCTACTCCTGACGGAGTAACGGATGCCCCTATAGCAGTATTAGTTGCAACAGCAGCTGTAGCTGTAGCTGTAGCTGTAGCCGCCGCTGGATCCGTAGCTTGAACTGCAGGCGCATTTCCATCGAGTGCTGGTGCTGGTGCGGCCGCTGCCGACGGAGGCGCAGTTGCAGCAGGAGGTGGTGGAACTGTCTGTGTGACTTCGACGAAGGTGCTCATCAGGACCACATCAGCGAGGACGCCGATGCCGAGTGACGATCTCGACGATAGCTCTGAAGAGGAAGTATATATCCTCGACGGGAGATAATCGATTCCAATAAAGAATAGAAGGAATAGGAACCGGAAGGATAGGAACTTCCTCGTCTTCCTTGTTGATGCCATTTTGGAGGGAGTCATGATGCAAAAGCTGATGCCGAATAGGATCATACCAGGGAATAAGATTTCTGGAATAAATAGAAGTTTGTAACCTAAGAAGAAAAAGATAGGGATCAAGATTTTGAGAAATAACGTGTTAAACATCTTCTTCCGTTTCCTCTTGTTCTTGATCTTGTCCATGTTTACCTTTTCAGAGTCCGTAACATCTAGGAAGGCAATGATCAATGCCTTGATCTCTGTGGGATAAGAAAAAGGAACAGAAGGAGGATGAGAAAAAGTTATAGTCACACTTGGAGTCATCAAAGTCATCAACTCACTGACTGGGAAGTTTGAGTATGTGTCTGGACCTGTGTCATAACCCCCTTGGGGCTCGGCCGCAGATCGAACAATCAATTCTGGATCCCCGAATAATATTCTATGGCTGTTAAGGCAGCAATCGTATGAAGAAAGTCTGTAGCGGGATGTAAATATCCAGATAGATATTGAATTCGAAAACCGAAACGATGAAGCCAGAAAATAGCTAGGAAAGTGAAGGGGTATGTGGTAGAAGAAACGAAGTGCCAACAACAGTACTGGAGAATGGTTGAGTCGATACCAGAATACGTATATGAGTCAAGAATATGGAACGAAAGGTGACAAGATGTCGGAGTCAGAATGGGATGTATCAAGTAATTGGATCGATCCGGTCGTTGTGTAGAAAATCGAAAACATCGGATGGACGATCCAGAGCATAGTCAGAAAGATGGGTTGTGTCAAAATCTCCGTCTGAATTATAGTATAGGGTCAGATGAACGACCTAGACGGAGTCTGGAGCGGCTTATAAGATTGACTGACCAAAAAATGAAAATCGTGTTCGTGGTATCTCGACTAAATAGCACAAAAATACAGTATACATATCATTTTTGCGTCCGAGAACTTTCAAACTTGTCGTCATTATCGTGACTTTTGTCATCCGACTCCCGCTCCTCCCTCTGCCGATACTCATCACTCAACTTCCTCAACTCTCTCTCAAGTTTATCAGCCAACGCCTCCAACAACCACTCAGCCTCAGACTTGTCGCCCAACAGCGGACTCCGATGACTGATCCAACTCCATTTTGTCTCTTCTCTTTCCTCGCTTTGACTCTTGCCATCGTTGATGTGCTTCATATCCTCAACTGATTTATTTTCGTCCAGTAATTTAAGGAAGTAAATCCATTCGCCGTAGTCGAATTCCTTGGCAGGACTAGCATTGACCCATGTGAACATTTCACGCAGTTCGCGCATTAGGAGGTATTGATGGTGGTGGATGTTTGCGGCAACCACGTCTCCACGTCGGTGTGCGGCGTGCTCTTCTTTGAGCTGTTCTTCTTCAAGTGCTGATTCGGCGCGTTCCATGGCTTGGGTGGCGTCTTTATTTTCATTTTTCTTAGGCGAATTCGTTCTTCGAGTTGGGTTTGTTCAGAGCGAGAGGCCACAGTTCAGCGCTGAAAAACTCTTTAAGTCGTTCTCGGTAGCCCATGTCGCCAGGAAGGACCGTCAATTCACCGATGAAATTCGCAAAATCTCGAAATTGGCGGATAAAAGTGTCTCCTAGATTGGAAATACTTTGAGTATTCCCGAATCATTTTTTTGTCTAGTGCCGGCTATTGCTTTGGTGAATGTCTTACGCGTCTTTTCAACCAGATGACTGCTCAGTTTATTCTTTCCTCTTTCGAGAACAAGTGACCTGATTGATCCAACGACAACACCGATAATCAGAATACCACCAAATGCATACGGGAACAACAAGCCCCGGCCGAGATGCGTCATCGGAGATGGATATCCAATACCAATAGTCAGAATGGTAAAGTCTGACCACCAAACAGCGTCGTTGAAACGCCGGCCCTCAATGTGCGAGTAAACCGCCGCTCCGGCAAGCAGATAGACCAGGAAGCCAATGTTCTGGATCGTCAACGTTCTCTGGCTCTGACTAAGATGGAAATTTCGACTATAGTGGCCTTTCATTGCTCCGTAGACGGTAAAAATAAGCAAACTGGCGATGGTGAAATATAGACCAGCGGCAATGCATCCATAGTAATAGGCTTCAGTCGTCTGCATGCCTTGACTCATGTTTTCTGCTGACTGCGTATCGCGACCAACTATAATAAGGATGATAACCAGCACTATCGATGCAACGTACCATCCCGCAATGACAATCGGAAGTGCCATATTGAACGACATCTTCCGCGCCATGGTTAACAGCAAGCAGAAGTTCGCAAACAATGCCGCCGCAAGCGAGACAGCATTAATCGCAACTTCCCACGCCGGATCACCAACAACCTGTCCGGCATACGGCGGCTCTCCATCACTGACAATCTCCATTTCTGTGCCAGACAGCAGACACTAAATGTATTGGCCATGGGACCAAAGGTAGCGGCAATCAGGGGAATCTCGGTACTGGCATACCACCATCTTGTCGGCTCCAGAAACTGCGTGAGTTCTCTGTCCGGCGATGTCCAATGCGCATATTGGCTTTTGGATTCTTTGTGGCCGTCTTGGGTGCGATGCTCGACTTGGTTGGCTGTTTCGGCGATGGCAGGGTCTAAGCATGGGTCATTCATGTTGATTCGACCGGTAGAGCCAATCAAGGTGTGTGAAGAGATTCATGATGAGAGAATATAACGATGGAAGGAATGGCAGACAGAAAGAAAGAAGCTGAGCAGTTCTCTAAGGAAGGCGCCTAAAAGCTTGACCTGAGCCACGACGTCATTGAGGGTTAGGGTTAGGGTTGATCCATGGCTGTTTGTTATTTTGCTTAAGATATACTAAGGAAAAGAAAAGCTCTGCAACAACACGATATATTTGCCTTGTTGTGTGAGACTGAGAGGACAATCGAAGTGTTCAAGTCTCTCAGGGCATTTGATTGATACCAACATAGCCACGACTCATCATCCTGTCTACTCCATAGTTAATTAACATGGCAGGGTCTCCCACTGGCTAGACCAAACTCCATAGATAATGGCACATTCCTGTCGCTGAGTAATTATTGGCCAACGGGCATATCACCCAAGGGGCGAGCAAGCCACAATAGCTTCGACCTTGGACTTGGTGCTTCGGGAGATTTGAAACTGATTCGATGTATTATGAAACTCCGTGGATCGGCCGATCTTCATTTGCCTTTTTCTTGACGCCGGAGCTGCCACTCTTCGCTCCTGACAAGTCGGCTCAGTAAGTCTGAGAGCGTTAATGTTAATGTCAATTGACAATTGACAGAGGCTAGAATTGACAGCCGTTAATCTGTCTTGTAGGTTGTCCCGCTTTGACAGCCACCAAATTGAGAATGCGACAACGCTAGGTCCATCACGGTTAGTGCGAACGACTAAGAAACAGTTTACCCACACCTCCTCTGCCCTCAAGCCTAGCCTCAACTCAACTCAATTCAATCAACTCCAGGCTCTGGCAGTCTGCACTCTGCACGTTTCTTGTTTCTGTCTTTGGCTACTGAGTATTACTTGTTTCTGACAGCTCAGTATCCTACGTCACCCGAATCAACCTCTCTCGCTCGTTGCTGTCGTTCGCTCACTCTTTCGCTTCATCTTCTCTACTCGACGACCGGGAAACCACATCTACACAATTCCATCTCCTCGAAATACTTTACAATTCCAACTGTCGCAAGCTCGCAGGCATCGCTCTACTATCCCACAG
Source organism: Talaromyces verruculosus (assembly GCA_001305275.1). Taxonomy (NCBI): domain Eukaryota; kingdom Fungi; phylum Ascomycota; class Eurotiomycetes; order Eurotiales; family Trichocomaceae; genus Talaromyces; species Talaromyces verruculosus. The sequence goes on from LHCL01000011.1 coordinate 642,274, forward strand.
AATATCACTCATCGATCAACCCAATTATCCGACCTTTTGCCGTACCATTCCAATGTCTCCTATCTCCATGATCACCTAACGTTCTCGCTTTTCGTTTGTCGCTTGTTCCGCGCAAGACCTATAACCCTCTTCGATAGTCTTGTATCTGCAGCTGGCAGTTACCGCCGCCATGCTGCTAAAACCAGCGACACCGCTCTCTGTTCTCTTGTTCGTGGCATTTGCGCTGCTTTTACTGTCCACCCTCTCCACACCCGTCATCAGAGCGATCCCGTTGGCGACGTATCAGAATGTCGATTTCGGAGTGTTTGGATATTGTAGGGGGTCGCAATGTATAGCAGCCCGTGTGGGATACGATACTGGTATGTCTGCAATTCTCACTTTTGGAACAAAGCTGTCCTGCTGACGGTCATGGTAGAAAACATCTTTGGCACGAATGAAAGCGACAATGGCGACTTTAACCTCCCCTCTAGCGCTCGAAACTCGCTGTCTGCCATCCTGGTCGTCCATCCCGTTGCCGCTTTTTTGACTCTAGTCTGTTTTATCATGGCCGTGACCTCTCACCTGCATTCACCATCTCATTCGCCACGATACCTCCTCGCTCTTTTGATTCTTCTCCTGCCGACGGTTTTGGTCAGTCTGCTCGCCTTTTTAGTCGACATCCTCCTCTTCGTACCGCATCTACAATGGGGAGGATGGATAGTCCTCGCTGCGACCATCATTCTTGTTGCATGCGGAGTCGTCACATGTGCCATGCGTCGTACGCTGGTCAGTCGCAAAGCCCGCAAGAAGCTCGTCGCAGAGAATGCGGAAATGAGCGGCGAGAATTTCTATAATCGACAACGCGCCGAAGCTGCAGCTGCGCAACTTGCCAAAGCAGAATCTCCACCTCCTCTTCCTATTAATACGGACGTAAAGGCTCCATTGATTTCTGGAAATTCTCATTCCGATTCAGCGCCGACTTTTACCACGTATGCCTCGAGTCGCACGACTGATGAAATTCCATTGAATGGCGGAGAAGAAACTGCTTTCTACGACAACTCGTCTCGACCTGTGCGACCGGGCTATCATGGACCGCGAGACGAATATGGAAATCCAATTCCCCCTGCAGCTACTGGCGCAGTTGATGCAGGTATGATTGGATCGAATTCAGATCGAATGCTACAAAACCAGTATTCAGACGGCAGTCTTGGTTCTCGAAGAGGACCTCAAGGGTACGGCCCGCCTGGACAACCCCCACGAGGTCGCGGCTATCCTCGCGGCGGATATCGAGGAGGACCACCTGGTCCGTATGGCGGTCGTGGTGGACGCGGACCTCCCCCAAATGGCCGAGGTGGCTCGATGCGCGGCGGAATGCGGCCTCCTCCTGGCAGTGTTCCTCGTAATCGTGGCCCTCCACCGGGCTACCCTCCACGAGGTGGTGGACCAGGTGGATACGACCAGTATGCGAACGTGGGTCGACGGCCATCTGACGGCACACCCTACGGTCCTGGTCCTATCCGCAGCAATTCAAACAATTACTCCCGGCCGTATGGTCCTGGTCAAGGACGCAATCCCTCGGCATCACAGCCAAATCTGGAAATGGGCGATGGTCCCGCATTTGAAATGATGCCGCAGCCTAGTGAGCCGAACTTGCGTGTCCGGAACGCAGATCTGGCCGAACCACAGCGATTCTCTAATAATGAGTCTCTCCCAAGTCCGACAAGTGTATACAGCAATGAGTGAGTTTCCTATCTAAGCGGAAGCAAAATGATACTAATTGAACAGACAATACGTCCCACCACGCGCAGCATGGCAACGCGGTCCGGAACGGGGCATGAACAACAGTCCTGCCCACACGCTCCAACGATCAGGCGATCAATACTATGAAGACATTGAACCCCGGTTCGCAGAGGAGACCAACACTGACGGCAATCACGTGCCCTCGGTGCTCATGGCAGGAAGACCAGCTGGTGAGCTTCACCCATCACCACCATCTCCACCACCACCTATCAAAATCCCCGGCGAAACCGTCGGCGATCTTGCACCTGGCTCACCAGCTATTAGCGATATAAGTCAAGGAAGTCATTTCACCTCGATATCGGAGCGACCCATAAATCCGAAATGGCAGGGCCCTCCACCTATTCCTGCCACGAATAGAGGACCGCGAATGCAGGATGTGTTGCTGGAAGGAAATCCAGATTTTGAGCTTCCCGCCGCCATGCCTCGAGGTGGTCGCGGTGGGGGGTCGAGATATGGCCGGGGAGCAGGCCGAATGACGCCCGTGATTGAGAATTCGGGAAGTCGATACCCTATATGATCGCCACACATAACCCTTCTTTTTTCGATCTCCTTCAGGTCCATATATCATTCATTTCCTTTTCTACTTCTGGTCGGACAAAATTATTTACATCAGGGCTATTTTCCGAAACCACACAGGTGAGATGTAGGCGTTTTTTGTCTTCTGCTTTCAGGATTGTTGGGATGGCGTGTATATACATATCGGCGGCGTTTTGTCTTTGGTTTTGAGTCTGGTCAAAGTATCTAGTGAATGAACACTTTTAGGGTGTCTCTTGACTTGTTTCATGGTGTTTATTGATTTTTGGGAATCATAGTCTTTCTTCAAGGCCTTATCTACGGGGCGTATGAGGTATTTTTGTCTGATACTTGGTTCGGCTATTTCTATTACGTCCTGCTGCCACTATCGCAACGGTTTTAAGTCCAAAGGGTGTGCGAACCTCTAGTAGCGCATCCCTTTCTTGCTCAATATCGCATCATCGTGATCAGTTGCTTATTGCCCCAAAAATATGCAGCGAACCGAAACAGTGTACCGGCAATCTGGGACACTTTTCCCACATGCGGCACGACCCCGTCGTCTAAGATTTTGCATCTATAATGCAAGCAGCGGCTCCATATTCTGGGTTAGCTAGTCATCTGGCGTCGTTACAATCCATTTCGGTCATTCCAGTCGCGGTCAAACACGTGAAGCGACCGTTGGGCTAAATTTTGTCAGCAATTGTTGAACTGGCAAATAAACAGAATGGCTTACCGGAGGGTACAACATCGAGTGCTTTAATGGAAACATTTAACGGCTGGTCTAACATAAACACTGCCGCCTGAGAGACATCTTCTGACACCAGGGGCCTGTGCGACACGTGGGAATATTAGCCTGTACTTTATCAGATGTAAAAGCCAACGTACTGGAAACCTTCGAAAAAGCTTTCGTATTTTTCTTTGTCGTGTCCTACGCGCAGCGAGTGAAAGTTCGTAGCAACACATCCAGGCCTCAGCACAAGGACTCGAATGTTTGTCCCAGAGAGCTCATTCCGCAGCGCATTTGAGAAGGCCTCTTGACAAGCTTTATTTGCGTGATAGACAGCTTCTCCTCGGAATGGAGGAACCTCCAATCCCGTAACAGACGTGATATTGAGTATAGTGCCTTCCTTTCGCTTGATCATAGAATGATTGAGTACCGCGTAAGTGACAAACATCATGCCGTTGATATTGGTGTTGTTCATAGTCAATATATCTGGAATGCTTAATTCAGGGAATGAAGCAGGAGCTCCGAGTGCAAGGCCGGCCTGGGAGAGACAGAATAAGCATTCATTCCTCTGCTGCCCATTTTTTTGACTCCAGCGGGACGTACATTGTTGATCAGGTAGTCAATTTCACCCATTTCAGCCCTGCAGGACTTCACTGCCGCCTCAACGGCGTCAAAGTTCTGCACATCGACTGAGCGGAAGATGACAGAACATTTCGAGTTTCGAGCTTTTAAGGTCTTAGCCAGTACCGCCAGCTTGTCTTCGGACCGGGAGAAGAGGATTAAATGCGCGCCAGCGTCTGCCAGCTTTTGTGCAATGGATTCGCCAATACCCATGGACGCGCCAGTCTACCATTAAGATGGAAAGTCAACCAGAAGCGCATAGAAGACATGCTAATATAAACAGAGAAAGCAACTGACCAGTAAAACGACTTTTCCTTCGAGGGTCATGATGAGAAATGATTGTATCGCTTATGGTTGTTGGGTAATATGGGTTAGGGAATGTACTTTGATTGACAGAGTTGAGCTTCAAAAGTTACCGATTTGAGTTGGATCAAGTGTGCGCGCTTTGTACTAATTTTGACTGTGGAGTTGACTCCTCTGAAGTCGTCATTATTTGGCACTACACAACTTTGTTGCCCCAGGCGTACGGCGGACTAAATGCGAGATTCGTTACAAAATTAAAAATTACCAAATCTCAGAAGTTCATACATGTCTAATACGAGCTTTTTTTAGAATAATTACATATTACCAATCAGCAAATATCAATTTCCACACGATTTACGATTTGCGATTCAGGCATAGATTTATATGGATTCCACATATACTTACTTGTCGACTGCCGTATATATCTATCAGTTTAGCTATATTGTATGTTATGAGCTGACCTCATAAAGCATATTCATCCTGCGCCTGCTTAGTTAAACTTATAATATAAGAGATATATTGTAGAGGGATTCTTTTTTTTATATAATACCCATTTTCAAGCAGTATACCATTTGTGCACTCTTCCCACTCCCATCTTTGACTTGACTTCTAGATTCAACCCCCAGATCTGGAGAACTCAGCAAAATACTCCACGGCCGATTTATGTCCGTTTCTTCACAAGTATACATAATGAAGGCAAGCGCTGTCTATCCCCGCATGGTTTTTGCGTGTTTAATTGGACACACGACCACCCCTTTCCCTTGTTCTTCTTATTCTTCTTCTTCTTCTTTCGAGGCCTGTAAAAATCTAACGAGACGAGCATGATTGTTTTTGGCTGCTCAAAACAATGGCCCTCGCGCCATTGTGTCGGTGAGATCGGATGTTGAATATCTGCACCGTTACTGTAGAGTGGGCGAGTTGCGCTGTCCTTGCTCAACGCACGGCGTTTCAGCGGAGCAAAGAAGCATTATCTGTGATATGTATGTACTTTGACGTTGAGTTCGAGATGGATACCTAGGTACTTCTTGTGTGTATAAACCACGTTCGTACATCGACCGAAAATGAATCATTTAATATATGATTGTACCCACGTCCCCTAAATAAATAGAGTTTTGATTAATATTGAAGTCTCGTATTTGGGTACATGTATGCGGGGTTGATAATTAGGCTTCATGGGTCACCTAGATTACCTAGGTAGGCACCTACTATTAATCTCACGAAAGATGAGTTCTAGTTCTCGTTCACGCTGGCATACATAGTAGGACAGACCAACCAACTACAGTGTCTTGCATATAATATCAAGGGGTATCACGAAAAAAGGATCCCTAATAATTCCTGCGGTTATGTTAGCTATACAACCCCGCTGTACTATGAAAATTAGCCGGAGACGTGGAGTCCGCAATACGGCAGATTGCATGAAATTGTAGACTGTCCTTTTGTCTTTCTGCCGTTTTTCCGGATTGACTTGAAAGGTACATTTTGAATACTGGATATTCGTAGATCTTTCTTAAGGGGCCCTCGGAGCACCTCCGATGTACTGATAGTAAGCCCTAACCCCGCATACCCTCGAAAATGATACACGATCCGAGAACCTGCACTCGGATATAGAACAACCATTCTAGTCGATTCACATCATGACTCTATTCAGACATAATTCATTCAACAGTCAAATGGATATAGTATCCGATGAGTACTGTACGTAAAACAGTCTGGGTACCCTCGTAGTCTCAGATCAAATCCGGGCTTCCGCAATTCCGTACTTCCGCCGAGAGTGGCTGACATCATACATCGTAACCCCTCTAAGTTAACTGGCCTCTAGGAAGTATGTCCTCTGGCTTATCCAACTGCTGACTGAGAACTGACTAACGGGGAAATGTGATAATGTAAGCCGGACAATTAGTCATGGCTCACTTATTGTACTATAGAGTATTGTGGCGTGTCTGGGTGGGTACGTAGTTGTATGACGATTGCATTGTCGTATGGTGGTGTATATAACCCTTATACTACCCCTCTGTCTGTCGTCTGTTCTCTACTCACTCACCACAATCAAAACACCCATCTCATACAACCCTACTCAAAACACCTGGCCCAAGCAAAAAAGACAAAATGCCCGTCACCGTCCCCACCGCAGACTCCCTCACCGACCTCTTCAGCCTCAAAGGCAAGACGGTCATCGTAACCGGCGCCTCCGGCCCGCGCGGCATGGGCATCGAAGCAGCCCGTGGCTGCGCCGAAATGGGCGCCAACGTCGCCTTGACCTATTCCTCTAGGCCTGAGGGAGGCGAAAAGAATGCACGCGAACTCTCCGAAAAATACGGCATAAAAGCCAAAGCCTACAAATGCAACATCGGAAAATGGGAGGACGTCGAGAAATTGGTGGCTGATGTGATCAAGGAGTTTGGCCAAATCGATGGGTTTGTGGCTAATGCGGGACGCACAGCTGATAAGGGTATATTGGATGGCTCAGTGCAGGATTGGGAGGAAGTCATCCAGACTGATTTGACGGGGACATTCCACTGCGCCAAAGCCGTGGGACCTCATTTCAAGGCCCGCGGAAAGGGCAGTTTTGTCATTACGGCGAGTATGTCGGGACACATTGCAAATTTCCCTCAGGAACAGACATCATACAACGTCGCCAAAGCCGGGTGTATCCATTTCGCGCGATCGTTGGCGAACGAATGGCGCGATTTTGCGCGTGTCAATTCTATTTCGCCCGGTTATATTGATACCGGTCTATCGGACTTTGTGCCGCAGGAGACTCAAGACCTGTGGAATTCGATGATTCCTCTCGGACGCAATGGGAATGCGAAGGAGCTCAAGGGGGCGTATGTGTATTTGCTCAGTGATGCGAGCTCGTATACCACGGGCGCGGATCTTGTGATTGATGGAGGGTATACTGCGCGATAAATTGTTAGATCTTTAGCTATAGTTCGAGTAATATGACAATCTCATGATCTTAATGATCCTGCCTCCAGATCTAGATGTAACCCTAAGCCCTAACCCTCATGCACGTGTACAACCTCGGCTGAGGCCGACTCCACCAAACTTAATTAGCTTCTCTCCTCAATCCTCAACGAGATCGTGAATAGACTCGATCTGTTAACTGGTAGCCTAGACTAGACTGCCCCAACAATGTTGATCTGCAGATCGATGCGCTCATTCAGCGTGAACCATACCATGTGCTCCATATCAGAAACCGAGGTTCATGGCCACATACTCCGTACATATGTGTGATAAATAGCTGTCTGCTTTCCCCAGCTGTTCCCCAGATTCAATCATAATTCTCAGTAATAAGGAGAGTGATTGAGTGCAGACAAAATGGACGCAATAACAACAGCCCAAAACCTCTTTCTTGAGCTTGTCCAAAAACTCCCTCCACCAGCTCAGAGTATCCTTTTATCATCCACAACACACAATGTCCTAGCCGTCGTGCTTGCGCTTTCAGTCATCAGAACATTTAACCGCGTTCTGTCAAGCTTCGTGCTCAATAACTGGACATCCGACAAATACGACTGGTCCCGCGAAATCGTGCTCCTGACAGGCGGATGTAGCGGAATCGGACAGCACGTTGCGCATAGCCTTGCCAGCAAAGGCGTAAAAGTGATTGTCGCTGATATCAACGAGCCTGTTGCTCCTCTCCGTACTCCCCTCCTTCCCTTCGCCTTCTAGTTGTGCGTACAGGTCGGCTAACGGAGATATAGCGAAAAATGCATACTTCTACAAATGCGACGTCACATCCCCCGCCAGCGTCCACCAAACCGCCACCCTCATCCGCTCTGACCACGGCGATCCAACCGTGTTGATTAACAACGCCGGCATTGGCAAAGAAGGTTCCATCCTCACCAAACCGGAGAGTGTAATCAGAGCCGTATTCGAAGTAAATACCATATCGCACTACTGGACTGTTCGCGAATTTTTACCGGCGATGCTGAAACACAACCACGGGCATGTCATCACTATTGCGAGTGCGGGCAGCTTTTTGGGTTTGGGCGAGATGACGGATTATAGTTGTAGTAAAGCTAGTGCGCTTGCGTTTCATGAGGGACTTACGCAGGAGATTAGGTTGTGGTATAAGGCGAGGAAAGTTCGGACTAGGTATTCCCCCCCTTTTTCTTCCTTCCCCTTCTCTTTGTATGTTTTAAGTGCTGATGGGCTGATGATGGTAGTATCATCCACCCTATATGGGTCAAAACGCCCCTAATCAAACCCATCACGGACTCCGGTGTGAAACTCCGGCAACCCGTTTTTGAGGTTGAGGATGTCTCAAAAGTGATCGTAAAACACGTCCTGAGCGGCAAGAGTGGACAAGTCTGTATCCCCGAAAGGATCGGGCTAGCGAGCTATATTCGTGCGCTGCCGAATTGGACGCAAGAATGGATTCGAAATTTTATTTCGTTGGATTTGAAGAGGGTGAGGGATTATGTTGATGCCCAGGAGGAGGCTAATAAGGCTTGATGTATGTTTCTGGCGTCGTGGGTTTGTATATAATTGCGGATAGGGGCTGAGAGTTGAAGTATGTAACAACCTGATTATAAAGAATCAACATCAATCAAGCCCACGCTCACAATCACCCCGAGGCTCTCTCCTGCATTCCGAATAACTCTGATGAACCACATCGACCGTATCAACGATCATATCACCCTCCTCCTGAAACTCCACCCAAACTGTAGAGAACACGCGCAAACACTGAGTTTCCGCACCACAATCCGTCTGAGCAAGCACATCTAAGCAGCACGCCTTGATACTGTATAGTGTCGTCGTTGCTTTGATAAAAACACGTCTTGCGCCACGGACACCCGGGATATATCTCGAGCCCGTCGGTTTGTTGGTGAAATGCGCCGACCTGTTTGTTTAGTAGTCGCTGGCCCGGGTTTTTGGTTTTTTTTGTTGGGGG